>JAPMOR010020145.1:233684-298777 GCA_026543865.1 Argiope aurantia
CTTTGCTTTTGTGCCGCATTGTAACGGACGTGCCTGGTCCGCATCTCTGCTTGTAAATAATTATGCTTTTCCGGAATGGATATTAGAATTAATTCAAAAATATAAAATGTATCTTCAATGTCTTCGAACCTGCATTCTGTTTATACCAAAATAAGCTTATATATAACAAATGAAACCCGTAAGTGACAACAACAGCGACTTCAGACTAAATTATCCATTTTGCATCAAACATTTCTGAAGGAATTATTCCAAAAAAAAATGTACACCATGTTGATTTTAAAAATTTTTATCTTTTCAAAGATACTGATATCATTTCTTACACTTTTTTTCTTTCACATTTTATTAAGAAACTTTTAGGTGCTCGTGTGCAGGACAAATTTAATTTGTCTACCCTTACTTCGCTAAGTTATTCTATTAGTTTTGTTTTGCTTTGTTTAGCTATATTAACGTCCCTTTCAAAGCAACACTAGGGATGTTTTTGGACTGACCTTGTAATTTTGAGTAGCGGTCAGATGGTAAATACGACACTTGAAATATTTCGCTTTTATTTCAATACACGTGCCTTTCAAGGAGTTCTAGTAAGTAGCACATTAAAAATATTATACATGAAAGAATTTCAATCTGGAGTAAAATCGGGTACTTCAGCTAGTACACAATAATAAGAAAAATTCCATTTAAAAAAACCCACTATATCTGTTATTTTTTATTAATAAAACAACAGATTTCTAAAATTTTCTCAGAAATTGAATTTTTGATTTTTCCGATAATTGTTTTACATGTTATTCAAGATTATTTCCAAATCACAATTTTTATTGAACTAGGTGAAGTTTGAAATTGTAAAATTCTTAAATTTAGAACATGCAAAAAGAAAAGAAATGTCAATGTTCTGCAGTGAGAAACATTTAATTCCTTCCGTATATATAGATATTTCATACCTTACTTTTATGCTACTTATACTTTCATACCTTATTCTTAAGTTCTAATAAATTTGAATATACATTTCATAGACAAGTGCTGTACAAATTTCAAAGAAGTATGCTAGTTAAAAGTTCATTAAAAAAGTAAAGGAATGTGAAATATAACGCCAAATTTTTTTAAAAAGAATAAATAATTGAGTTAAAAATATAAAATTTGCCACAGAATTTTTTTCTTAACTCAAGTGCTATATTTTTATTTATAAGTTCAATATTAACAATATATTTACCAAATTACCATTCAAGATTATTAATTAATAATAAAATCAATACTTCATACCTAATAAATAAAAACTTAATTTGTCTTGAGTAAATATTTCAGAGATATAAGAAGAAATTTAATTAATCGTGAACGTTTCAGAAACTGTCGGAGAGTTATTAATAATAACTTGCGTTGAAACAAGATATCTTGTACGACTTTCACATTTTACTTCAGGAAAAATATTTATTTTTCAGTTTTGGGAATTTTACATGCGTTGGAATATGATTTCCTTTTTCAATATTTCGTCTCATCTTTAATTTATAATGTACGTTTATTAAAAAATATGTCTTGCTATATATATATATATATATATATACATATATATATCTTCTGCTTTTTTCATTGACGCTAAGAATATAATTTTAATTTTTTTATATAATTTCGATATATAAAAGCAATAACAAAATTTCGTTTGGACCCCAAGAGTGTCATGGATTACAATTTTCCCAAGAGCAATGAACAAAGCTATAAATCATAAATTTTATTTCTTTTAAATTTTTAAAATATTTTATATTCGATATTGATGTAATAGTTTAATGTAAATCAACCATCTGACTCTCCGATCCGCCACGAAGGCACACGGATTTAAATCATAAGACTGAATGAACGGACCGCCGTAACAGCAACGGGAACTGTGAGTGAGTCCTAAGGGTACATTCCTCCCCGAAGGAAGTACGTCCAGTCATAGATGGGTAGAGTCAGTATGTGAGTGTGGCGAGATCTCCAGTATGGCGAGATCCTCCAGTGTGGCGAGATCCAACTACCATGCCGGAAGCATCTCATCCTCATTTCGAGGTGTCCACTGGGGTTAATAGTTTATTGTGAACTGTTTTTGAATTGATGAAAGGATTTTTTTTTTAGAAATTTGAATGATTGAATAATATTACCTAAATATGAATAATTTTTTAGTTGCAATTAACACGGCAGGACGCGCCCGGGGTGTTTCGACACCCCACGCCTGAAAATATTTTTCTACCATTCCTCCCCGTGAACCGAAATGGTTGAGTCTATCAGTACCTGTTTCCAAGGTCCCATTCCACAGATAATTTAAGTAAACAACAAATTGGGAACTATTTTTAGACTGTTAGATCGAACTGGGGTGTGCTGACACCCCGTGCGCGCGGTCGTGTTAGAATTTTTCAGTGCAATAGCATGGCTTCCTGCACTCGTTTCTTCGTTTGACTTATGATGAAGAAATGGAAAGACTTCGGAAGTTATTAGAAGAGGTTTCCTCAGATGAAGAAGAAACAGAGGATTCAGATAATGAAGACATTTTCAGCGGAATCGGAGAAAGAATGCAGATCTTCAGATGATGAAGTTTGTGAACAAACTAGCTTTTTTGTCTGAAAAGATAAAACTACAAAGTGGCAGAAAGAAACTTTCAGAAATAAGAAACGCATACCTGAATCAAACAACTGTCTGGCAATACGCAATTTTCTAAACATGTTACTTCGTCAATCGATGCTTGGAGACTAATATTTGATGATTCAATAATAGAAATGATTGTGAAACGCACTAATACTTATGAAGAAAGTATTTCTGGTAATTTCAAAAGAGAAAGAGATGCAAAACCTTTAGTAAAAGAAGAATTTTGCGCTTTTTTTTTATTATTTTTTTACATGAATTTTTTTTCAGTTATTCTTTTTTAAAGAAAAAGGGTATAATTATTATCAAATTTATTAATTTATAGAATTCCATTGATTTCTTTCGTCTTATGCCATTTATTATGGCTGGGGTGTGCTGACACCCCATGCGCGTCCTCGTGTTGCGTTTCACAGCGCGCGTCCTGCCGGGTTAACATTAATATTTATATATATCAAACACTAACTTGCCCAGAAATCGCTTTTATACTGCTGAATAGCAATTGGCTAAATTTGGCAAGTAATCATACTAATTTCAGGCATTTATTGGGCATTTTTACGGTGACAATGCTTTCTGTAGCTAATTATTGGAACTATAAAATAGCCTGAAAAATGGTTTGAGTGCAGTTCGTCATGTCACCAAAACTTACATTCACTCAGAGAAATGAAGATATGAAAGAAATTAAGAAAGAGGCTTCAAACAGAAAGTTTAATCGAAAGATAGATCTAACTGTCTTCACATGCATACGGAAATTGGGGATCACATCTTCAAAACAAACTTATCTTATCTTATTAAATTTATATAAACTTATCTTATAAAAATGTACTAAATCTCAGAAAATTACGTTATGTCAATTTCATTTCTGCAGAATATCCCCCTTAATTTTATTATTTTTTTAAATCTAATTTGATAAACTCTAAGTAATAATGTTTTTAAAAGATATGAAGATATGATGGAATTCAAACTCATACCTCAAGACACTCAGTCTCATTTTTTTTGTTAATATTAGCTTCATAGCAGGATTTTCAATTTACGCTTTTATTTCGTAATACATTCTCTTTCTAGTTTGTAATAAAGTGGTTTTCGTATTTTTTGTCCTATCGCATAATAAGGTTAAATGTATTTAATGCACTCTATAAATCACTGAACAACTTAAAGAATTAATTATCTAACTGAGCTAAATGATCGCTGAAAGGTCGCCAAGTTCTTTTGTGCAAATTTTGGCATCTAACTTGATTCTTCAGAAGGCCACAGTATGGCATAAAAAGATCATGACTGTTATTATGATTCAAGTATTTAATTATAAAAACAAGGATTAAAATGAGGATAGGAAAAAAAAAGATTATGCCTTAATTGATCTTTAAATGTGTTATTTAACAGGAGCGCATAAAAGCGATTAGTTTAAGCATTCAGTGTTAAAATTAAAACACTTGTCAGCTAAATAAAGACATTGGAATCCGTAAATAATGTCTCTGAGACTCATGCTATAGAAATTCTACGCGTAAAAATATGCTCTGTTAATTAATGAAACTATATTTTAATATTCTTTGGTAAAAAAATTGATATCTAACGCGTTGTCCTCGAGATTTTTTAAGAAGTAATTTCGTTTCCAAACTACTATCTCATATATATGTTCTTGTAGATAATTATAATAAATTTAAACTTAAATTTATATTCAAACACATTTCTTAAATGAAGTATACTTTATAAAAAAGATAATAAAATTTAGAATTAATGATATTCTCTCGCTTTTTTCTTTATGTTAAACTTTGATTACTATTTAGATTCTTCCGTGTGGTCAACAAAAATATCTACAAGCTGAAAATGGAAACAATGACACAAATATTGATGTTGTTAAAATAGAAAATACTGAAGTGCGAAAAAAATAAGGTACCCAAAATAGGAAATTCCAGCATAGTGTGTAGAATTAAAGAAAAAAAAAGTACAAAGGAAAATCCAATTTTCCACTTTACTTTAGAACCACCCAAAATAAAAAATAAAAACATGCAAGTCCAAAGTTTTGATTTCCAAACTGCAAAAGAAAAAAAAAACATGCTTCAAAATTTTATGATTTGAGGTCTTAAGAGTTTTCTTACTGGAAATATCAATGGACACTTCTACAAGACCTGTCAATAAAAAAGGTGGGGTGCAGAGAGCAAATTTCACGTAGCAACACCAGAAATATAACAGCAGACGAAGAAAACATTTTTAATCCCCTATCTCAATAGTTTCGTATCATAAATCCTAACGTCAAATATTGGCTCGTTTCTTTATTCAAGTATTGTAGTTCTTTCCTACTGTTGAACTAAGAAAAAAAATCATTAAAAAAACGTCTTTACTATATAGATTCGTGTCAGATTCTCAAGCGAAGAAAATCTGGATTTTTCCCTTCACGGGGGAATAAAAATATTTTTACTAGTAAAAAATGTTCTATCTGCACCATCTCACTTTTGCAATATTTGACAAGTTAATACGCGAACGTCAATCATCGCATCTGGTATGCAAATCGTGTAGGTGTTCCCTTCTGAACACAAAAGTATATAACTCTTACACTCTTTTCGTATTCGGGTTTTACGGGAGAGAGGAAAATGTAAATCGGAATGTTTTACCAATATTTCTGAAAGATGTTAGCATGCCCATGGTTATGAACTTTGCTTCAGAAATAGGGAGGATAACATATATCTTGGGCAATAAATGCAAAAATATATTTTTTGTATACCTCATATTATTTAACATTACGCATTTTTAGTTACCCGCAAAACCCTTCTTTCAATTAATTAATACGATGATATAATTTTTTGAAATTATTCTTTTATGTAAGAAAAGAGAACATGCTTTCTACGGAGGAGAGTCTTTGAATCACTTTTATTTAGAAATGCAGCAATTAGTGAAGAATTTTCAGTCACCGCTGGAAGCAGTACAAAGTCTGATACATAAATCTCATTTCGTTTTATGAAATATTTGTAGACAGAATGCCTTATAATTGTCAGAATTATTTTCTTTTTGTTGAGTGTGAGTGTCTTTTCATAATCGACAAATGCTCACAATAGTAGTCACAAGAGTAAAAAATTAGAATGATGAGAATGTGTATATTTGCCATTCTTTCTATTCATACCGGTATAAGGTCATTACAAAACTTCCCCAGCTGCTTGAGTGACACTTGTGATTTTTATATCAAAGCTATGAATCCAAATTAATTTTTTTCTGCAAATCTCTCAAACAATGAAACCATAGGTTTACAGGTTACGGTTTCTTATAACCATAGCATGTTTAAACGATGTTTTGAAAACAAATAAACAACATGATTCAAGAACTTCTCTTTGAATAGAAATGTTTTCTCCTTGATAAATTATTGCTTTGATTTAAATAATTTTTTCCACTCTTGATTTAAAAATATCAGTTTAAGTAAAAAGAAGAACAATGCGATAACTTTTTCAAGAAATATCAATTTAACCGAAAAAAATATAATTGAGAATATTTCAACTTAAACTTTCGATTGGAATGAAATTTTCTTAAGTTGTATTTTCACACACACACAAAAAAAAATGTTGTTGTTTTATTTTTAATTCTAGTGTCTCTTTATGCGATTTCACCCCGGGTAATACAACTTCTCTAATCCCAAATATGTGCCATAATATAGTCCTTTTCTTATTATTTATCAATATTAAAGAGTTCCTACGTAAATCTCTTTAGTATATAATAAACGCAAATCTCTTTCGACCGACAAAGTCAGAGGGGTTATAGTAGACATCATGAGGATAAAGACCCACCTTACAACATGGGGTCCCAAACAACGTTTAGTAGGTGAAAATCGCAAAAATATAGAAAGTCGAAGAAATGTTGGAAATTGTAAAAAATTAATAAAGCAAATGCAAATGGTGTTTCAACTATGCATTTTTTTACGTGAAAGCACATGATTAAAAGTTTTTCTCATGTAGGTAGCTTGCGGATTTAATGATCTAGGGAACTTAAATTACAGAAAACAAAAAAGTAGTTTAAAACACATATTTGCAAAAATATTAGAACTTGAAGAAAAATAAAATCTTGAAAATGTAAGTAATTTTGTATTCTTTAATTAGATGTAAACGTGTAGTATGATAACTGGGGAGTTTTAAAGATATTCAAGAAAAACTATAATGAAAACCAGAAAATATGGCAGCAACATCAGCACCGATGTTCGCAGAGAGAGTTGTAAAATTCGAAAAAACATTTAGAGCAAGAATAATAGGCATTAATAGACTAAAAATTAACAGAAAAAATAAGGTGGCAAGTAACGTTTATTCATTGAAAATCGCAGAAACAGACGTCGAAAAGACAATGAGTCTGGCGAAGAGAATGGAGAGAATTGGGAACAATGTTATCGAGAAGAAGGCTTCTCGAATGTAAATTTAACATGCATTCGAGAAAATTAAAAGCAGCGTACCAGTATTCATTAATGATCATTGAAGAATTGATGGTCGTTAAACTTCATTCTCAAACTACAATTCAGATTTCACGAATGTAAGTAAAATGTGTTGGTGCTCCATCATGCATTAACCAGGTTGTCGGTGTTCCCTGCAGTAAATCCGGAGGAATGTGCTGAAAGAAAACAAGGTACTTTTTGCCACTGAGACGTTCGGGCAGAAGATACTGTCCAAATGGATGACTCTGACCAGATGTTAATATCAAAATTGTGTTGTACGTTCGATAAGATAGTGATGTGGGGATTTTTGAATGACCAAATATTCGCATTTTGTGTGTTGAAGACACCTTGTCTCGAAAAGCAGGTTTTATCTGAGAATAAAACTGTAGCAGAAAAGTGTACATCTACCTGTGTGGCTTCAAGCATCCAGAGTGCGAATTCCACCTGATTAGTGATTTTCATTGATAAACTTTACCTGCGACGCTAGGTTTTATGGTAACTTTTCATCCACTTAATGCCAATTATCCTTTCTCTGAATTTATCTTTCGAATTTGACAACGCTCTCTGCGCACGTCGGTACTAATGTTGCAGAGATGTTTCCTGGTGCACATTTTAGTTATTCTGGAATGTCTTTAAAACTCCCCAGTTCTCACACTACACGCTTGCATCAGATGAAAGAATATAAAATTCCTTACATTTTCAAGCTTTTATTTTTCTTCAAGTTTTAATATTTTTGCAGATAAGGGTTCTAAACTACTTCTTCGTGTTCAATAATTTACGACCCCATGCTTCATTAAATTGACATGTTATTTGCATGAAAATTTAAATCACGTGCTTTCACTTTAAAACAATCATAGTTGAAACAGCATTTGTTATTTTTTTAAATTTTTTTTTTACAGTTTTCAACAGTTTTCCGACTGTCTATACTTTTGCGATTTTCATCTACGAGTCGTCGTTTGGGACCCCTTGTTGTATGGGGATTCTTTATCCTCTTGATGCCTCCTATCACTCCTCTGAATTTGTCGCTAGAATTCGACAACACCCTATATATTGCTATAATCGATATAATCGCTATACAGCCATAAAACATATTCTTCAGAAAACTTTATTATTTTTCAATGGTCAAAAAATAAGCTTAAATGTGAATAATAAGAAATGCATTGATAGTTTTTAAATAATAAATACACAGTCATAAAACGATCATCAAAGAAACATATACATCTATTTCATGAATGTAAAAATTTACTGCTCATTATACTACATGTATTTTGTTATTGAGAAAATGTAAATCAAACAACTGAACATAAATGAAAGAGAAATTTAATAATATTGGAAAATATTATTTGAAATTGAAATCTAGTTTTGAAGTTAATATAGGCGTGAAAAGGAATTAAATGTTAAATCGATTTTTTTTCATTAGATTTTTTTTAATGTAAGAGGTCAAACACTATATTTTTGAAGGATCAGTATTCATTATTGTAAATTAATATCCCTCATATAAAATGCATTCTCATAAATATCGTGATTCCGTCTAATTCTGCATAAAAATTATAAAGCATTTACGGTATTTTACAAACTGAATTATACTGAATTGTGTTTAACAAAAATTTAATTTTCATTTCACAAATTTTTTTTTAATTTTTTTTTCAAACTAATTTGATGAATCATAAAGGAATATCGGAACAACTAAATAAGCTTTCGTAATCTAAGAATAACAATCTAACCCTTCTCGGCTTTCTCTTAAGCATAAGTAATTTCCTTTAAACAGTTCACATAAAGAAATACATATTTACTGCTAGTAACGCATACTTTTGTCAATTAATCATTAAGAAGTTAAATGTTTCAGAATTTAAGCCAATACTTAAGCTTTGATAAATGACTCTAAGCCATGGTTTTAAGAATAAGTACCTTTCCCTTTTAACAATATTTCTCTTAAGACCAAATTAAAGCATAATTTCTAAAACAGTAGTGTACGATATATTTCAGTAATTTCGAGTTTCTAGTTTTGTTTATAAAATGACAAAATACTTTTAATATTTTTACCCAGATTTTGGATACATTGAGTTATAAAGATTAGATTTTTACTTATGTAATATAATGCAACAAAAAAATCATTTCATGTAATCTTTCAATACAGCTATTTATTAAAGTATATATAGCATAATTCATTACTCACTGAAAGTAACAGAAATAAAAGTAATTATTTTTTTGGTCCGTATATTCATCAAATATAAAAGTTATTTCTTTATTCTTTACAGAATACTGCATCGCAGCATTGCACATTTTCTAAACAATATTTCACATGAACCGGGTCTGTCATTCATCGTCCAAAAACCGTGGTTCAAAAAATTTTGAAATTATATTTACATGCTATTAATAATTATTGGAAGAAAAGTAATATAAAGTCTGATTTAATTAAATATGAATACGGATATACGATAGTGTTGAATTAGTCCTGAAACCAAAAGCACGATTAATTATAATCAATTTTATATTAGATTTGTTGCGAATTTTGCAAAAAGGAATTTAATATTTACTACACTGAATTATGTGTTTTAAATTAGTATTGTAGCTATCTATATTTTATTTACTAGAAAAACAACATATTATTTGGAAGTAGAATAATCTCTCTCCAAAAATTTCCAATTATCATAAGTTTGTTTTCAAGTCCAAACATTCTATTCAAGAATTTTGGAAAATACTCAACTTAAAAAAAAGAAGATTTGAATTATGTTTTTAAAATTATTGTATACTAATTTTTCTTTTATCCATTCACCGTTTCACTTTGAATTTCCCTTCTTTTTTATCATTTGGTTTATTTTGTTTAAATCCAAATAGAAAATTATAGATAATAATTATAATATATAATAATTATAATGTAAACAAATTATGAATCCAAGAGCTTGTTTAGCATCATAACAATTACTTATACAAAGATTCAAAAACATTTTCAATATATATATTATAAAATTACGTTATTACATGATATAAAATCATTGTATTTAATTATTAATTTAAGTCTGGCGGAAATCTTTAATTTCATCGTAACAAAAAAGATACCCTTTGCAAACTTTTCATAATTTGTTATAATAATATTATATATTCTAAAGCAATATGTTATTTTTAAAACATTCTAAAAATTTTAAAATATGTATAAATAAAGTTTTCGAAGCCACAGTAAAACGGAAATTCTTAACACAATTTTTATCAGTCAATTATTATTATAACTTATAAATAAGAAATGTAAAAATTTAAATTGGGTATCAAAAACTTTTTTTTAATATTAAAAATTAGCATTAATATTCTATATTTGTCTATGGACAAAATTCGGTTTTTGTTTCTGCTTTAACCAAAGTACGATTAGTAACATAAATTTAATTAAAAATGAGGAAATTTTAAAACATTTAATAGAATATATTGCAGAATTCAACTATGTGGTAAAATTATTTTATGTTTCAAGATTTTATATTAAAAAATAGACGAACATATGCATTAAAATTATTACTATTTCTTTAAAAAAAATGTCCGAAATAATAGTAACAAATGGCATCCACAACCCTCTGTGTAGAAAAAGGCTTATTTTCATGAATGCATGAAGTATTGAATAAATTTATTTATGGTTAATCATAAAATTGATTTTAAAAATACATTAGATTTTTTTTCTTTTTGATATTCAAGATATAAATTCAAATTCTTTAATATCAAGTAAAAATTTATAAAACACAAACAAAAAGGAAGTTTGGGGAATCTCAGAATTTTGTAATGAGGGTTTTATGAATATTTATAATGTGTTTCAAACATTGTTGAAGCTTCAAAACTATTTTATAAGATTTTATATTGTATGCGATATGAAGTGGAATGGAAGTTTCCGTCATAAAAGTTTGTGTAAAGAATTTAAAAAAAAACTATTTATGTTACTTCTATACGTTTGCAATTATATTATAAAGATATAGATAAAAAATATATATTCACATCAGTGATTCATAAGATATAAAGATTGACTTTAGAAAATTACTTTCAGAAGTAAGAGAAGCAGGTATTATATTGGTGATAAATTTTTACAAATGTATATTTCTGTTATTATTTGTTCTAAGAAATAATATATTACATATAAATTTCTTAAAATATTGTTATAAATTCATTTTTAATTGCGTTTAGTTCTGTTAATAATATATTGTGAAAAATAATCATTTAAAAGCTACTATTAAGTTAAATTTTTAACTACTCGCCTTCAGGGTGTAGTGGGGGATTATTTGCTCACCCGCGAAATTAATAGCATTTATCTAAGAATTTCAAACATATATAAATCCAAATGGGGGAAATATTTTATATTGATTTATTCACATTGTTGTGAATTTAAGTGGCAAAGTTAAAACAGTTGTTGAAGCTGGGGATATTTATTTGTTTATATTTCAACAAATAAAGTAAAAATCTGAAAGCACATGAAAATGTGAAAGTCTGTATAGAATCTAATTAATTCGATTTCAAATACTTTATGATTTACTAGACTAAAATATGAAGAGAAAAATCACGAAAAGATTAAAAATGCGATCAATGTTCATTTCGCATGGGTTAAAGATAATTAAATATCATGTGCGTCTCCTTGTCAATGTGTGTCTTATGAAATGCATTAAAACAAACAATTCTTAATTTTCAGATGCGTCCCGATTAATCAACTAAAATTAAATTGATAAAATGCATTCCTATATGGAATGTTTTTCCTTTTAAATAATTTGTTCTATGCCGATAATAGTAAACATGAAATAGCTTCATTCAAAGGAAGGATATTTTGTCTGGATAAATTTAAAACAAATATCATTCTCTTTCTTTTTCATACGTGTCATGACGGAATTTAATTTCCTTAATATTTATTTTTTCCCTTATTATGTTAATTTGAAGAGTATGTCCTACCAAGAAAAGCGAATTCCTGAGATTTTTTAAATGTCTATTTGATTCTTCGATTTCCAAATTTAAATACCAATTAAAACATTAATTTGCATGAAAATAGTGGGATGTATAAGTTTCACATTGAATAAAACAGAAATTTTAATTAATTTATTGAAAAAAAATTATTTAAAGAATAATTGTATTCACATAAGAATTAATTATTCATTCGCAGAAAAATTATGTAGCAATTCAGACTGCTCGCCTTTGAGCTCTGACCAAGTGATAGTAAACATTTTGAATAAAAATAATGGTTTGCTAAAATTTGTCCTGTATTTTTTTATTTTTTTTACTTTTCCTTTATTTAATTATAAGAAATTTTTTAGATTTCTAGTCAATATTAGTAAAATTTATTTCACAATGTCTTTTTTAAAAATATAGTGAAGATCTTTTTATTTACGGAAAATAATTAACTATAGAATATTTATTGAAAAATAAACGAATGGAGAATTAATTTCTTTTTGAAATTTGATGGCGTTTTATAGTTATCAATTTTTCATAACTTTAGTATCGATGATGTTGCAGGAAAGCTTCACTTCTTCCAGGAAATTTCATATATGCTATGACAGTCATTTTCTGCGAAAAGAATATACAGAACTTATACTAATTTAGTTCTTCTCTAGGTGTTTTGTAAGAATATATATCAGACAAAGAAATTTTTTTCACCTTGCTAAAAGCTATACCTAGAATTGTTTCTCTACTTGTATTTACTTATCGGTTTTCTAAAAACATGACATATAGTTGAATCTGTTTCCCACAATGCTTATTTGTTTGAGATAAGGTTTGCTTCTGAAGACAAACAAAAAATATATTTATTTCTCGAATCATTGAAATCAGTCGTTGATATTCCAAATGAAGAATGCAATTTTATATTTTAATTTCATAACATTTTAAATTAAATTTAAAATGATAATAAGCATTTTAAATTAAATATTTAATTCATTTTAGCGTCACCTCAAAAATATTAATATCAATACTATGATATTATTATGAATATTAATAATAATATCAATAATAAAAGAAGGAAATGGTAGATTGCATCATATTATTTTGCAATACATTCTCAGTTCATCTGCAAAACAGGGATATAGTTATTATTATTAATGTTAATTAAATTTACGATATAATTCATATTTTTATTATTCTTAAAGAAAATAACATTATAAAATTTTATTATCATGATTCAAATCATGAATAAACATAATTTGTGATGCATCGTAAGATAATTAATTTTTTTAAAGGGGTCATAATTCGAGAATCTGTCTATATCAGCAATTATAATAAAGTTTTAACATCAAGAAAATCTTAATTAACTCTCGAAAGAATCAATTTAAATTGTTTTCGATGGAAATTTCAAATTATTCTGCATGATAACATAATTCAAACAAGATTTCATTTAAATTATAAATCTTCTAAGATTTTGAATTAAATTATTAAAAAAAATCTATTGCTAATTATCAAAGCTGCTTTCGATTAATAGAGAATTACAGCTTTTTCTTGTAAGCTCATCATAAAAATAAATTACCTAATAAATTTGAATTAATTTTTTTCATCACAGAAATATTATTAAGATACATGTATGCGCTATACCTACAAGTAAGAAAAGAAAAAAATATTTTAAAAAAAGCAAGATTAGGAAACCTACGCTGTCAAGTGAGCAATAATTCAGTTATTCATTAATTTTAAAAACGTTGATGCTCTTTTTTTATTATTTCTGATCTGCGGTGAAAAAAATATATTTTCGGTTGCTGTTACAGCACATTCTCACTAATTTAAATTTCTTCTTCTTTCCACACAATAGAAGTGCATAAAGAATGCGGAAAAATTCAGCAATGATAAAAAAAATATATATATATTAACTTGCTTGGAGGGGGGTTTTGATACAGTGCTGCTATTAGCATAAATGTGTTTCTTAAAATACTTCTTTCTACATTATAATTTTTTCCTATCACCCCCAACAAATGACTTGCCCGGAGTGCTGATATTTTGAGTTTTAATAAATTCTTCTACGCATACTTTACTTCAACTACTTTACCCCTAATTTTATTTCCGGATATTTACTTTTTATGATGAAAGCTGTTACATCGCTCGGAAATTTAATAGAATTTTAAATTTAATGCCACTCTGATGAATTGAAATAAGAATACTTTAAAAAAAAACCTTTGATGAATTTATTCGTTCCCTTATCGAGACTATTTAAATTTCTTGTGAAACTTTTTTCCTTTTTTTATATCTGATTTCGAACTGTTTGTTCAAAATAACAAATATTTCTTGAAAACCTTTCAATGTTAATATATATAAAAAATTGACTGTTTTGGTTGGGATTCAATTTAAAAGCTACATCAAGCCTTTTAAATTCACCAATCATTTCATGTTTTCATTGTTTAAAGTTTTTACTTATTTGGATCTGAAACAGAATTTTTTTTTAAACTAATGTTTTGTTAGGTCATTTTAGCTTTTAAATTTTTAAAAAGTTTCCACCAAACTCTGGTTTTTCACATTTTTTAAATTTTTAATATTTTTAATATAAAATAATAAATATATTTCATAATATATCCTTATATAAATTATAAAAACTTTTTAACTCAGAATTGGATAGTATAATATAATATAATATATATATATATATATATATATATATATATATCCAACCATTTATTAAATTGTATATATATATATACAATTTAATAAATGGTTGGAGATATATTGATGATTTGCTTTCACTGGACTTATAATATTTTTACTAATTGTTATCCAAAAAAATTTATTTCTGTCTGAAAGGAACAAAAATCAACTTGAAGCTTCCCCTCTGGGTTTAAAAATTGAAATTTCTAATGATAAAACATAAGTGTATCTACAATATAAAGGGATGAATTCAACTTTAAAATAATTAAACTTATCAATCATCATTCTAATCTAAACTCTAAAATTTTCAAAAATTTATTTTTCTCACAATTTAATAGGATTAAAAAAAGTTTTTAAACTTAACTACTAATGAATTTCCCAGAAACTATTGCAATATCGAAGTTTTAATAAGACTTTATGAATTGGCTTCCTACTAATCTTTCGAGACAACTAAAAATAGATTTTCGATTACATGTCAACTAACTCAATAGATAGAGCTGAGGCACTCCGATTATTTATTACTTTGAATGACGAAGCTTTTTTACGCAAGGCCAGCAAATGACGCGGGAAGCAAGAATAGAACGGGATATGAGCCTTTTCTTGTAGAAGTTTCACCTGCTACTGGTATGTTCTTTCCTTCTTGTTTCAATAATTGGCTGTGAATGTTCTTTTATAGTTTATATTATGTTATTATAATTTTCGTTATTATAAATTGAGGATTGTAATTTATTGTTTTAATTCTGCAAAAAATGGTTTATCTCTAAGGCCTCAATTTCAGAGAACTTTAGGGTCACAAGGGGACAATATTTTTGTACAAAAGCCAGACCCTTCACAGAAAAAAATCCCTTGTTTGAATCCCTGCCTGAGGGTGACCTTTGAGAAAGTCTTCAGGCCGGATTCTTAATTTCTTCATTTTTGATTCTATTTTTATTCTTTTTGCTAATATTAACTTGGTATTTTTACTAATTTGGTTAAGTTCATCTGTGTTTTAGTAGTAGTACCATTAGCGCTCTCTAAATGCAATTGTATATTTTTTAGTTTGATTCAGAAATAATTTTTACTTTTTTAGTTTGTTTTTAGAAATAGGTTTTAATTTTAATTGAAATTTTATAATGCATATATTTTTTATTATTTTACAAACACACATATATATACAGAGGTGGCCAAAATTGTGGCCACTTTTGACAATTTTAACGTTTTCTAACTTTGTATGCTTATATAAAATGTAACGTTTCACAAATTGGAAACACTTGCATATCATTTTAAAGGAAATTTAATGCTGATTTCAATATCAGAAGCAAAATTCAAATATTTGCAATATAAAAGAAGTAGAGAGGCAATAATTATAATA
Source organism: Argiope aurantia (assembly GCA_026543865.1). NCBI lineage: Eukaryota > Metazoa > Arthropoda > Arachnida > Araneae > Araneidae > Argiope > Argiope aurantia. The sequence continues at coordinate 249,605 of JAPMOR010020145.1, forward strand.
ATTATCGCGATACATTAGATACTGATGACTGCATTGAGTTAGTGCTTAGTATGGTAGCCTTAATTTTTTGTTACAGCTTGACACTGATGTTTCATTCACCTGACGACAGTTTTAAGCTCTTCCTTCGTTATTGCTTGATGTCAGGAAACAATTATAGACTCAATGAATCATATTTTATTAGATGAACACTTCATATGTATAAAAGTTTTCAAACGGTGCCATAAGTTCTCAATAATTTTGAGTTTATCACTGTTTCCTGGCCATGATAACAATTCAATGCTCTTTGTACTAAATCACACTCTCGATATTTTTGCTGTATGGCAAGGAGCTGAATCCTGCTGAAAAATAAATGATGCATTGGGAAAGAGATCACTGATGGAAGGTGTAAGTTTTGGCTCTAGAATAGTGTCAATGTATTTTCTTGCATTTAATATCCCATCGATAACATGAAAGAGACCAATACCATCTGCAGACATGCAAGACCAAATCATTACACTAACTGAGTCCTTCATAGTTGCCTGAATTCAGTCAGGATGTAGCGTTTCACCTATTCTATGTCTTATCTATTTTCGCCATCGGTACCAAATAACAATATCTTTGTTTCATCACTCCGTATAACTTATAACCACTGATCATCTGGCCAATTAATGTGTTCTTTTGCCCACTGTAATCTTTTTATACACTTCTGTAAATGTTTTCGTTGAATTCTACATCTTAGTCTAATATTTAATTATCTTCTCCTGATTGTTCTTGAACTGACATAAATGCCAGCATCATTCAGTTCCCTTCTGGTGGCTGCTGATGATATTCTTCGATCATGAAGACATAGTCTTTTTATTCCACTGTCATGAACAGATGTGGTGTACCTTTTTCAGTTATTTTCTGTTTTGTTTTTTATTGAATTTGTCTCCTGGGATCGTAAACAAAACTTTCGAACGCCTTATGTAGTTAATGAACCACCCACCTGTTTTGCAATTTCAACATTGGGAAGACCACATTCATGTAACACAATAATCTTAGTTCTCTTTCTAAGTGTCCAATCTATTCTTTTATTTGATGGCATTGCTTCATGACTAAACATAAGAAATATTTTCAACAATTCCTACTAAATATTAAAAAGCTTAACAAAATTTCTTACTTGTGATTTGATTACATAAAAAACAATTTTCCTTCTATAGAAAAAAGCACAATAATGACCTGTTACAACTTTAAACATGATGTCATCTTCTGACAGTTATTAACATTTTATTGGTACCCATAGTAAGAACAGTGATTGATAAGGAAAGTTAGAAATAACAATCCACTTCATCACTACGTTTGTTATTCAGATTAAAGTAAGAATAACTTTTATTGTATTGAAAATATTTGAATTTTGCTTTTTGTATTGAAATTAGCATTAAATTCTCTTTAAATTGACATGTAAGAGTTTGCATTCTGTGAAATGTAACATTTTCTATAAGCATGCAAAGTTAGAAAACATAACGATTTTCAAAAGTGTCCACAATTTTGGCCACCACTGTATATATAGCTTATGGTGAGCAATTGATTTCTACGCATTTAATATGTTATTATACCAACGGAAATAGGCCTCAGTGATTTATTTTTGAATTTGAGATGCTTCCTCTAGACTAGGTTTAAAATAATACAAGGGTTACTGTGAGATGGATATTGTCATTTTCAACTGTGATCAGATGATGGATTGAGCTCCTGGTTAATCAAAACATCCTCACTTCACTAATGAAAGGATATATGATTTCTGATTTATAAATGCACTCATAGCGTGAGTATGTTGAAGATAATTTAAAACTTAGTTTTTATCGACAACATTAAAATTTGATTTTCAGAAGTTTTTCTTTTTGTGTGCTCGTGTCTAACATTCAAGTGCGGTGATGTAACAACGAAAATTTCACTGATTAGCTATACTAATATGAGATTGCCATTACCGATTGATCTGACTTTGTATGTGATTGAAAAATGTGATACATCTGATCCGGTTTTAAAAGTGACTTTATCGCTATTGTATATAACTCTTTTTGAAAGAAAATTACAATTCAAAAATGTATTTTAATTTTTCAAAAAATACAAAAATCCAAAATATAATTATTATTTGTGTGGTGCGGCCGGAATTCCAAAATCTGGATTTGTGGTCCTACCACAAAAAAATTAGAAATAATATTTAAACGGCGTTAAAAAAAATTATAAGATACAAATAATAAAATAAATAAAGAATTCAATGAAACAAAGACAATAAAACTTAAATTTTAATCCTCATAAAAATAATTAGAACATGCAAATTGCAAAAATGAATTATATATTGTGAGGAAGGTAATATGTTACGCTGAAGGAGACTAATCATTTATTATTAATAATAATAGGTAAATTATTTATTGATTTATCTCATTTGTAATTTATTATTAATAAAAACATTTGTCTTAACTCATATATATGTTCATATATATATTTATATTTTGTATTTACATATACAAATAAATATATACATAGCAATAAATGATTAGAATTCTAATAATATTACTGACTATTCAACTTTGCATAATTTCATATTGTCAATTATCTTGAATAATTCTTTTAAATTGATATCCTTGTGTCCCCAAAGCACGAAACAATGCGAATATATATACTAAAGGTTATTCTATAGACGGAACATCCATCGACCATAAAGTTTTGAAATATATATAGTAGCAATTTCAAGATAAATGTTCAATAATATCTTGAATAAGTTATTATCAATAGATCAAGTAATATACCCTATTCGATTTGTACGTGCTTTAAACTGCATCTAGCAAGCTTCGACTAGATAAGTTACATAGTAAGAATTTATTATAATTACTAATAGATGTATTTAACTGTAAGTTATATAAGGATGGGCATTGGTGCTGTTTTGGATGTTGTAAATTGCCCATAACCTATATTAGAAGATTTATTTGAAGCATCTACTTGCTCAGAATGTAACTGCAAAACGTTCTATCACTTAATGTTTCAGAGATTTCATCTATATTGAATACATTAAATACATGATATTTTGTAATACTTTTAGAATTGGGTTATTTTATATATTTTACATTACTATAATAGGGACTTTAAATTTGAAGGCAAAAAGTAATTTACGAAACATTCACAATCCAATCTATTTTTTTTTTTAAATAAATGAATTATTATTATTATTTTTCTTTTTTACCAAATTGGTGATACAGGTAATCAACATTCTTTGTTCAGAATTTTTAGATTCTGAGTCTTATATTTAAGAAGAAAGTATGATAATACTGATTTTTAAAAGGATATATACTATTAAACTGCATCAATTATACATAAAAAATATAAATTTAAACAATTACTTAAAATTGATTTCATTTCCCTGTTGTTTTACATGCTGAGATTCAGAAACTGTTCTTGTCGATATATGAATAAAATTGTTAGCTAATGAAATATATTTAGTGGTACTGAATGAAAATCCAACTCAACTGTTTAAAGAAGGATATTCATATCGCAAATCAAAAAGAAAGGAACAGATATATAAAGGGATTTAAAAGTTATAGCTCAAGATTTCTGTTAGAAACAGATTTTTTTTTTAATCTTTTGGAAGTCTATAATATCTTGTGTTGAATTGTCACTGCATAAGAATTTTTTTTAGCTTTTAACAGACATAGCCATCAGATGGTGAGAATAGAATGATCACAAACGAAATCCAAGATGGATAAATATCACATATGAATTCACAAACAGAATATACAGTTCGTATAAATTTGTAAGAGGAATAATAAGACACAACCGGATTTCACTGTTTGATTCAAGATCTGTTCAAACTCTCTTCAGCACTCTTAAATTTCAGGTATGGGAACGGTAAAGACAGTGTAATATCAAGGTATTTAGCGAACGAAGCCAGATACAACGTCAGACGAACAATATATACTGTGAAGTTTTGGCGAAGTCTTATATTTCTAATTCTCCTATCATGAATTTATCCTTATCGCTCTAAAAGCTGAAGTTAGCATTCTATCTTTTAACATGTCGTATAATATTTTAGTATAGCATACCGTCATGATTGATTCCAAAAATAATTTTGAGATATATCTTCATATAAATATGGAAGAAAAAAAAAAGAAATTGAATAGCTTTCATGGACCTTTTTATACACACATTGTGATAAAGGTTTAGCAAAACAACTAATACTTTGTTCATCTTCAATGTATACTATTACCACTTTGAGAAACACATGTTTAATAATTAAAACATAATTCTAAAATTGTGACATCAATTAAATGAAGGAATCTATATCTAGAGATTGGACCACGCGTTTCTTTCATTGCGTTATCAAACTCTTTGATTGATAACAGATAAATTAAAAGTTTCCTTCTGAGATTATTATATGTTGGAAATATTTTTTATTTAAAGGTTTGATTGAAAAGTTTCATTTTATGAATTAGAAAGGAAAAAGTGGTGATTACAAATACATATTATAAAAAAAGTCTTGATTACGAGAAATTATTTTTCGTTTAATTTTAAAATGTGAGAGAAAAATGTTTTATTAATTTAAAAAAATTCCGAAATTTATTTATTTATGCATTTCCAAATGATAAATGTTTTAATAAATTTACAAGCGACAGAATGTTATCTTATGAGAATACAACTTTCATGTCTCTAGATATCCTTTCTTGAAAAAAATATTATAGTAAATTTTAAAAAAAAGCTACGATAATTACGAATTTCTATTAAATATTTTATATTTAAATTTTTTCTTGGCAGTTTAGTCAACTTGAGGTTCCGAAGAATTCCAGTATTATCGATATTTAAATGTAATTCTAATTTAAGTTAAAGCCAAACAAATTGTAGCAATTGTGCCATTGATAGGCTATGAATTTCAGTCTATGTTTCAACTTAACATTTCAGCATATGACCAAATGCTGATACGAATAAATTAAGGTATTCGTATTCATAAAATAATTATATAATTAAATAATTTTAGTTATGAAGGTACCACAATAAGTGAAACAAAATGTCTTCATTTTGAAAAATCCGTAAAAGACCTCTATGAATTCAGATGGATTTAATTAAAAAGTTTTATTTCAAGATTTGTTGAATGCTCATATGCTCATAGGTGAAGCTAATTAAACTGTTATTAAATAAACTTAAAACATAGTAATTATGCGTTTTTAATAAATATTGAAAATAAAAATGCTTAAACTTTTTTAAAGTAAATATAACTAAATATTACCGGTTTCTTTATTGAAGATGGCATGTGTCTTTAATTTTATCCCAGGAACACCTGAAATAAAAAAATACCATTTTAGAATTGGCAAATTATTACTAGTATTATATATATATATATAACTAATCTTACTATTTGACCAAATATTTAAAGAATAGAAAAATAATTAGTTGCATCACTTTAATCACTTTATTTACAACTGTTCAAAAAGTATGCGGTTGCAGTTTCTATTGATATTGCTTTCGTATATATGGCTCACATCATGTAGAGTATAACAGTTACAATAAGAATTTCATTTCATTGTTCATTCAAGAAATTTCCTCCAATAAAATAAGCAATTCCTTTAATTAAAAATAAAGAAAGTACCATAATTCATTTTTTTATACAAAGTGATCATAGATAAAATATAGCTATCAAAGTAAATGCTGAGGCATACATTTTTATACATTCTCTTTAGATCATAACATCGATTTATAAAGAGAAAAAAGAAACAGATTTCTGCCGTTAGAGACAAAAACAGGCAACCGGCCGTATATGAGCTTCAAAAAGCATGAAAGCGGGATGAAGAAATATTTCACATATTTGAATAGAATGTTTTAACATGGAAAGAATTTTCGACAGTCACACTGCATAAATAACAAAATTTTTATCATTTGCAATTAATTTGTCAACTTATAACACTTATATAGCTTACAAAATACGTTTCTGTTGGTAATTTACTCAGAAAATATTGCAAGATATCAATAGCATTTATTTATACAGCAACGCACACACGAAGACATTACTGTTAATTAATTAAGAAGAATATACAAAAAGATTAAGAACATCGGAAAAATTTCAATCATGAAGAATGCATATGACTTAAATATCTAGTACCTGGCACATGTGTAGTAGACAGCTTATATAACTTTACATTCTGTAATAGGTTATAGGGGAAAAAAATCAATATCTAACAATTTCCTTTAGACATGTTGTACCTTGGTTATTCTCAAAGAGATAATATTGGCTGCAAAACGCTTGTTGTCTGTCTGGTGTGGTGTGGAAGTTTAGAGAGGGGGTGACAGTTTAGGTGTCCTCCTCGTCACCTTAGGTCGGTTCAAAATTACGAGGTCCGTCCCAAAATAGCCATAGTGATGCTTTAAAGTGGGACGTTAATGTAACTAAACTAAACCAAACTGCTTGTTGTCTGTATCGATTTACCCCGATCTCTGGAGTTCTATTTTATTTTGTAGCATGGCTAAGTTATCTATACGGAGATACTTTCTAAATTATCTATACATATATAGCAGATTATTTACAGAGCACACAAGCCATTTGAAATCAACCCACAATAAAATTCGCTAAGATTGATATCAGGAGAGAAACAATTTGCATAAGGCATTCTATAACAATTTCGATGCAAGAGAATTGTAATTGTTTAAAAAATCAAACTAAAGCATCTAAAATATATTTTTGCTAAAATGTACAATTTAATGTCAGTCAGATATGTAATTCTCAAATATGAGAATAAAAGCAGCGTTAGGTTTTATGCAGTGTTAATACTTATAATCATAAAAAAAAAATAATAATAATTCAATTTGCAACACCCTTCTGTATCTGATTTTTTTTTTCATTATATATATCTAAAATGAATTTAATTTCTCTATAATATATATATTTTCTGTCTAAAAATTACTTTCTGCGAAATTGATCAAAATAATATATATGTTACTGTGAATATAATCAAAAGTTAATTATTAATAATAACCAGCATTTTTTTTTAAATTTATCAGCTTATTAAGTGTTATTTATGCGAAATGATGAATAACTGAGATCTTTATTTTCTTTGATATTGAGCTGTAAAATCGATTTTTATTATTATCACACTGCATATCGAAAAAAAAAATTGTTAATCTTTTGATCTAATATATGCTGAAAAAAGTAAAAGTAACTTGAATTATGACTTAATGCATTGAATGAATTTCCTTGCATATTGTGGATAAATAAGTTTCTTTTTACATATTTTGTGTATGCATTCTTTTCAAATAATACGTTCTTTTCAAATAGATAAAACATGTAACATCAACTTTCAAATCAGAACAGAATAGAAACGAAATTAATTACTTCATCATCAGTATTAATACACTGGTGTGCAAAACTTAAGCAACAGGTATGTTTTTTTGCCATAACTTCACGAGAAATCATCTGAGAGACATGAAATTCAGAAATGAGATACAGCATTTTGTTCTGAAAGAATGACGAAAGCATAGTCGCGCAGAAATGAATACAATGCATACAGTATGGAATCAAACAAAAAAAGGCTTTATTGAACTCATAGTATCGTTACACATGATTGTCTGTCCAAGAGGAATAACAGCAAGCAGATGTTCCTTAGTATGGGATATGCCCTCCCCTTACTGCAATGGTTGCTTCGCACCGTCTCCCCATACTCAGCACCAGATTGTCCAACAGTTCTTGAGGTAACAGTGCCCATTCCTCAATCAGCATCTGTTTAAGTTGTCGGGTGTTCCCAGGATGATGTAATCGTGCCGCAAGGCATCTCCCCAAAGCCTCCCACACATGTTCTACCTCAACAGCATGAGTCCTGTATGGCCGCGCATTGTCACTCATAAAAACGAAGTCTGATCCAATGGCACCTCGGAACAGACGCACATGAGGAAAGATCACCTCCTGACAATAGCGATCTCCAGTTACAGTACCTCTGTCGAAAACGTGGAGCTCAGTCCGCCCGTTCATCATAATGTTCCCCAGACGACAACTCCAGGACTACCGAAATGGTCTCTTTCCGTGATGTCACAAGCGATTCCCAACGCCAGTTGGTTTGGAGAGAGGTCGGGACACTGTTTCTTCCCAGTAACACGGTTTCATCCCAGACTTCGATTTTATGGATGACAATGCACGGCCACTCAGGACTCATGCTGTTGAGGAGCTCCTGGAAAGTGAAGATATCACTCGAATGGATTGGCCGGCGTGCTCCCCTGATTTAAATCCGATAGAACATGTGTGGGATGCTTTAAGGAGACGCCTTGCGGCACGATTACATCCTCCTGGGAACACCCGACAACTTAAACAGATGCTGATTGAGGAATGGGCCCTCTTACCTCAAGAACTCTTGGACAATCTGGTGCTGAGTATGGGGAGACAGTGCGAAGCAACCATTGCAGTAAGGGGAGGGCATATCCCATACTTAAGGAACATCTGCTTGCTGTTCTTCCTCTTGGACAGACAATCATGTGTAACGATACTATGAGTTCAATAAAGCCTTTTTTGTTTGATTCCATACTATATGCATTGTATTCATTTCTGCGCAACTATGCTTTCGTCATTCTTTCAGAACAAAATGCTGTATCTCATTTCTGAATTTCATGTCTCTCAGATGATTTCTCGTGAAGTTATGGCAAGAAACATACCTGTTGCTTAAGTTTTGCACACCAGTGTATATCATCAGAATTATAGAAAAGCTAAATAATTATTATTTAGCATGCTCTTTTTTTTAAAAAAATAAAAATATGTTAAAATAAAGACCTGCATTTATCTGAAAATATACTTTGAATATCAAATAACAAATCACTCTTATTTCTATTCTACTAAAACTATTTGGTTCTATTGTTTTTATTACTCGAAACTGAACGATTATAGAAAATAAGATGTGAAGCTACCTGAGTTTTATTTCTGAAAAAGGGGAATATTTTTAAATATATAAAGTATTTTTAAATATATAAGTAATACCTTTATTATTTCTTTTAGATTTGAATTTTCAAAATACAAAGCTAATTTATACTGAAATATGAATCTTTCATTCGTTTGAAATAAATTAGAAATACTGTTCATATCTTTTGCTTATGAAAACGTAAAATGTTTTAAGATATATAATATAAGATAAATAATGTAAAGTTTGAATTTCCATATTCTACAACTAAAACAAAATGAAATACGAATTTTTATTCGTTTGAAATAAATATGTTTTCTTTATCAAAAGTCTAATAACTTATAACCATAAAATATCCATTTAATACTTCATTTTTAATTTGCAAATCATGTTCTTTTTATGAAAAAAAGTTATTTTTTTATAATTTAAAATTATATTAATACATTTGGCAAAAATAATCTTTCGAAAATTTGCTTTCAGTATATATTTATTATGCAAAAAAATAATCCCATGAAATCATTTGAATAAGTTTTGGTGATGATATTGCAAAGAAACAATAGTCTAAAATAAATTGTCCGCGAAAATTTCTTGATAGATCATCTTAAGAGCTGTATTGAATCTACTCTTTAATTCACAATGATAGTTCAAAATCAATTACATATGATAAAAAATTTTTAAATTGTATTTAAAATTAATATTCATTTCTAATACTCTAATTTGATATTAATTTCACTAATATTTTATAAACTATAACAATGGTGATGAGAATGTCTTACAAATTCTTTGAAAGAAAGAATTTTGTATACCGCAATAACTTTCTAAGCAAGTGGACTAATAACTGGAGGTTTCTCTTATCAATGTTTTGTTCAAATTTCCATAATATGATGCATTCGGTTTTTAACCTTATGGTGCGAAATAACTAAAGCCTATGAACATTTATGAATTGGGTTAGAAGATCCAATACGATTAAATGTATTTATATGCTTGTTTCATTCTTTGCGGTTTAAATATGTTAAATTAAACTTATTTTATTTTTTTTTTCAAAGAAGGTGTTGAGGTGTGTAAGTATATATATATATATAAAAGATTTTTTTCTTCCTCGAAATATTCGAAACATCTGTGACTATTTAAAATCCTGAAAATTTCAACTATCTATAACATTGCATAATTTTGGAAAGAAATTCTATCCAGAAAATTAATTCTCATGATTTTTTTTGTCGAAACTGAATTTGGATTCATGAAATATGATGGCAATGAAATTACAAGGTATTCTTATTTGTTTTGCAGAAAAAAGCTTGATTCCTTTCAATGCACTGCTTTTTTGTCAGTTGCTACTTCGGCTCTTAAAAATTAATATTTTGGTTGAAAATCAATGTAAGACAACAATGGTGATATTTTTCGAAAAAATTCGAAATACTATCACATCAATCCCTAATATGAATAAAAAAATTTCTTTAAAGAGCTATTCCATTCAGAAAATTAGAACATATTTTTTTCTTATTCTATAGAAACTTTAAACTCGAGAAATATGTTCAGCATAAACACGATTCACTCAACATCATCTGTTGTTCAGAGATAAAGCTTGTAATCCCAATCAATGTACCAGTGATCTTTTTAGTGAAATGGGTATTTAAATTTTCAACGGCCAACCCAGACAATTCTCCCAAGCTTTATCTTAATTTCCATGTTTAATTTTTAATGATTCCAATGAGAAATTTGATCATAAACATGATTTACTTACCATCATCTGTTGTTCATAGATTGAGCTTGTAATCCCAATCAATGTACCAGTGAGGTTTTTAATTAAATGTATATTTAAAATTTCAGCGACAAACCCAGATAATTCTTCCAATCTTTATCTTAATTGTTTTCTACTATTGAAATAATTAGACGTTAAATTTGGAATTATGATGAAATTTGAAAGAATTGTCTGGGTATGGTGTTGAAATTTTAAAGATACATTTAACTAAAAAGATTGGTACATTGATTGGGATTACGAGATGAATCTATGAACAATAGATGATGATGAGTGAGTCATGTTTATAATGATCATATTTCTCATTGAAATATATATGGAATTTAATATTTTGAAGATAGATCATTCTAAATACATTTATAATTTTTACTAAATACATTTATAATTTTTATCATAAAAATTAAGACATAATCCATCACATACAATCAATTTTTCTTTATCTGTTACTTATAATAATTTCTTTTGAAGTTTTGTTTATAAGATATATTTAATATCTTTTAAAATATATCAATTCTGCCTTAAGAAACGTAAGAATTCAAAACGTATGCAATCCGACGTTAAAATTTTATGTGACATAAAATTCACATTATCATCTTTACATTAAATCACCTGAGTGAAGAAAAAAGTAATTCTTTACTCATTTTATCGCATAAAAAAGAAATTTTAGGATTAAACTAAGAGTATTAAACTGTAATGCATACAAAGTTATTCAGATGTTTTAAAATTTTACTTTCAAAGAGATGGATTAGCCTTATTTCAAACCTTTTTTCCGCCCATGCAATTTTTATTCATGGCCAGTTTCACATTTTCATCCTGGTGTATTCCAGACGCGTAGAAAACTTATCAAGTCCTCATTTGGCAGCCGCCTTCTCCAAAATGCGTAAAGTATGCTTCGAGAAGATGGATAACTCTTTCTCTTAAAACGAAACATACAAGGGTGAGAAGAAGAAGAAGAGGAAGTAGAAGAAAAGAAAAGAAACTGAAGATAAAAAGATGGCGTAAAAATAAAACCCCAAAGAACAATGGGTGGCATAAAAAAACAAGGAAAAGAATTCACAGGCCCTCAACTAGAACTTCCGACGGGTACACTAGAAGAAACTTTCAATCATTTCTCGAACAATAACAGAACACACACTGGACAACTTTTTGAAAACTATACTTTCTGCCCCTTTATGTAGACAGGGACTTTCTTTTTTATTTCCTTGGATTTTGTTGGAGTTGTTTTGTTCCTCTTTAGTGGCTTCAAAGTGAAAATTTCGCACTTGGTTAAGCGAGAACCTAAGTGAAGGAAAGAATAAACTGGAACGGAATTGTTTAAAGATAGTTCTTCCAAAAGATTAAACTTTTTTCAAGTTTCATGTGAATTTAAAGGTTATCTTTTTTTCCCGTGCTCAAATTTTGAAAAAAATGGATAATTCATAATTTATGCAAAATATTTATTTGACGAAATTGGCAAAATAAATGAAAAATTAGATAAGTATTTTGTGTAGCTCAAATTTTACAAGAAAATGAAAATGACATTTTTTTATATCAGTTATGTTTATTAAGATTTTTTATATCATTTATGTTCGTTAAACTTGTGGAACTTTAAAGGTAATATTTTCTCTCTAAGTTACGGTCCCATTTTTCGATGTCATCTTAGGTTAAAATGAATTAACAACTTAACTATTTTGCATTATAAAAACTTATATATTCTTATTTTGAAATTTACTATATTTATTCCACAAGCGTTCGTATGACACTATAGAAAAATATGACTTTTATGAAGTTTTCAAAATCACTTCAAATTATTTATAATGATTTAAATAGATTTTTGGGCTTACGAAATGCTTCACGAAAGACTTATACTAAATTAATTATGGAACTGGAATTATTTCTACTTACAAAAAGCAGAATTTTAATTTTAGTGTCATAAAATATAGCATACTATGCTGAATATACATATGTGTAGGTTTACGCTGAATGTATACTCAATATATACCTTTAAAATACATAATTAAATATGTATAGCTCTCGTATTCGAAATCCATGGGCCAGGTTGCGTTTATTTAGTCAAAATAGGGGTGAGAAGAAAGATGAAAAGTGGTGTTTAAATTTAACAATAAGGTGAACTCGGATTTTGTGTGGACTAAGAAACTTCGGGTAACTCGTAATATTGTATGGAAAAGATAATACATTATAATAAAATACTTTGGTGCAATATTTATTGATTGGAAAGTGCCTAAACATTAATGTATTGTGAATAAATGGAAGTTTTATGTTCTTAAAATTTGATAATAATTATTATTATTTTACAAAATAAGAATAATTATTGATGCTGAAATGTACCTTTCTTTTATCTCACATTTTGAAATTAACAACATTATATAATCGCTATCAAATTTAATGATATAACATAGAATATTTTTCCTGCCGCCCCTAAAACCTTTTTTATCACTTGAACTAACCATATAAGCAATCAAAATAATTTTGAGTTAAAATAAAATAATATGGTCAGAAACGCCACGAAAATGTACATATAAATGGAAAGAAATCAAAGTGAAAGAATGAAAGAGAATTCAGCAAATGCTCTCATTCTTCCCCGTCTCAACTCTTAGCAAAGTAGAATCGTCGAAAAGCAGTAGTCTTTTCGACTACTACTGAAACGAGCATTACTATTTTGTCTTCTTCTTAAAGAATATAGTTGTTTTTTTCAAATTCGGCGCCCATATATTAAAGAGTGTTTATTGCAGTAGTAGGAAATTTCATATTACAATATATACTTAAACAGTAACGTATATATATGTGGTATCCTTGTTCCACGGACCACCAAGTGGCACTGCATCTATCTGCTATCCACCAGCTGACGTCACACGGACATGAGCTTGAGCGAATAAAAGTGAAACATTGGACTTGGTTTTGGTGTGTGGCGTAACTGAATGTCTGCGATGTTAACCAACTTAATGTAAATGGGCAGCAACCGCCCTTTTAACTTTTTACTTTTTTCCTTTTTAATTTTATGTCGTGCCATCTTTATGTTTGTTTTATCTTTTATTAAATTATGAAATGTATAACTTGACTATTTCATTCGCCTTAGAACTCAGATGGTAGCTAGGCTTCCATCCTACATATATTTTTTAATTTTTGAATCACATGAATTTTAATGATTTTTTATTTCATTTGCATAAACTTATATAAAAATAAATTCAATATTGTTATTGATCATATACTTAAACATTATGCAAATTTCGAAGTAACGTTATACAGATTTGTTTAGTTAGCGCACATATTTTTGATTACGAAATAGGCGATAATTGTATCAAAAATTACTCATTTGACTTGTTATTAGAAAATAAGTACTTTGAAAAACATATATTTCATACTTCTATACTGAAAATAAGCAACTGATTATTTCATTAAATTTTGAAACAGATATAACATTTTTTTTACTTAAAAAACATGTTTATTTACAATTTAAATGTAGAGATTTCTTTCTCTTAAAGTTAAAGTGTTTTTTTTCCTATAGGTCAATGCAGAGCTTCAATTCAAATATAATATGGTGCAATTCTTATGTATTATGAAGCATTAATTGAACTGATTAGTTCCATAATAGAAATGATTTTATATATAATAACATGAGTTATTATCTTTTTTGAACGAAGAAGTAAACTTTATTATTAACCCTTTATTACGAGTTAAGTTCACTGGTTAGAACTCCAGATTATATAAAATGCATCATAAATGTGTGCTATAATATACCAAATTTAATTTCTCATGGATAAAAATTCTTCACGCGTCTTAGTGTGAAAGTTTGACCATCGTCAAATGGTTGTGTCTTGAAAATGCGAAATCAATCCTTAAAAGTTTTTTTTTTCTACTCTTAAAAATTGGTAAGATAATTTCAGTCAATAAAAATAATAAAATCAATATTTTGCAAATACTTTAATGATGCATATGAATTATATTTGAAATGAAAGCTGAATGGTTGCAAATGATCTAGTTCTTCAAAGTAGTTTAAAATTTAATGCAAAATATTCAAAAATGCTTCTAATAATATCTATGGACATTATAAGCGACTCCACTCATTAGAAAGTAAATAATTTTCATTATCTGATAACAACAGCAGAAAAAAAAAGATTAAATCTTGACATCTTAAATCTTAAAGTGACAAATGCTAAGTTTGATTAATATAAATATTCTTTAAAAATTTAACAACTGTAAAGTATAAAAGAATCTTGTTACATTTTAAAACAAATTGTCAAAAGATGAATAAATCTTAATCTCTGATTAATCTAAATCAATAGACTTAAAGCAACGGACAAAATGACTGAGACATATTTTTTTTATTTAACCATTTACTCAATTACGCCCTTTTAACAGAGAGTAAATTAAACATCCCTACATAACAAATTAAATCATTTGTCACTGAATTCCGAATTCAATTAGGTAGCGGAAAAAAAGTAAAAGCGTAAAGGAAATCCACAAAAAAAACCCTGCCCCTGCGCTATCTGTCTTTTTATGTACATTGTCCATCAAGCGGTTAATATGTGTCTTTAGAGCAGCTAATTAGTTTATTGTATAAATGAACTGATATTGCATTTAAACACATGAAAGCTCCCACAATAAAAAAACAAACAAACCCGGATGGTACTTCTATCCCTGTCTACCCTTTCACGGCATTCTGATGTAATTTAATTCATGCCATCTATACATCAAACGATGTAAAGACGTTCAAATAATCCCAGTTGACGTAAAAATCCAAAATTTAATTACGTGGGGTTAAATATTTGTTTCTGAAGAATGATTGATGATTTGTTTTCACTACCTGAAGGATATAGTCATAATTTGTTGAAAAGAAAAAAAAACCCTCATGAAATTTCAGTGTCTAATTACAATTAATTAAAATATACTACATTTTATTGAGCGATAAAGTTTATACACTCTATCCAATTAATGAAAATTTGAAATTTATTTTAATTTATTTAAAATTAGTTAATTTTATATAAGCCCAAAATGAATAATTAATAAGAAATACAAGTTATTATTTTTCAAAATATATCATTCACGATATAAATCAAATATTAATTGATTAGTGCTGAACTAGGTAGTTTAATAAATATCTTGATAATAATCTGCATATTTAAAAAGAAACTAATTAAATGTTGCGATAATTCAAGTAATTCAATTATCATTTTTAATTAGAAATACATTTGCATCCTTTTGAGCGTATTACATTTTTGTGTTTTTAGCATGCCCGTGTCGAAGAATACCATTTTTTTGCCGAAATTCGGGATTCAAAAGTATTATATTGAATCCGATTACTCTTTTAATTGTTATGCAATCTTTTTAAGACGAAAGTCGGTGTAATCTTAATTTCTCTATGACAAAATAATCTCAATCCTTTATAAGATTCTGAATATTATTTTGAAACGTTTGATATAATTTGAACTTCAAAACATTGATAAATTTATTTTTCATGTCTATGTCAATGAATCCTTTTTTATGTTAATATAGTTTCATCATTAATTTAGTCGCTTTGAAGATGCTTAAACAGTTATAATTTTTTTAATTTTTATTTCTTCAGTAATGCGCTGTTCGTCTCAAAATGCTAAGACTACCTGCCTACCTGTTTTGGATTATGTTACTCCGATAAGTGCAGATACACAATGAATAGAAAGAGGGCTTTTCCAGAATTTCTCACATTTAATAATCTCACTTTTATTTTTTGCAATTTTTTTTCCGATAGTAAAAGTCACTTTCTTAATCCGGTTATTTTGTTTTAATTTAAAATATTTTGCTTTCCTAAACATAAAGTATCATTTCTAATCTTCCATTTCATTTCTATTTCTGTGAAACCAAAGCTGAATAGTACATGTGCTAAAGCGTTGCGAGTTAAGTTTGAAAACGAATTGTATGCATAGACAACGTATAAAACTGAAACTAAGAAATGTTTCAAGCAATAAATTCTGCAGTTCAGTTTTTTAATTTCATTACTAATATTGCTAGAAGGAAAATAAAGTAATCAATGATATTTTTTTAAAGCAAGACAATGTAATTCTTTGACAGAATTAAAAAATGTTTATTTAAATAGGCAGATTGCTATATTTTAAAATTAAATATTATTAATATTTGCTAAACATATTTTGATAAGAATTCTCATAGCTTTTAGAATGACTATATAATTCATAGAAATTAATTTAATTTTAATCAAAACTTATAGTATTTTCTTTAATTTCGCATATTTTGTAAAATAAAATTTAGTATGTTTTAACTTCTTTTATTGCAAATAAAGACTAATAAATATTGTTAAATGTTATTTATTAATTATATAATTGAATTTAATTTTTAAATTTTATATAATAAAATATTCTTTGGCAGATTAAATTAATTAATATTAATATTTGCTAAGAACATTTTGATAAGAATTTTCAAAGCTTTTAGACTGAGTATATATTTCATAAAAATTAATTTAATTGTAATCAAAACTTATAGTATTTTCTTTTATTTCGCACATTTTGTAAAATTAAATTTAGTATGTTTTAAATTGTTCTATTGGAAATAAAGAACATTAAATATTTTTAAATGTAATTTATTTCATTATAAGATTTAATTTATTTTTTTTAAATTTTATATAATGAACTATTTTGTGGTAGATTAAATTAGTTTCCCCTTTTTAACAACATTCGTCTTCTTGGAACAAATAATTACCTTCCAACAAGCACTCGAACTTGCTTAAATTAGAATTTATGGTCACTTAACTTTCCAAATAAATTTTTCTTTTTTTTTTTTATTTCAACTTTTTTTTTTTTTTTTTTTTTTTTTTTTTTTTTAATTATGTAACATTATTCCTTCTTCGTCAAAACTTGTTGTTAGGAAGTTCCAAATATTTAATAAGGAACTAATTTTCTACTTTCAGAATGATATGATTCTAAATAATAATAATTGTTTGAGTGAGTATTGCGACTTTACAAAACAAAATGCTCTCTGAAGAAGTAACTGCAAAGGATCTTCAGAAATATTGATTATTTTTTTAAATGTATTTTTTCTTCTAATTAAAAAAAATCATTCTTTTTTTCAAATTTTCAAATGATTATTTTTTTTCCAAAATTTGTTCCCTATTTATTTTTAACAAATTGTTCATCAATTATTTTAGAAAAAAAATCTTACATAAAAACAAATTTGTTAATATCTTAAAATTAAGAATGAGTTTTTCTAATGACATTAATGTGTTTGATATAAGACTTTTCTCTACTATAAATTGAAATACATGTTAGACGAAGAATTTTAAAATTATTTCTACCATTATATTTATTTCTAGATTGGAAATTCTGTATTAGAACTGAAATTATTTCTAAACGCAATCTATTTCTTTTATTTGTTTTTATCGTACAAGTTCTAATTGTTTCAATGGGAACTTTATTTTTATTTCTATTGATAAAAAAACTTGTTAAATCCTACAATTGCAATGAAGTGAATGCTCTGTTATACAGTCAAAGCGTAAAAGTCAACAAGTACTTTTTTTCTCATAACTCCTCATATCATTCCTACAAAGCACGCACATTAGCATGCTTCAAAGCAGAGTTTCCTGCTATCACGAACCGGTTGTTAGAAAATTTGAAGAGGGACAAATAACTATAATCAAGTTCGTTTTTCCTCCTGCCAAAATGAGAAATTTTAAATAAGTATACAAAAATGAATCAAAATAATTGTCGATGCTTCGCGGCGCGTATTAATTCCAGCGGTCCATTTAATTATATTGCTCGGCACGTTCCAATTAATTTATGCGCTACACCATACTAATCCCGAATAAAATCTCATTTAATTATGGGCGCCACTTCATATATTTAATGCCTCTTCTGGTGGGTTTAAAAATAAGGGCAACAAGAATTTTCTGCTGCTTAATTGATGCGCGGCATTAAATGGCCGTTATTCGATAAATTACCAGAATTACCCTGAGTACGAATTAAGTCATTATTAGAAATTCCCTTTCCTTTTACAGCAATTATCATTATAGTTAGGGTAATAATTTTTTTACAGCCAGAATTATTCCTGATATAAAGGTGATTATGCCGGAATTATCACGAACGGGCATTTTTGTCGAACTAGATATGCGTTTTGAAATTTTAAGCACTGCTGGGCTCATAATATATTTTTAAATCTTCTACGCACCGTGAAGTTTTAATGGATTAAATAACTACTAATGCTAAAATGGAAGAGGAAGTGTGTATGTGAAGGGATGAGAAGTATCTCCTTTCAGTTTATGAATTTGCCATCATAAAAATTGTTTCAGTAATCAATTGTGCCTCTCTCTGAACGATCCATTAAGTTCAAAGATATTTTCAGAGTAACATGTCTATCATTTTGGTGCTATTTCGCATCATTCTTCCAACATCAGGTTTTTCATAAAGGGAACGCTTACAGTGTGCTATTTTTTGTTTTCTTTATTTGAATAAAGTTTTAAACTTTATGGTGGAAATTGTGTCTCTACCGTGCAAACAGACTTAAATAAAAATAATTAATTTCGACTAAGCCGCAGGTAATTGTTAACAATTTTGATTTTTATTCTTTATATATATATATAAAGTAGTTATAAATGAAACAGTGGAAAGAAATCGTTTATTTTTTAAGGTAGTCGTTTATAATCTTTAATGTCTAATTTTCTATGTTGTTTATAATCTGTATTAGCTATTTAAATGCATAATATATAATGAAAAAAAAAACGTATTTCTTCAAACGTATTTCGAACAGGAATTAAATTTTCCCAACTCCCGAAAGGATTTAATCTCAACTAAGATGTGGATATCAAAATGATGGAGTTCCATAAGTTTCGTTTCCTCTTTAGAAAACCATAAGTATTCTCCCCAAAATTTTCTCTCTAATAAAAGTGAATTTTAGTTTTAGACAACACGTTTTTTTCAAAACAAAAATTACAAAACTGTAATTTTTTGCATTATAATGTATGAGACCTGTGTCATTAAATTCTCATATGGAAAGCCTGTTAGATAAACTGTTTCTTTCCATTTTTTTATTCTTGGTAATGGGCATTCAGAAAACCCATTATGAATAGGATTGAATAAGCATATTATATAATGAAATATATTAAAAAATATCATGATTTCAGCTCTGATTATAATCTAATAAAAGAAACACGTGCACAGAGACATCTTTATTAATTTCCTTTCTATTGAATCTTATTTTACCTCACCTACTTTGAATATTTTTAATACCTACTCTATATTAAAGTCACATTTATTTTCCGCTGGATTAATTTGATGTAAAATGTCAAACAAATCTATGCTTGTATTCTTTATAGTATCAAAAATTTTATTCTAAAACTTTCAAATAGAAAAGGAATTGTAGGAACCAACATCTACACACTTACAGAAAATAAATTTTCGTAATTCATTCACTTGTAATAAAGAAAAAAATATGAAAAATGTAAAAACAATAATACTTTTAATATAATAAAAATAAAGAAAAATCAAACTAAAAAAAACTTTACTAAAATCAAACATAAAACTGTAGGGTGCTAGTAGAACTATTGTAATGAAATTGGATTTTTAATTACGTTTTATAAATATTTTTCAAATTTATTGAATGTTTCAAAATTTTCTACCTTATGATATTCACCGTGGCTTGCTATTCTTCCTAAAATCGTTTTCTTCATTTGAAGTTTTTCATTCTTTTTTGATTTAAAAGTATTACTTTTTATTTTTCCAATATATCTAGAGAAAGATGCAAGAAAATTTTTTCCTTATTTTAATTATTTATAATAATATATTCCATTACATATTACACAGATCAATAATTTTTCCCAATACATTAGCAGAGCGTTCACACTTTCGAAACCAAACATCAATAAAAGGCACGCAATGACAAAAATTTTTTCTTAAAATAGAAAATATTGTATTGTCAACTTTTCACAGAATTTTAGAACACTATTTCTCTTATACACCTGAAAACGTGATTAAGACTCATTGAAAAGGAATCCATTTTTAAAATCGAAAGATGTTAAATGGAAACATATAAAAACTTGGCTATAAAACTTTTAGTTTATGGAATCCTTCATTCTAAGCTTTCAGTAAATTCCTACGAAAAGAAATGCGAATAAAGTGTTTTGTCCTTTGGCGGGGAAAAAAAAATACTAAATAGACGAAACATCTAACTAGCTGTCATTCGATTCCTCTCTTCATCACCCCCCGATAGCTCCCTCGAGTCCACAATCGGGCTCCTTTGACTTGATTTCTAGGGATTCGGCCCATTGATAGAAGCAGTGTACTAGTATTCCTTAAGTGTGGTCTCGAATTAATTTGATTACAGATTTTCTGACATTCCTTTGTGCTGAACTTTAGTCTTTTCTGGACTTGTGTATAACTTTTAAATCGCTGATGAACTGCCAGTTCAACTCACTTATTTAATTTCTAAATAAAGTTAAAATTCATTTTGAAAAAAACGCTGTTATTTCAAACTATATAAGGAAGCAAATAATATTTGAGATATTTATGTGTTTCCAAATGATTTTTATCCTTATAATTATTTGCTACTTTGACATAATTGTAATATCAATATTAATAAATAACAAAAATAATGATGAAATACGACAGGATACGGACGATATTGAGTGTGAAAAGTTCAATATATTTTTACTTTTCTAATTAAATACAACATATATTTATATTTTTCTAATTAAATACAATATATATTTATATTTTTCCAATTAAATATAATATATATTTATATTTTTCTAATTAAATATAATATATATTTTCATTTTTCTAATTAAATGCAATACTTATTTATATTTTACTAATTAACTATTAAGTATTGCTCTATCTTACTCCGTTTTATCTCCTGATTTCAATTTATTTATTGTTTCTTACAGAGAGAGGAAGAGAGAGAGAGAGATTTGGCAATGGTTATTGCCAAAATAGTGCAAAATTTCCAAAGCTAATGATTTATTTAATTATCTTTGAAAACCTTAAGCTATATAAATCATCCTGTTCAATTAGCATTATTTTTTTAATTCCATTTATGAAAACTATCTTGAGAATGAGATATAATAAACCTAATGCAAATAATAAATTATTGAGAAATTTGCTAAATGTTTTTGTTCTACGTAATATTCTTTTTGCCTGGGAGAAAGATATTTAGAGAGATAATTTTTATGTAAAAACTATTTTAGTATAAACTATTACAATATTCAAAATCTTTTCAGCATCTGAAATGTATTTAAAAAATATATAAAATCAGAATATAATCTGATTAAAGCAATTTTGAAAAACTGCTTTTGCCAATTTCCTTCACAATTTATTCATATTTGTTATATAAATAATTCAATAAGAGATCAACAAACAGTGAAGTAAAATAACATTAATAAAATATTTATTTTTACGTTAGTGAAAAATCCTGGAAATAAACGAAATCAGTAATTGCTCTCGATACACATTTTTAATCGTCTGCTCTTAACTTTACATTTTGTTCTTCAGAACTTTATCGATATGTTTCGGCAACAGCTCTTCAAATTTATTTTTCTTCTTCAACATCAAAACATATTGTAGCATATTGTGTATAAAATTAATTCTGAAGACTTCATTGGAAGTAAAGAAACAAATTGTATGGAAAAGAAATTTGTGTCATTTAGAAGATAATTATTTTAAAACTTTTATATGGTATCAAAGGTGATTATGTGAAATAATACCTTCGGGAGAAATCGTGGAAAAAAGAAAAAAAAAATGCTTACCTTATTCTTAATTAACGGAGCATTTAAAACGGCAGGAGATTTTAATCGTAATAATTTTTAATCTAACTAAATAAAATTTTGAATTCCTTTAAATTAATGAAACCCCACACTATAAAGATTCATAAAAATAAAAATAATAATAATAAATTAATAATAAAGCACACGTAAAGAGTAGCTGAGAGTTTCACCATTGACAAGAAATAGATTGCATATAATTTTCCTATTTAATGGAGCAATAAATTGGTTTGAATTTAATTGCATCAAATTATGTTTTACAGGAGTTTTGAAGGGCCTTTTAAAATTAGAGGAAAAAACACGTAACGCAATAAAATAATTCTAATATTATTTAGAAGATAACTTATTGCTCGTTAACATAGTAGAGAAGTATTTTTTATGTGAAAAAAAACTTTTTCGTTATTGTCAAGAAATTATTAAATATATCTTAATTAGTTCTATTTAATTAAATATCTTAAAAATTTATTAATTTTTCAAGTTAAAAATAGCTAAGTTTTCCCAGAAATGTAACACCAAATGCCATGAGCAAATCTCAGGCTGCTTCCATTTTCCTTTTAGTAGAAATTCTTGCGACTGACTGATAGATACAGTCACTTCGTTATTTATATAGCAAATAGATCTAAAATAGGATTTTACACAAGATTAGCAAAAAAACAATATTAGAATAGGAAGCTTGAAATGGATTATCCGAATTATATTCATCAGAGTAAAACCTCCTATGAAAAAGCCATGGTAAATTATTTTACTGCAACAAGCTTTAACTACCAATTTAATATGTACATACATTTCTGACCTTAATATTAGCTTGTATAATTATTCAGGTTTGATTTCTTTAACGTCACTATGACTAAAATTCTTGGCATTTAAAGAAAATATTGTTAATGATAAAAAATGATTCTTATGCGCCTTTATAAGGTATTTTGATATAATAAAATTAATAATATAAATATATAATAATGCAGCCCTTTTATATTAAATGATGTGTCAGGAAATTTAATGTCGTCGTGAAGATTCTTGCAAATTGTAATAAGGTAATACCATGTTTAGGATACGAATGTGTGGATTTGTAATCAGCATTTAAAAGTTATTTGAATAATTTTCTTTAAATGTATCTCTATTACGCAAAACTTCGTTTTTTTAAGCATTTCAACATCATAAAATTTATATGTAGGAAACTATACATAAGCTCCATATTGCGACCTAAGCTCCATATTCCAAACTTCGTTTGAAACACTCTAGAGGGCAGATTGTTGAATCTGGCAAATACCAAATTTGGCACTTACTTCTTCGATAGTGGGTATTTATTCATTAAGAAAAATATTTCAAAATATTCATTACGTTATTAATTAAAATTAACTAAAATGTTAACAACATAATATTAAAATATGAAACACTAACTATTTAGGACAATGCTTCATGAAAATAATTTTAACATCAATTTAAAATTCTGAAAAACCTCTTCTAAGTATATTAGTTTTATATTTACTATATTTATTCTATAATCTTATTAATTTTCAAACAAATGTTTCAAGTGTATTTTACAAAATACTTCAGAATGGTTTACTCACAACATTATGCTTAATTTTTATATGATGCAGCATTATGCATTTCTTTTTTTTTACAGTATAAAATATTTTCCTATTTATATCGTTACTATATATAACAATGTTTTTTATAAAAATCATATAAAGATAAAGGAATCAGAATTATAGCATTGTGCAATTTTGGACAACACATTCAAAACTTTTACCTGGACTTTATTTATATTTAGTTATGTGGTCAACCAGAACAATTATATCCACTTCAATGACACCCAAAACATATGACTTTATATCAGACTGAAATACAGATTCCAAAGATACAAAGGCAGAAAAAGAAAAATAGAATGTTTTTGAATGAAAGGATTTTTTTATAAAAACATAAATTTGACTTTTTTCCTATTAAGGGAGCCGATATATATTACTTATTCTACAGATGTTTAGATATTGAACAGCAAGGTTTTCAGAAAAAAATCGCAATATTAAAAATCGCTACTTGTATTCGGAAGATTTTTATATCCGCAAATCCTTTTTATGTAGCCAAATTAAATATATCTTTATATTGTAATATCATTTGATCAATACGAAAGGGGAAAAAACAACATAAAAGCAATTTTTTTTTTTTTTTTGTTCGGTGCGCTTTTTCTATGTTTAGATGCTAAAAAATTTATCTTTTCTGAAACTGAAAATTTTGTTCCAGAATTAGATTTTTTTTCATTGCCGTTTACATTTTGAAAACACGCTTCATTTGGGTTTTTTCCAACTCCATCTCTTTTCACTTCTTCGCTATATTTTTTTACATCGTTTCAAGCTTTATTCTAAGGTTGTGCATGCTTTTTAAATGTTTTTTTTTAATATTTACAGAGGAAGGCAAGACATTTTTTTAAATAACAAATATAACTAGCGATTTCTAGACATTACGAAGGTATAACTTTTAGGGCCAGGCGTTTAAATAATTAACATAATTTATTTCAAAGAAAATTTGGGTATTTTTTCTATTAAACAAAAAAAGAATATATTTTTTCTAAAGTTGTTTAGAAAACTTTACTTTTACATCAGAAGAATCTTGGATTTTCAGGGGTCTTATTAGCTGTTTTATTCTTTAAATACTAAGAAAAGGGAAATTAATTTTTTTTCAAGCATACAATTTAAAATTTACTTTATAAAAAAAATTAGTATGTCTCAGTCGAAAACATTTCAAACAAAAAGAGACAAACATCATTCATCAAAGAAAATTATGTATAAAAAATACCTGGTCATAAATAGATAATTATGCTTAAATTAAAATTAGTTTTAAATATAATTCAGACATGTATAACATTATACATTAATTGCATATTGAATTTCCTCTTATATAAGCAATAATAACTTTAATTTTTTTAATTGACACATTTATAACAGGATTAAACTATCCCGAATATAATACATAAATCGAAGTTATAAGGTTTGAGTTTGATTTCAGTAAATTTTAAATACATAAATATGCAAACAAATCGAAAAAAAAATTAAAGAATCTACGACGTTCTGTCATACTAAATTGATTCCTGTAAAGTACTTGATTTATCTTTTGTATTTAAATATGATGACGTTTTATTTGCGTTTACTATTATTCAATTTCAACCTAATATAAGTTTGAAATGTATTCATAGTATCTGCCGATTTCTGTGAATAAATAAAGCCCAGACATTCTGACAAGAATATCAAAGTCATTGGCAATGCCGGTTAGTAGTCTGTCTGTTAATCATGATACCGCAAAAATCATCATCGGCCTCAAAAAAACAAAGTGTAAGAGTATAGTTTGTTCTTTTAGCAAGAAGTATAGATGCTCTCTTCAAAAATCCTTAAAGATATATACAGGATTTAGGACATATTTAGGAACTTCATATCTTTTCAGGTAATTAATAATATATAATAATTTCGCAATGTTGAAAGCGTTTTAATGCTTAATGATACTATATATATATCACCTTACATTGTTTTCCAGTAAGTATTCTTGATGAAATCATACAAATTCATTAGGATCATTATGGTATTTCTTTTTTCTCTAAATTCCTATTGCCTCTCATCCAGTTAATTTCAGAAAATATTATTCGCATCCAATAACAAATGTCACATTAAAAATTCTTAATCTTGCTAGAAAATTTGAAATATATTACAAAATTTAAATTGGGATGAGGCCAATTATATATATATATATATATATATATATATATATACAGATTTTTTAAATAAAATATTTACAATGTCCTTTTAAGAACAATAAAAAATATCTGCATTAAAATCTTTTTATTATTATTTTTATTACTTATAAGAAAGAAGTCTATATAATCGTTATTTTTGAACAAACAAAATTTATAGTTAAATTTAAAAGTTTTACGAAATTCAACTTCACACATTATAAGAACAAAAATATACCATGTCTCAAATTTAAAGTAAAGGTAAACTAAATTCAAACTCAAATGAAGCATTCCGACGAGAACTCCTTCCAAAAATAAAAATATATATATATAAAAAAAAAGAAGAAAGTTTTCTCCAGAAACATGGAATCCAAAGTTCAAAGGAGATTTATTTTCCTTGTTTCGTTGAAATTTGGGTACTGAAAAAAAAAAACAAAAAAAAAATCATTCTTTTAAAGCAGTTTAGTCAAAAAAAAGAAAAATCGAAGAACATTCTATTGCGTTCTTATAAGAACAGGACAACTCCTCAGGCCTCATTATATCTGCCTTACAAGCGCAGTGCATTTTGGGAGGACTTCCCCGTCCACCAATCAATCCCAAGGAACTTACTTTCAGAGACATTTCGAACTGGTCTTCTTATTAAAACACTGCAACAGTCCCGCTGCTAGGCCGAAGACCTCCCCTTTCCTGTAGTATGAAGTCGGGCCTAATGACCGATTTTCAAGCCCCCATGCTCTCAATAAGTAATGATTAAAAGAGGAAGGATTGTCAGTCATATGTTAACTAGGTATCTTTCGAAAGAATATTTGCACTCGTTTGAGTCAGGGGAGTTGAATTTGTATCATTGTCGTATTTGTTTTGCATACTCGAGTCAAATTACCATATGTATTTCATTAATGTTTCAAATTATCTTCCTATAAAATTTCAATGCTGAGTTTCAGTTAGATAGATGCATGCATTTTAAGAAAGTAGGCTTTGAATAATTTGAAGATAACAATCATGTCAAATTAATTCAAAGATGATTCATAAAAAAAGGTAATTAATCTACCTGGATACTGTGCCTATAGCAATGTGTGTGTCTTAGAGTTGAATCGAATATTTATTAAAATTGCCATGACAATGTATTAGACAAGAAGTTATTGCTTTCATTTTATTTTTAAGAAAAGTAAATTAAATCTAAAATAAACAATTTGTGCACAGCAAGATCTCAGTGAAATGAAAGAAATTTTTTTGTACATTTTCTCGATAATTATTTTCTACGTATAAAAGAATTTTAATGAATATAAGAATTTTGATAATATTCTTAGAATCAATAATTGTTGACTTATGTAGTAACAATAATTGAAAAAATTTGAATCTGGAGAGAAAGAGAAAAATATTTATCTAATCATCCTAATGTAACAATATTTATGTAATGTAATTGTAATAATATCATTCTAATGCAATTTAATGAAATATAATATATCAATCATTCTATTGTAATAATATGAATCTTATACTTATTTTTAATACATCAAATATAAATACGTTGCTCTAGATAGACGCATGCATTTTAAGAAAATAAACATTGAATAATTTAAAGATAACAATCATGTCAAATTAATTCAAACATCTATACTTATAATAAAGCTCAATGTGTGTGTGTGTGTGTGTGTGTGTGTTGGCGCTCTACAGACCAGACCATTCAACCTACAGCTACCAAATTTGGCACGTGTATACCTTGGAGACCGGGAATGTGCACCTGGGGGTTATTTTTTCGAATTTTTAATTAGAATTTTATTTATTTAAAAATTAAGCGAAATTTTGACGTGTTTCTGCTATAACTGCCGAAAATATTACCGCACAAAAAAGATTTTTACATGAAGTCAAAGATAAAAAATTTATCTTTTAAATGATACTACTGTTTTAATCTTATAATTAAATTTCTATTTTTAATGAATTTTTAAATAAATATTTTAACAATGTTTTTCAATAATTTTTTTCGTCAAAAATAAAAATGAGGATTAAGCACGTTTCGCATTCTTGAGAAAAAAATAGCTTTTTTCAAAGTGTTGCCATCACATTTATTAAAGCTCAAACTAAAAATAAATTAAATCTTTTTGGAAATGAAATCTGCAAAAATATAATTTTCGGCATGTGTTTGTAGGAAATGAAACAAATATGAAATATTGTTTTTTCTAAAAAATAAATTCAAGAAAAATTATTTTATGATCTTATTTTATTTATTTATGAAATTATTTTATGAAAAATTATTTAATGACTCATAAAATAATGAAGATATAAACAAACTTATGGCATTTATTGATAGAATAACTCATATATTTTCCTTTTCAGGTTTGAATATTTTTACTTTTGTAAATATCGTCTGCGCGTGTTTTTAATTTCAGATAATTTCATTTTCCAGTCTAAATATCTGTACTTTTCTAAATATCGTCTGCTTATTAATTGCATTCTTCTCTCTTTTGTTTTTGGCAACTATTGATATGTTATGTTTACTTTTGATGTGTTTGATCTATGTAGTACTTTTGTATGTGAAGTTTTATTCGATCGGATATTAAGGAGAATGCATACACCACAAGAGAAAGCACAGATTTTATGGTGGTCATAGAGTTAATTTCCAATCAACTAAATCACTGACTTTTAAGAGTTAATTTCAAATCACTTAAACTGACTGATTTATGAAGATTTGAATATCACTATTCAATAAAAAAAGGATAATTTTAGATTTTTCATCGAACGTTTCAAAGAAAATACGCCAATAAGCGCGCAGGTTTCTCAAGATTAATTGGCCTAAGATTATGAAAATGGTGAGTTTTTCTAAATTTTTAACATTTAAAACTTCATAAATAAGTCTTAGTTGATCGTAGAAAATAGAAACATTCATTCATTTATTTAAAATTTGGTGTGTCCAGAATATTTCTCAGAATATGATACCTTACTGCATTAAATTTAGACTTCATAATTTTTGAAATATATTTATAAGCAGGAACAAAATATTATTATTGATTTCATTTCAATCCTTTTGAAAGCAAAACTAAAAACTGAATTTTATACTGAATCTCAGAAATTTTTGTTGAATTATTGTTTGAGATATTACATAAACTATGAAAAATATTTTGTAGTTAACATAAGACTTAAATTCCGAGCGATTCTGTTTGCAATACTCATATTCAATAATAATAATAATTAATAAATAACAATAAAGATGATAAATAAAATAAAACGCTTGGTTTTATTAAAAAATATCTTAATATTAATTGCAATTTCGTCATTTACATTTTTAATTAAAGTTGAAGTTTTACCGGAAATGGCAACAAATTAGCAAAATATATATAGTAAATTGAACGAAACCATCTAAACAATATAAATTTGGTATGACTATCAAAATTTGAAGATTAAAAATGTTTTATTTGAGAATCCTTTAAGAGACCAGTTACTTAAAATATTTAATTGAAAATTGTAGCGAGCGGTAATACTGGCGAACCGGCTGGTCGCCAAAGGCGGCTAGTTATTTATAAAAACAAAAGTAATTACTATTCCTGTTTGCTATACATATAACAAAGTGTGTTTTAGAGTTGGTCGAATATTAAAAGAAAACGCACAGATTGCATTACATTCCCATGATAGTATACTAATCAAGAAATTGCAGTGTAGTTATTTTATTCTTAAATAAATTAAATTAAATTAAAAACATTCAATTTATGCACAAGAATATCTCAATAAAATGGAAGAAAGATTTTGTGCATTTTTCCGATAGTCATTTTGTTGATATAAAAATTTTTATTGGAGTAAATATTATTAAAATCAATAATTGTTGGCTTATGAAGTAACGAAAATTGTAAAACATGCGAATCTGAAGAGAAAGAGGGAATATATATTTATATAACACATATTGAGTAATCAATCATTCTAATGTAATAACATAAATTTTATACTTGTTTTTAATGCATCAACTATAAATACTTTGCTCTTTGTGTCAACATTAGAAGCACTTTAGAATTTTCTGATTTAATCAAATTACTAATACTTTTATCAAAGCCTATTCGAAATGAAATATGCTTCGGAGATTTTGAAACACTGCACTTTCAAAAGCAAGGACGTCAGAAAAAAACTTTCACTCGCTTATTTTGATATAATTTATCGGATTTCTCACCAAGATTCTCTTTTCAGAATCGCATTCTTTGTTCATGCTTCAATTATTTAATGTAGCGAAAGTTTAAAATGCTTAAACAAATAACTCCCTGCTGTTTGCAAAAAAAGGAAACTTTAAATCTCTTAATACAAATTTTCGATAAAATGTCACTAGTAATTAAAGAAAAGTTTGAGCTTGCTTTTAAATAAATGCATCTTTATAAAAAATTATTTAAGAAAAAAAACTTTAAGTCAAGTGGTAAAAAGAGAGAATTTTAATAAAATAAAATATCAGTTGTTTTTCCACCCTATAATCAGAGCTTTTAGTTAAAATGTTTGCAAAAACTTTTAAAGAAGATGCGTATGAGCAGCATCTCTTTTAAAAAGTTTTTTCTCCTTAAAATGAACTGAGATTACAGGCTGAGAGCTTTGGTTTCTCAAAAACTGTTTTTTATTGTTTATTATTAAACCTATTTGAAAGGATGTAACACTAATTTTATAAACTCGTACTCTCCTTTTTAAAAATTAATCATATTTCTAATATATTACATTTCATATTTTAAAAGTATTATTAATATTAAAAAGTGTTACTATATATTTTAATAAGTACTATTAAAGTGTATTCCTAACATATTACTACTTACACTTTGATCAAAAATATATATATATATATATATATATATATATATATATATATATATATATATATATATTTTTCACTACAGTTTTAAACAATTGTTTGGACTTTAAAGTATATTATCATCCATTATAATCATTGCAGGTTCATAATTTGAAACCAATTGTATGCTTCATAAAGTGAGGCTGCATATTAATAAGATTCAAGAAATATTACTGGAAGGAAAATACGTCCTAAAAATGAGGAAGTACTTTGTAACAAAATCTCAAAATAATAATAATAATAATTTTTTAAGCGCGCTGTGGTATGCATTCTTATTCACTAAAACTCTCTGTCAAATTATTTGTCAGTTATAACGTATTCACTTTGAATACCTGATGCATTATAAGCCAGAAAAAAAAATGTAACTTTGTTAGTTTTCAGAAATTTATACTTTCTAAACTCATGAATTTTTCATTGATATTCTTAAGGATATCATATTTCTTTCAAGGTGAATTAAAAATTTGAGTTCAAACCTAAATGTAGAATAAAACTATTTGAATGTAATGTTCAGTGTATTATATCTTAGCAGATGAAAAATTAAAAATGTGCACTTCTCAATTTTTTGAAAATTATTTTCCTTTTGAATCCATGTCATATTTAACATAAATGATCAAGTATTTACTAATCCTAATAGAGAGTATCGCAATTATCAAAAGTTTCTCATAAAGTAATAATAATAATAATGTCTAATGTTAAGTAAAATTTATTTTCTTACGCAATATAATGTACTAACTAATACTACTGCCCAAATTGAGGTTAAATCTAGCAATAATATTAAGGGAAACAAATTATGCAAATGTTAAATCATTTCCTGTGCCTATCCAAAACTGATAAAATCTTTAACTACTACTATCGGAACAGAATAATGAACAAGTTCCTTGAGAGGATATTCAAGGAACGTAAAAAATATCTTTTTTTAATGCTACACATTTAAAAAAATATTAATAAAAACCTTGATATCCTGTAAAAAATACGTGATTTTAATTTAATTTTTCAAACGGATTAAAGTTGGAAAATAGTGGAAGAAATCCAATAAGTTAAGGTGTAACAGACAGTGAAGTGAGACTCGGGGAACTGTAAATAACAACTTCTAAATTAGTATATATGGATTTAAATATCATAAACATAAATCCAGAAAATATTTGTTTTTTGAAATGTACCAACAAAATTATCATGCTTATTTCTTGGTATGAAAATGTAGATTTATTTCTGTCATACTCAGGGATGTCTGAAAACCCAGAATTGATTCAATTAAAAGGTTTCTAAAAATAGAATTGATGAAAATTTATTAAAAAATTCTACTAAAATATAATACTACACACACAAGACTAAGACTAGTAAAAAAGATTACACAGCCTAGTCACTACTAGTAATCCCTTTATAGTATACATTATATCCTAATATATTTTTTCTTTTAGAGTGGTTACAATGTACATTCTACATAATGACACTTTTTATTAGAAAAGAATATTGATTATATATCTTCAATCGCATTGAATTTATATGAAAGGTAACCGCTTGAAGAATATCAAGCTAAAGTAAAAGTAATGATAAAGAGCTCTTAAAACATTCAGATGTGAAATGCTTTAACAAAAAGATGTCATGTAAAAATTGACAATAAAATTATTCGTTTTATATTGTGCTTTGAAACTTTCCTCTAC
Organism: Argiope aurantia; assembly: GCA_026543865.1. Lineage (NCBI taxonomy): Eukaryota > Metazoa > Arthropoda > Arachnida > Araneae > Araneidae > Argiope > Argiope aurantia. The sequence continues at coordinate 282,154 of JAPMOR010020145.1, forward strand.
AAATCTCCATTCAAATAAGATGTACTTTCTTGGAAGAAATGAAACCAATCTTCTGTTACACTCTAATTACCGAAATCAATAAAAGTATAAATCTGTCTATCTCAATTATCAGTAAGTTTTTTATTTTTATATTTATTCCGATATTATCAAATGCTTTTAAAAAAATACATAGAACCTTAGATGTTTGATGTATGAGATTGGAATTGTTAAGCCTCGTTCGATAAATAACCAAAGTGCAAATGCTACTTGATATATATACTTTCCGAAAATAGTGTTTTCTGACGCTACAATGAAATAAATCACAAGTCGTGTTTTGGTCTCATAGGATATCGACAACCAATATATCATTCAAGGCAGCAAGTGAAATGAAATGGATAGACGAATGCGATATTGTTTATTTCAAATTTGTTACATTTTTAGATAAGAGACTTTGATATTTAACATCAATCTCGGGTGAATAGTTTAGAGTATTAAGAAAATTTATTTCGCAATAGCATAAAGACTATAGCAGAAATACAGGATATAGTCAAAATGATAAAACAACAGGCGTGACCTCTCTAAAATTTTCTCATATATTCTTTAATAAAGTTGTTTTCCCAGACAACTCATTAGAGGGCATTTCTGTATAATAATTATGAAATATTTACGATTGGCATGAATTAGCCTTTTTGATTGAATGTGTCATGTCATCCTTGGCCAGTGTTTTGGCACTTTAGACCAGGCATAAAGCTAATAATTTTCAAAAATCGAATTTGTGTTTTTGGCCTTATTTTTTCAAACCGATTGAAACAGAAATCTGACTCATAATTATACTTGTAATCACAAAGAAATCTGATATAATCAAGTCATTTTTTTTAGTTATTACGTTTAATTGTCTGTCTCTGAAATTACAGATCGGCTTTACTCCTTGTTGGATTTGGATAAAAATGTAATAGGTGTATGCACAGTAGAATATTAAAATTCTATTTATCTATCCCCCTTCATTTTGTATTTATAGATTTAGCTTATATTCGAACAACCATATAGACAGATTTATTCTGAAGGGATTTTGCTGAAATTTTGATAGACATTTATTTATTTGATAGACATTACTTATGAAGACCATGTACCAAATTTCATTCGTCAATCTTAAAGTATTTTTTTCGAGTTATCTTTGTCACATATGGACAGAAAGACGTAATGTCAAATATTTTTTTCGAGGTGAGAGAGATCTGAAACGTAGAGATTCGTCAAAGTCTCGAGTTCGAATGTTTTGTCAATTAAAATGCTTTACACTTACGAGAAATTAAAAATAGATACAAATAAATAATTAATGAACGATTTTACTAACTTCCAAAAGCTTATAACAGATCATGGGGACGAGTTGCTAGAATATTTTACAAATTAATGTTGGAAGATTTCCAAAGGTTTGTGTTATGATTCCATTGAACATAGAGATTTGAATCGCTAAATTCTTTGTAACTGGTCAGAAACTTGATTGATAAATAGACTTAAACTAGTTTGGAATCTTGATTGAGAGATATATCAGTTAAGCATCATCCTGGTCACCTGATAATGACTAAATTTATGTGGCAACCCGTAAATCAAGAATGAAGTCAAGACGGAAATAACTCTTCTTTCTGACTCATATTGTCAAAAGTTATATTTCATTATCGAAACCTAGCCTGATTTAATAAAATAAATAATGATGATCAAATTATTGATAAAGATCAAAGAAGCATACCTTCATAATGGTAAAAAAATATGTTTAATATTAAGTTAATACTTTAATACCAAAGCAGTATAAAATTATATATTATAATAATAAGACTTCGATATTTTCTCATCCACACATCGAGAATCGTCTAAAAATCCACATACCGAGAATCATGCAAAAAATACACATATCGAGAATCGTTCGCCAATCCACATATCGAGAATCATCCTCTAACTATCTTAGTGAAGCTTTAAAACAGAATTATAATCTTTTGTCTCGGTTTATAATAAATATGAATGTTTGTCTTAAGTTATTCTTAAAAATCAATTTTTAAAAGTTTATTAAGTTACTCTTCCAATTAGTATTATACTCTACAAAATTTTATGAATCCCAAAAACCGATTTAAAAACTCTATTTTAGGGCTTGATAGCAATCTTTAAAATTAAAAAAAAAATAGAAGACATTTTTTAAAAATTTATATATTTTTATGTCAGTAGTAACAGTAAACACATAGGTCATAGTTTATAAAAAATTGTTGAATATAAGAAATCACATTTCCTCTTGTTATCATTTCTCTATGAAAATTTCTCAACAAATCTAGCCATAGAAACGTTTATGTCTAGATTTGCTGGCACTCATTCACACTCCCAGTTTAAATTAACTTAAAGAGACCATTTTATAATTAGTTATTGCACCGAGTGCAACATACTTTACTGGGGTGTTTTTTATGTCCATATTTGAATCCAAAATTATAGTAGACCTGATCAAAATACCAATTTTATGAAACATCATTACAGCGAAATAAATCGAAATAATATAAAAATTACGTTATTTTTTTGTTTATAGTATTTTAAAGCATGAAACAGTAAACCGTCTATTTTAACAAGGAAATCTACTGATATTTGGTTTGTAGGTCAAGTGGCCGCATCAGTTTTCCAAATAAAATTGCAATCGAAAAGTCAGTATTTAAATGTCAGTCTGTCAGTATTTTTTTCTTTATAAATACGGATTGCATTTTAATATTCGAGATACCGCTCAGTGCACCGCTCACGGTTGGGAAAAAGCTATGATTTCGACTTAATTTGTAAAGCGTGTGATATATAAAATCAGAGAACTTGTTAAGGAATGGCAGAAACATAAAAAAAGGAGGAAAAGGAGGTCAAAAGTTCAGAAGATTGGAAGAGGAAACATAAAGTAGAATGATTAAACAAGATTTAATTGATACTTCACTAATATCTTTAACATGATGAAAGTACAAGAATATAAAGAATCTGTACTCTTTTGAAAAAAAAAAGACCTACATGGTAAAATGAGAAATGTAGATAAAATTACTCTGAAGAAGGAAATGATAAAATGATTCGTTTCGAAAAACTGAACCAAGGAGAAGAAGAAAATAAATGAAAATTATTTGAACAGATACCAAGATTTATACCAAAATACCGTATAGATTTATATAAAGATAGATTTCTATAGATAAAGGTAGATTAGTACTGATTTATTTATATCTGAAAGTGACAAATGTTGCTCAAATAATGAACAGCGCACCCTAGAAAAAAAGTTGGAAGCATATTCTAGACATAAATAACTTTAACATTCTTTCCATATATTTGCTAATGTCTATGCAGTAATATATGCAATAATATCCAATATATACGTTGTACGTCCTGGTGCAGATAAGTAATGAAAAATCAAATACAGAAACATCAATTTTTGACACGAGACTAAAAGTATAGGATATGATCCGTCAAAATACAGTGTGAAGAAATTGTCTAATCAGTGATCAATGAATTTAGAGAAAGAAAGCATTGAAAACAGAGCTCAAGATTTCAAAAATGAGTTTTCAATTAACTTTCCTTTAACTGGACACCGAATTGGAGAATATTTAGGAAACATCGTAGGCAATAAAACTATTGATCTTCTATCAATCATTATTTCTTAAAAAAGTATTAGTCAAGGGCTTTTAAAACAAAAACATTGATTTTTAATATGAAAATTAATAAAACAATAGAATCTCGAGAAATTATTAATCAAACAAAATGTTGGAGTTTTGGTACAACTTCAGTTAATAACAAGTTTGAGGCGATGGATAATTTTCTTATTATTCAAAAGTTGAATAAAAAAAAATGTTTGCTGTTATCATGTCAATCATAACTAGCTTAAAACAGGTACTTTTAATTTGGAGAACTAACAGTGCCTGATGTATAGACATTTAAATGACTTCTGGGAGCTCAATCTATCAAAGAAAATTTCATATCATTTTGTGATCATTTGATGTTTCAAATGATCACAAAATGAACAACAGTGCTTCAATTGTAAATTGATCTTACCAAAAATAAACTTGAGGAGTTTCAGACTGGAAATTAATATAAAAACACTTTTAGAATTCACTAAAACATTTTTTGTAGATATTCGCAAAAGATAAATACGTTTTAGAGCTCCAGAGGGTTTCTATTATGCGCGATGGATAGGAAAATCAATAAAATTGCTAAAAAAATTTTTTTCAGATATGAATTTAAATTTTCAGAAAAAGAAGAATATGGAATTCGTGTTATTTACTCGTTCGTTTGAAATGCTATGTCAACAGCTGATGCTAAGCAACAACTGCTGGTTTTGTCTGAATGAAAAACTTGAAACTTTAAAAAAAAACTCAAGCACAAATGAATATATCAATAATATACTAGAATATAGCCAGTATAATATGCTAGTTACATCAATTTACTGGTTTGAAATATTTATATAACATTCATAAGATAGTGGTAAAAACAATGTTCTATGTTTAAAACAATGTAAGATAAGATAATTTTTTCGGAGTAAATTACTGATTATTACCTTTGTTTTCTTTATTATTTTCAAGAACTTTCAAGAATGTCATATATATGAACAATAAAGATTATCCTTGAAATAGCGCAGTGCATTTAAATCTGGATAGGTTGTGACATTTTATTCAATTTTAGGATAAAATGAGAATCATTCTTTCCCAACAGAAGGAAAAAGTCAAATATCTATACTCTATCAGCTAATTACAAATCTCCGATATTTTAATTCATTTTAAATTAATGTCCAATTTTAGTGGAGCCACAATACTCACTTACCAACAAGATACAGAATGGTGAGAATGGAAACTGCTCTTATTCCAGATTCGCTGCATTTTGAGCAATGGCCCAATTCTCTGTTTGTACGGAAATCTCTAATGCATTCCGTTTTGTCTTGTGCGGATTCATTTCGAGATGGAAAATGGGGGACGTCACTTCGTTACGGCATCGTGAATATGCTTTTAAAGGCATCGGAAGCAAGATAATCATTCACATTTTTCGCATCCAATATGTTATTTCGCAGCTCGCTGTCCAACCAGATAAGAAAGATAACTTTTCAGAAAAGTTAAGAGTGTAAAGAATGGATTACCCGCAGACAAAGTAGAACCAGGACCCAAGATTAATCGAGTTATTAGCAACACTTTCACAGTTGCAAAGACCTCGAGTGGATAACAAATTACTTGGACTATCTGGTCAGAAAAATGCTCAAGACAAAGATAGCTTGGAGGCATAAATCTGCTTGTCTGGGACCCTGAGTGATTTATACAGGACAGGAAGACATTTCTGGTCAGATATTTTATCATTTATCCTGCCTTTTCCTCAGGAATTCAACAACCTATCTTGGTGAAAATAATAAGATAAAAAATAACAGGGTCTTTCCTTTCTTTCCCATACATTCTTACCCTGAGCAAATAGAAGGAAGAATGCGGTAAGTGGTCGGAGGTATTCTAGAATTTATATGATAGTTCCACATTTTTTTAGAGGACCCATGGAAAGATTTATTGATTTTTCAACGATTTTCGACAGGAAATTTATTCTGTGGAAGCTTGTTTGACTTTCGAATCAACATTTCCTGAGCTTTTATGGTGAGGATTTACGGCGGGGATGAAGTTTGGCATTATTGTGAGATGTTGGCATTGTAAAGAGTGGGAATATTAAAGCACTCAGTATTTATAGCCCCCACCTGTTTAAGCAGAAGGCTCTCCAATACAATGTGTTCTTTTCTTTCTTTGTTTATTCCAAAGAGCTTTTTTTTTCTGGGCGTAAACACCTTTTGATCTGGTGAAACGATTCATCTTCCGAACGAAATTAGATTTTCCAAAAGCGATCCCAAGTTTTACGATTCAGTTTGAGATTCCCGCAATAATTTTCAGAGGAAGAATAAGTGCTTGGAATAAGTTTTGTAAATGTGTGGGCTCCTAGAAGCATTTAGGATAGTAAATTTATAAAATGTGCTTTCAAAGGTTTGTTGAAAAATACGTTAACTAATGTAAGGTGGTTTACAATCTTTTTGAAAATTTATTTTAAATAACTCTACAAATTAAAATCAAAAATATTGATTTCCCTTTATTGCAAGTCATATCACGGATTCTCCAACTAGCCCGAAGGCGAGTGGATAAATAATACTGAATGCCTGAACGACCGCATCCGCATCACTGGAGAGAATTGTGGAAGAGTCCTAAAGGCCATCACCGGCCACGGCACAAACTTTCCCCAAGGAAGTACATCTCGTCATCGATGTGAGCAGTAAGACACCCACTTTTTCGTATATCCTCCAGGGTGGCGGGATCCAACCACCATGTCGCAAGCATCTCATCCACATTTCGAGTTGTCTCCGGGGGGAATTCCCTTTATGTAAAGTTCTCCTTAATTCTGAGTTACATAATTGTAAAATTTCCAAATACTAGCTAATATTAAAAGTTATAAATTAAAAAAACTATATTTTTAAAAAAATTAATCACTTTCTGTTTTTTTTTATATACAATTATATAGAGAGGATTTGCTTTTCTAATTGCTTTTAATTATTCGATATGTATAAATTTCTTTCTTATTTATTTGATTAAATTTATTAAAATCAATTTTAATTCCTTAAAGTCTTGAATCTTTAATGAATATCTATGAACATTAATTTCTAATTTCTCTTAACACTTTCACATTTATGAAATTTTACTGTAACAAAGTTACATAGACATAATCATAAATATTTTAATATATAATCATAAATATTTGACGTAATGAAGCAATTCTTAAGAGAACGGTGAACTTTGAAATAGCAAAAATGGACGAAACATGACATTTTCTTTTTTCAATCCCTAAAATATCATCAAAATAAGTATTTACATTCAATTAAAATTCTATATCAATAAAATAATTTTTTGCAAGGCCTAAAAGAAAAAAGTACATTTTATTGAATTTTCTTAAAAAGTTATTCTAATCAGATTTAAAACGCTTTGAAATGTTTCAGGTGTGTTAATTTTTTAGGAAATTAAAGGAAATTGAAATAAGGATTTCGGTTAAACGTCCAAAAAGGAACTGAGCCTGCTCTTTATGTTTCGAGTTTTTTAGAAATTATTAATTAAAAAAAACCTAAAATTCTTACAACAATTCAGTGCTTGTACATAAATTTATTTATAAAATTACCATTTAATTTGAATCACAAAATCATACGCAGTTATGTTCAAAGTTAATTTATATAGGATAATAAGAAAAATAATTTAAAAAAATAAATTAATAGGAATATTGTGAAATTTCCAAAAATCATTTATTATTTAATTTTTAACTATAATATATAGTTAAATAACTTTGAAAGATAATTTGAGCATTTATATTTCAATAAATAATCGTAAAAAATTTCGTAATCTTAAGTAAATAATTAGTTCCTCTCATCTTTATTACCGTTTCGAGTAATAATCTTAGCAGCCAGAATGACACTTATTCTAAGATTGTTGTGGGCGTAAGGAAGTTTAAAATCGATATATCGGATATCGAATTTTTTAACAATTATGAAAAATTTATATTGCTTCTTCATGCAACAAAAATAATTAAGGTTCAATAGATAGTATTGGAGATAACCTTAAAACAGCAGTAGGAAATATATGAATACATTAATTCCCTCAGAATGATTTTTGATATCCATGTAAACAGTTAAGAAAATAGCGAATGACGAAGACAACTGCATCGAACATTGGGATAATCATTCGTTCAAAATCTTTTAATGTCAAACGAGATTTTGCTACATATAATCTTGTAAGCCGATTTCAGCTAAACTGGTTGCTTGCATTTGTCTTCCTGAATGGAAAATTCACCGTTGCTTTAATCAACGGAGAAGAGAGCTTTACAACTAAATTTTATCGTAATAAAGAGGCTTAGCAGCAGATTTTTATTCTATTGTTACAGAAGTACATAACGATTCCAAATAGAAAGGAACATAAAACATCTTAACCGAAGGGAAAAACGTGGTCAAACCCATTTTATCCAATTTCTCCTCTTAATCCAAAGAATCGAAACAAAGACATTTGGAGAAGAATCCCGGCATTTTATTTTTCCATTCTGCGATTCCTTGTAACTCCTGTTCGAAAACTGTTGTTTCTCTTCTTCTTTTTCTTGCTATTTTTTTATCATCGTAACGCATTTATAAACAAACACGGATGGAATAAAAAAAATAATGTAAAAAAAAAGAGAAAAATTAAAAAAAAAAAAGAAAAAAGAAACTGTTCATCGCAATTCCAGTTGGCTGACGTGAAAAATTGATTCTTTTTCTCTTATTGTCACTGACGGAGATTGTGATCGAAAAGAAATACTAGCAAGCGTATGAAATGAAATAAATGTGTAAAGGGATAAACGAAATACAAGAATTTTTTGGGCGCTAAGGAAGAAAATAGAGGAGGGAAGGAAAGGAGGGTTGAATGGAAGTGAAAAGAAATAAAATATGAAAAAATTAGCAGTAGCAATAACACTATAAAAGAAATGCTTCGGTTTCTAATAGGCTTGAAATCGTGGAATAATATTACGAGATGACACGACGTAAAAAAATAGGATAACTTGGAGAGATATTTCTTTTTGAGTGTGAAAAAAAGGCGTTTTAGAAATCTGACAAGATATTAATGACGAATGGATTTTCGGTGTTGAGAATCTCATTTCATAAATTTTGGGAATGTTGTACTTGCTTTTGATATATTACCGAAAATAAAAACTATTAGTGAAATTGCTTTAGAAAAATAATATTTTAAAAAATTAAATTAAGGCAAATCGAACATCTTTTGATCTTCAATAAAAAAATAAATTTAATTGAAAAGAATTTAGATTTTTTTTCTGTTTAAATTTAGATGCTAAAATAGAAGACACTTTAAAAATTTGTCTCAATATATATATATATATATATATATATATATATATATATTGTAAGTTTAAAGAACACATTTCTGTACTTATATTTTTAGAAATTATTTATTTCAATTCTTAGAGACACTGGCAAAATTTACACTTTCCTAAGCTTATTTTTCAGTAAAAGTTAAATTAATCTTTTAATTTGAGTTTTTGTCAGAGCATTAATAAAGGATCATTATCCATCCCCATGCATGCATAACGTTTTCGTGTAGGTAAAATTTTATTCTTATACATAAAATATTTTGTTGGAAATATGCTTAAAATATTTTTAATTGATTAAACGCAATTTAAGTGTTAAAAAATAATATCATTAAATACATATATATTATTTAAATTTTGATATAAAAATCATTTTTTTAATGTAATTTTTTTTTTAAATTTTTTGGAGGAAACGTCAACATTTCGTGTTATAATTGAAATATAAAACAAAACTTATAATTTTAAAAGATTTTTTTAATTAAAAAATTATATTAATTAATTAAATTATAAGAATTTAAGATTAATAATTAATTAATTTAAGATTAATTAATTATTTAAATTAATTAAAATTTAAGAATTTTTTAACAAATCATATTTTAAAGATAATAACTGAACTATTTGGATGTAAAATAAATGTATTTAAAAATTTCATACTGCATATATTATTTTTATTGCCACTTTTAAACAAAATCATTCCAAATTTCTTGCCTGTTATTTATAATATGAAAATATGAAGGCATGCTTAATATCTTTAAAGGTTTAAATATTTTCTGCTTAACAAACTGATGCTACCTTTTCAATTAAAATTATAATTTTTTGCTTGAAATAAAATTTTATATGATTTCAAATTTTAAAATTTATTATAACAGCTTTATTTTAAATAATCACTTGAAATCAACACATTTCTTGCCCTTATTGATAAGCTGTTTGAAAAGTATAAACATGTGCAAATTATTTATTTTATATATATGCTTCCCTTTATGAAACATATGTGATTTTTTTTTTAATTTGTTCATACGAAGAGATACTGCACTGAGTACTTGGAAGCAAAATGCATTAGAGAAGAAAGTGGCGAAAGTGGGCGCTGTCCTTTGTGCGGTACGCATTGATTCTGGGACTTTTTCTCGGGGAAACGGGCAATTACGGGCTGTCCTTTCTGTCGCGGAATTACCCAATTACGGAATCCCCAGATTTCGTCATCCGGGCAATTACAGGCGTCTACTTCCTTGCGGAGTAAATGAACGTGGACCTACCTGCCGCGCCAGCAGATGTCACCCGCCAGGATCAAGATTTGTTCCTGATGTGTTTTGACTAGTTTCTTATCAACAAAATTACTTTTTATTTGATGCAAGCATTTATATTTTATCTTCAAGGGAAACATTTTCATTAAGTCGATTTAGAGGACAAATTTTTAATTCGAAAATGATTTTTTCGATTTCATATTAAAAAATATAAGTAAGCATTCATTAATTATGAATTATAAACAGATGCTTGTAAAAAATATTTGAAACAATTTGAGATAACACAACTACGTAAACCATTTTTGATACAAAATATTCATAAAATTTGTTGTCTTTCCAAATGGTTCGCATGATTGTACCAAATTATTGTTATAATATGGGATTTAAAATACTGATATAAAAGACCATGACCCTTGATGAGCTTGGTTCAAAATAGGTCTTTTCACTGCAGAAATTTTAATTGTAGAAATGTGGCTTAAAACTTATTATATTTCAAATTGTCTATTTATTGCTTAAACAAAATAGAGATTACTTTGTACTGTGATTGACTGAACTAAAATATTTTACTTGCTAACTAAAAAAGTACAGAATCCAATAAAAAAGAATTTTATTCACAATAAGAAGCAAGATTTTAAGAAAACCAATCACAGGCTTTCGTCTTTTATTCCTCTGAGAATAAAAGTCAACAGTTTCTAAAAGAAATAAGTAATAAATATAATGTTTTAAGTATAATCTTTTCTTACAAATTCTTTCTAATCTTTGCTCTTAGAAAGTTGCGAATATTTCAAACTGAACACAAATTTTATGATATCTCTTCTTTTAGGAAAAAGAAGAATTTGGGCTCTGGGAGTATCTATTGCCTTTACAATAAATTTCGCAATTTCGCTTAGGATCAAGGACGACTGTTTCAGAAAATTTATTTATTTTTCATATGGATAAAAAGGGATCATTTTCATATCAGCGAGCAAAATTTCAATTTGCTCTTATAGTTTAAATTTTCATTCAATAATTTAAAATATGTGTATTAATTTATATATATCAGTATGTATATATATATATATATATATATATATATATTGGGATTCTTAAGTCTATTTTTCTAGCGGTATGTGTGATGTGTGCACGATAACTTTAACTAGGGATGAAAAGATTTAAGAACATTTGATGCATGGTCTTCTATAAAATTTGCAGATTAGTATATGGATCAATTTTGGACGAAATTCAAAATAACTGAAACACAATAATTAAAAATTGCAAAAAAAAGTTATTTAATATCGATTTTTAAATCAAAATTGTGTGATCTATACCAAATTTCAATTCATATTTGTCAGTGGAAGATATATTGCATATTCCAGAATGCATATTTGATTTGCTCCGCTAAATATAGTTTTGCACAAAATGCTCTATTTTATGGAAAGTTGAGAGGAAAGTATTCACATTTTTTTAAACAGTATCTAACAAAAATATATCAATCACTTGAAGCAAGAATTACAGCTTCTAAGCTGCAACTAGATCATATGTATTTGAGAAAAAGAAAAAAAAATATTGTAAGGGTAATAGATATTATATATGCACTGAAAATATAACTTAATAAATGTAAAGGATTTAAAAGTCAGTGACCTAATGTCAGTTTCTCGTATACAAATTATAAAGAAAGTATTGTAATCTTCAGCAAGTTCAAACTTCAGATGTTGACGAATTTTAGATTTTCTTGATTTTCCAAGTTATAATTTCATTCAAAAATGGAAAAAAAAATCATTTGTAAACTTTAAACTTATATAGCGTATTAATTCATACCCCACAAATATAAAAAATAGTTTCATGGAAATATTACTGTTTGAAAACATGAGAATAAATAGTTAAGATCCGAAATTATGAGAAAGTTTTATAATATATATTGACCTGGAGAGCGTTACATATTTTAATGACGTGGAACATTTCCTCTACTATTGCTGCTCAGGTGATTGTTTATCTGAACAAAGATAAAATGACCGATTCCGTCAAAAATTAGTCCTTGATTCGAGTTTTAAAAACTAAAAACTAACTAATTTACTTAAAACATACTAATTTAAATAAACTCAAAACTTAAATTATTTATGTAATATATGTATTTTATTTTCCTTTAATACATCCATCTTAAAGTGTTAATAAAATTATTACAATAAGACGATAAGCGAGATTTCATATAGCCTAAGAATTTGATGAAAATATTTTTCTCAATGTTGTTAAAAAACATTTACCCTCATAAAACCTTTTGAGAATCATAAAATACTTCTTGTGTTAAAACAAAAACTTTTTTTTTCGTTGTAGTTATTTGGAAAACTTCTCACTTTTTCTCTACATATATCACTTTCTCTCTATATCGCATCTTGTTTACTTTATTTTCTCTTCTGAGTCTTTGTATCCAGAATCGCGTGAGAGAACTGCGTGGATCCTAGTTCAAGTCTAAATACACGAAACGGAGGCTCAAATTACATTATTTCGATTCCCATTTTGCAGAAACGCAGCTGTTTCTGTGCAGAAGTTCAGTATCAAATAAAACCACTATGAACCAGAAATTCCAAACGGAGGGGTGAGGGGGAAGGGGTTGATAGTGGAGAGAAGGAGGGAGTTTTTATAATAAACAACTGACATTCTGTTAGAACGTTTTATCATTGCATGTTAGATATCGGTTTTTCCATGACCTGCCTCCCTCGGTCCTTATCGATCTCCGAGACTGGAATCATTTCGAGACCGAGTCGACTTTCATGAATGAAAATAGGCTGTTTGGGGAAACATCATTTCACGGTTTTCGTCGATTTTTCTGGAAAGTTTTGAAAAGCAAAGCCTCCGGATACGTGATCAAGTCTTTTGTGTGAGAAGTTGTTTTCGATATACGAGTTCGCACATATGCTTATTACTTTAGAGGTTCAATTTTTTTTAAGATTTCATACTTTTTACTGATATTTCTAAATCGATGAAAACTCATATGAAATGTACCAAGAGTCAAATGACTTCGTAATTAATGGTTCTCCCCTTGTAGTCGCTGCTATCAGAAAGCTCCAACTGATATCATTTTTCTAAGAGCCTCAAAATTAACTGCTTCAAACTATGGTTTTTACTATCTTGTTAGTAGATATTGGATAACTAATTTTTCTTCCCATTTATAAAAGAAGAGATAAGATTACACAAACATATTGTAATAATCAATTAACTGATATTAATTAATCAATCAGAAAAGTTAAAACAATCTTTTAATTCAAACAGAGTCAGAAGTTTTAGAAGATATTTCTATTAAATTTTTATATAAATCATATTTAGGGATGCAAAATTCCTAATATATAAATTTCAAGCAATGCAATTATATTTGATAATTAACAGACTAATTACATACTGTAAAATAGTAACATACTAATTACATACTATAGAATAGTAAAATAGAGAATGAAATTTTAAATGGTGCTTTCAGTAGTTTTAACATACATAAACTTGTTCAAGATGGCATCTTTTTAAATATTTCGATTTGAAATAAATATGCTGTGCATTAACTTTTATCATTACGATTGCTGATATTTCAAATTCCGAAAAAATTATTTGTTATTATTAAAACGGGCTAAAAGTTAAAAAAAAATGTTCTAAACTCATTTAGATTCATAATACCATATATATTGTCCTGAAGATTTGTGATGACACATTTTAAAAATTATAGAGTAGTTATTTTATAAATTTTTAGTCTGTTTGAAAATCGTAGTCTATTAATTTATTTCTTTAACAGTTTATTTTTAACTTTTTAATCTAATATGTGTGAAAATTTACAATAGATTTCAAAATAAATTCCCAATGAACTGCACACAATGATAGCTTTTATACCAAACACAAAGTTCTGTTTAAACTTTCTAGCTTACAGCTAATTGAAAATTATTTAAAAATCTATTGCAAAATTGCCACCTAAGAGACGAGCAAGAAACCGAGTAAATAAAATCGCGCAAGTTAAAAATAATTTTAAAAAAACATCAAAATGAATTGACATCGACTATTTCAAAAAGTTTTAAAAATTTCTAGGCAATCCAGATAGTTATGAGAAAAAATTTTCGAAATACATATTCGTATGATAATCTTAAAATCATGGACAACTCAACTTTTTACTGTAGAGCATGATGTAGCTAGCGGAAAAAGGGAATCTCGATATTTAGTACTATGGTAGTGAATTAAGCCGAATTAAGAAGACAATACAATATATAAAGTTTACACTGATACGAAATTCGGAACACCGTACAGCTAAATATAATAAATAATTTTGGCTTGGAAATATTTTGGTATAAATCAAGTTGTTAAGGCATAATTACATAAAAAATGAGATATGGAACAGAAAAAAATGCTGCAAAAATCATTTTCGGGGAAATGTTTGTCAATAAATATTTTTTTTTTGCTTCCTTTCATGCTCCAATTTCCAATACGAGAAGAGGAAAAGTGATGAGGCAAAAGGTTAGCTGCTGACAAATCCATCTGACTATGGTTCTAAATTGTGAGATCCATCTCAAAATAAATGTAGTGTTGCTTTAAGAATGTTAAATTAGTTTTTTAAGCGTTTTTGCTATTGGCACCAGGAATTTTTAATAAATTAATTTAATTCTTCTTTTTTTATCACTCATAATTTAAACTATTTTTCAATTGGCGTCCTGGCAGCGGGGTAGCGCGTCTTCCCCGCGATCAGGGCGTCACGGGTTCGAGTCGCGGTTTGAGCATGGTTTTTCTTCTTCTGCGTTCTATCAGTGAGGTGTGTGAATATAACCTCATGTAAAAAGGGATTGTGCAAACGAATGTGACGCATGGAGCCTCAGTTGGCGGAACTCTTGGCCTTAGTTGGCGCTACTGAAGAAACAAGAGACGCTCACTCGATTTAAAATGCAGACAGGTAACTGTCGCGGGCTTGTAAAATGCCATAAGTCACAACAACAGAATTTTTTACACTTAACTTTTTACTGCTCACGATTTATAGGAAGAGATTGTATTCAAGATCCCTTTTTAGATATTTTGCTTTCTGCTTCAGTTTTATTTCACATAAAAAACTATAGAGATATAAACGAAAAAAAGATTACACGTCTTTAAATATATTCTTTGTAAACTACATTGTTGTTATTTTCATACAGATTTTTTTTAAAAAAATACTGCCACATTTTGAGAATACAGTATAAATGTTTCAGTCAAATACATAAAAAGAAATAATTTTATTCAGAGTCTCAGCTGCCATTGGGATTTTGTACAACTGAGAAGAAAAATTTTCAAGATAAATATTACTCCTGGCACGTTGATTTTTTTTTCTTGAAGTCTGTCTCTCTTAGTTTAAAACACCTTTACACTGTAAATTTTATTATATTTATTTGAATAAAATGTACATTATACGTATGGTAAGTTAATAATATGACGAAGATGCAAGTGGTTGATTTGGATTTTATGGCGCAAAAGCCAGAGTTGGCTATGCGGCGCCAATATGCATGGTATGACATAAGATACAAGTAAACAACTTTTAACGATTGAGTAAATTGACTATTTGTTTAAAGCATACTTTAATTTATTCTATATCAAATTTTGAATACAATTCGTTTATCTTCTCATTCTATATTATTTTCTCATTCTATATAACAATTTTGAAGACAAGAATATTTTAGCCAGGCATAAATATCGGAGGTAACTTTTATCTTTTTTTTTTAGAGTCCAAATATCCCATATGAAGTGTATGTTCTATGTTCGTTGTTAACTATAAACAGCAGTTTTGACCAACCCGAAACAAGGAGAAATCTTAATGACCTTATTTCTGACCAGCATAAGTGTGAATTAAATAGTACTTATGAGGATCAACACATCCACGATATAAACCAACCAATAAGAGGCAGTCTCTTCATTGGTAGGGGGTATCCGACCGTCCATCATTTCTGTATATATCTGGGTGGTGATTCCCATATATAAGATGCCTTCCTATAGTTAGGTTAAAGAAATCCGATTGTTCAGAGGATTAATAAAGCTTGATTACGCAAAAAAAGTGCGAGAATTTTGAATTATAATTATTTAATCTTATCAATATTCCCAGGATTGTACTTTTCTGACCTATAAAAAATCATGTAAAATATTATTGTATATTCAGAACTAACAAGATAGGAAAAGTAATTTTTATTAAAGGTAGATACAAAAAATTAATTAATTTAGGAACGATCATTTGCTAATAATTTTTAAATGCTACAAGGAAAGATGTATTTATATACATGTTTTTTGTTTACAAGTGTCATGAATCTCAGATTAACTTCAAAATCTAAATTTTTAGCGATTACTTATAATGAACGTCACGACTCTCAGTTTTCGAGCCCTCCATTAAAATATGTAATAGAGAAAAATCGTTTCATGCAATTTTAATCATTTGAAAGAGAAACGAATATGTAATCACTCGTAATATCTCACACAGACTGCATAAATAAAATTATTTTATTTCCCTATCTGTAAGACACCGAATAAATTAAAAATTAAAACAGATATTT
>JAPMOR010020145.1:308777-332991 GCA_026543865.1 Argiope aurantia
AACTAAAATTAAGAAAATTATGCAATTTCAGTAATTTTTAAATAACTATTCGACTGGAAATTTCGTTTTTCTGCTCATTTAATGCGTATTTGAACTATACAAAAGAGCAGAATTGAATGCGTTAGGTTTAAGCGTTAAATTTTAATGGATAACACATTAATGAAAGTGTAGTTTTTAAGCCTGCTTTTATTAAACTTATTATCATCTTTAAAATTGTACTTAATTTATATTTACCCTGTTATCTTCTATTTTGAATATAGACTCATTTTTACAGCTGATTTCATTTCCATATTTCTAATAATAAATTCTCTTTATTTGTACCATATTCTAATTTAGGCTTTATTAATATGAGATCTAGTTGTATTTGCTTATTTAATTTACATTTATGCATTTATTCATTTTTAAAAATCAATGCTAATATGTCAGCGTTTCTGAATTAATTAATTATTCTTCAGTAAGATCTCAAAGTTTATTTCGATGTTGATTTAAATAAACAATCTTTGCGACATTATTTGACATTAAGCATTCTGCTAACATTTAAAAATTTCACTTGTGTACTTTCGGACGAGTTATAAGATTTTCTTGCAATTGATAAATGACTTAGGTTTAATAAAGTTGTCACTAAATAGAATCAATACTATACCGCCACCATTTGCTTAAAATGAATATATATGCAAAGGTCTTAAGAAATTTTAAGTAAGAGTTGATAATCATAACAAATAAGATAAAATTGATTAAATATAATGAGATTTTAGAGAACAGCAGGACAATATGAAAATTATTTAAATCAAATTGAACTCAATATTAATCGGTGAATCGAAAGAAAGTAAGTGAGGACGAGTTTATTTTTGAGATCTGTGACTAAGAATACAAAGAATAATAAGGCAACTAAGAATTTGTTTTCATTCAGACTTTTAAAAGAATTATATTCATGTAAAATAATATTTTTTAAAAAAATGACTTATTGACTTATTAAAAAAATGGGTGGGCAGAAGTTTGAAATGGGAACTCTAAAAAAGAAAGAAAAAAGGGTGTTTTTTTTTTGTTTTGTTTTTTTGTTTTTTAAATCATTTTCAATAATATGAACATACCATTTGTATTCTTTTTTGACACTCCTTAGTTTTAACTTTTTATAGTCAATTCTTATTTACTAAATGTTAAAACAAAATGGGAGATAAAACTATCTACTGGATTATTAAATGAGACAAATAAAATAATTTCTTTTGGGAGTGGAAATGGTCTACTTTTAATGTCACAGTCTTACGACATTCGTTGCAATTTGTTACAGAAATAATGTTAATTATTACGAATAACTGTTTCATTTATTATTCACTAATGTTTGAATATATGGAGATAAGTAAGTTCAATAATTCAAAATGTATAAAAAAATAAATTTAATTTAAATCTACAAATTGGTAATCTTCATGTTGCAAACAAATACCCGTCGTCGATGCTTTAAAAAAAAATGGGAAAGAGAGCATTTTGACTTGGACTCGATTGGCGATGTACGAAATAGCGATTTTCAACTAAATTTAATTTATGATATGAAATTACATATTGTCGAGTATATGTGTTATCCATGTGATAAAAATTGATCGTATTTATAACACATTTTCAAACATTTTCTAGTAAGGAAACCGAAAATTTAAATGAATTGAATTCCTGATAAATAGATGGAATATTCTATTTAAATTCTTAAGAGATAAAATATTTTCATAGATGACTCATTTGGTTTTAAAATTGTTAATTTGGCGTTGTTTAGATAATCATAACAAGAAGACAATTTAACAAATGGAAAATTCGTATAAATCCCATAAAATTTAGATGCCAAGAAAAAAAATAATGAAATATTTTTTATCGGAAAAAACTACAAAGAGAAGACATAATTATCTAATTTATTCTACAAGAATTAATGATTATTACACTTTTACTATACAAATTAAAGAAGGTTACACTATTCGTTAAAGATATAAAACATCAATGTTTTTATGAAAATTATAATTTGCTTTATATGTATATTAAATACAGAAGATGCTCCAAAACATGAATTTATAAATTGAAAAGGAATTAAAAAGAGATCACACAAACAATCAGAAAGTTTTCTTTTAACACTTTGTTATCCTATTCATTGACATTTTTACTACTGCTTTTCTTTTAGTTTCTTTCAGTTGTTTGGTTTTTTTAAGGAATGTTTGTTTTGTCTCCATCATTAAAAGTACTTTTTAATGGAATGCTTATTTATATGCTTATTTATATAATCCTTATGCATTTTATTCATTCAAATGCATTTAAAACATTGTGTTATTATTTTGTGAAAACAAATTATTAAAAGTGTGTACATATTACTAATAAATGGAATAACTACACAAATAATCCAGAATTATACATTTATATATCTTTCAGACAGAGTAAATTATGGCTGAAACTTAATTGATAGATTATATTTTCTTTTAATTTATCCTGAGATGAACAAATTCGCATCATTTTTTTTCATCATCAGCATTAAAAAATATTTTATTACATTTTATTATATAATTTGATACGAAATATTAAATGAAATTAATTGTTTCTTATTAATTAAACACTATTCTGATGTAACATTTTCGTAAAAAATTGTCTAAAAGATATGATTCACTTTTTTTATTTATTTTATAAAAAAACATGGTTTACTTTTAAACACGTTAAATAATTAAAATTCTCTTACGTATTTTATTGACTTTTTAATAATATATAATGCTAAAATCATTAATATAATTAATTTTTTCGACTGAATTATTTTGAAAAAAAAACAGTTATGATCATATTATTTTTTGTCAAAAATCAATTATCATCATATTATTATATTATTTTTTGCAAATAATATAATGATAATTCCTTATCAATAAAAAATTAAACTCTTTTACAAATCTTTTTTGAATGAATGTACAGAATGATAGAACATTTCAAATAAGGATTCATTATGGTGGTTTTATTGTTAATATCTTATTCAATTAAAAATACTAACGTCATTGAAAATTATTTTTTCATTAAAAAAAAATAGATGAATACGAAATTTAAAACATCGAATTTAGGTTTGAAATTAAGCAACATTTTTTCAAAACATCGGTTGAAATAAACTACTTTTTATTTTAATTTAAATATTATATAAAATATGAAGGATGATTTTAGTTAATAATTTAGAAGTCGGATATTGTTCAATATCAAGCCTAGGTTGAATGAAATTGGCTTTTCGTTTCAGTCTTTGAATAAATTTAATTTCATGGTAAAAACGAAATATATGTATGTAAGGGAGAGACATTCGAATGCAGGTCTCTATTGACTTTACCACAAGTCTTTTTGGCTGGCTGCAAGAGCGCCTTAGCGTTGTTTCCCGAAATCATTAGGATAATGTTATATTGTCAATCGCGTATACATGAGATTTTTTTTTCACCGTATATCGTAGATTAACTAAAAAATATTTTTTTTTTCAGGAAGTTATATCATTCATAGCTAAGCATGAGAAAATACACTTTTCTTTCTTTTACAATGAGATGTAAATTTGATAAGTTGATCTAAAATCTATTAGGATGAATTCTATATCTAGGATTTTACATAAAGGGTCATTAAAAGCTTATTTATGTGTAGCAAAAAAAAAATGTGTCAAATTCTTTATAACATTACACTGTATATCTAAACAATGATGTTACATATGTCAATGAAAATAGCATTTAGATTCTGAAAATATTCTTTCGTTGATTTGTAACAAAATGTCGACATCTTTTCATATTGCAATCTGCTATTTAGCCAAGTATCTAGTTATAAATCCCATGCTTTTTCTTAGAGCCATTTTTTTAAAAATCATTGATATTGATATGTGGATTATTTACAACATTCCTTGATGCTATATTAAAAATTTAAAAAGAAATCAGCATTTTTTTAAAAATAACATTAACGTTTGCTCTATTAATTAATAAAAAATAGGAGGTAATGTTTTAAGCAGGAAAATTAGAATTTTAAATAAACTCTGATATTTTAAATCATTTTTCTTTATAAGATAATTTTAATGTTTACATTTCTAAGTGAGTTCCCTTTTTTTCAGGCTGTTAGGTTAGATTTACAAAACCGAGTTCCACGTTTGAAAATGATTTCTCAAACTTGGAATTACACTCGGAATGATATGTGGATCTATATCCAAGAATCAACGTTTTGAACCTGATCTATAGATGAGTCATTTCAAATTCATTTTAATTGACTTGGAAATCATAATTTAATTCAAAATATTCAATATTAATAGTAGTTGAAAGTTATGTGATGGTTGCACACAATACAGAAAACCAAAATAATGGTTAAGATAAATTTCCAATAAAATTTCATAATTGCATGAAACCTGATCACTTTCAATTATTTTCAATTTACTCATTCTCATTAATCTTCCCTTTTATATTAACTTGCTTTTCTTTCTACTTGTGATATTTCTTATCTACAAAATAACGATATACGTAAAAAAAAAAGAATTGAAATGTTTCATAGTGAATAATTTTACTACATTTCATAAGAACACATTATCATTCGGACTATAAAATGATGCTTTATTCAGATTGACACTGTATGTAAGCATGTGAAGAAATAGAATCATTACCCATATTTAAAATTACAAGGCTTACTTTTTTTGGTTTATGGAGCAAGTTCAAAAGATATTTACCTATACAAAAACTCTGGCAAAATATCATTTTTTTTTCAGTTAGATAAAGGAAGCTGGTAAAGATTAAATAAATAATAATTTTATGCCACGGAATTTTTTTTAATTGAGAACAAATTCTCGTTTCCTCAAGTTTATGTATAATTATAATAAAACTGAACTTAAATTTCTATATATTATCTTATTATTTTAACACAGCTTTTTTTTAATATTATGTTCTTTAAAGAAGTAAAATTTCTTCAACTATTTATTGAACTTTTAAAACTCACATTATGTTAATAAGAAAGAAACATAATATACTATTTTTATTAACATGCTTTTTTTTACAATAGCAACATATACTAATCAGATTTCTTATATAATAAAATTTAAAGTGCCTTCCTCCATCTGATACATCCATTATTTCTCACCGTAAGTTTATCAGAGCCCCCCGGGTGTTGGCTTCAATATTTGAGGAATAACACAGATATCGATTTCTTGTTAACCATTAATTTAATCTAATAGACCGATCTCTGAAAGTTTTAACCTCTGTGTCTTAATCACATTAGGTTCCGGCAAATTTTAATCTACATAAAAGCTTTCCAAGTTACTCAAGTTTGTTACGAACTGAGCACCAGTGAAGTGAGTTTGCTAACTGAGAGTTGAACACTCGTAAACTTCAAGCAACTTAGTATCGATGACAAAGATTTTCGAAAGGCTGAATACAATGTTATCAAAATATAAATTGCATTAAAGCAGCTTTTAAATTCTTAATAATTTTATAAGTTTAATGGAAAACAATATAACACGTTGCATAAATGTGTTAGATATTTTTTTTCTATGTATAATAAAGCGAAAAAAAATAATAAATCTCAACAAGAATTAAAAATATAATATGAAACTCATACTGAAATGGAACGCATGTTCTGCTCGACAACAATTTAATTTTTGGGAGGAAGAAGTGAAGTGAGTTCAAAGCAGAACGTATGAGAATTGACAACTAAATGATTGATAATATAATTTTTTTTTACGTCAGTGCATAGAGAATTCATTTTAATATAGTTTAAAAGAAAGAATTTTAATATAGTTTCCACTGCTCTTAAGTAAATTCAAGAGTAGTGCACGGAATCCTAATTAGTAGATTTTAGAACTAAATCTGAATGATTCTAAAATTCCACACTCACAAAAAAAATATAAGCATAATGATAAAATTATGACCACTGAGGCTAAACTTTCGGGCATTTTTAAGAAGAACAATGTTTTATTTTGATAGAATAACGATTCATCTAGGTATGAGAAAAGAAAACATATTAATCGCATCCTCCTTCAAGATAAATTTACTTCCCCATCCATAAATTGCATACTATCTCAATCGTGATCTTTTAGTGATTATCATTATACGGAATCTCCATTGGAAATGGATGTTTGCATCAATAAATTAGGATTCACTGTTTACGACAGTCGGCAATCTCTTCACCCTTCAACAGGCAAATATTTTATACATGCATCGCATCATAGAATTCCCATGTTTCAGCTCACAGGCCTTGGAATTTCCGCCGCATATTTTAGAATTAATTGAACAATACCAGATACGCGATAGCACACCACATCATCTACGAAAATTAATAAATTTTCCCATTGTAAAAATTTGAACAGACGATTTTATATTTTTGAGCGGAATATTTTTTTGAAGATACCTCAAATTAATTCGAAAGCTCATTTACCTTTTCAGAATAAATATAAAATAACAATAAATTTAACTTTACGAATTCGTATTCAAATTTAATGAATAGATGTAAAGTAATAATAAAGTATTTGTGATGAAAACCGAATCGCCACATTCCAATATTATACAAATATTCTCTTTATTTAAGAATAATTATAAAAATTTATATTATACTCAGTTGCTCAACATAAAAAAAATTGAAAGAATAATTTAATTTTAAATTCTTCAGCTAAATTTGCCACTACATAAAAATAAATTTAATTAAAAATTCAAAATTCACTTAAATAATTTCATCAAATATTCTCACTTTATTAGTCTCTTTTTGCATTATTATTTCGCAATATTCTTTTTGAGATATCGATACATTTTTATGACAGAAAAAAAAGGATAAAATAATAAGATATTATACTATGAATTATAATTGACTTTATATTTTTGAATCTAGCGTTTTATTTTTGGTATATAATCATGGTGTCTGAAATAACATCGCATAAATATGAAATAGCTTCTTTTACCATTCGATTGACTATTTAATCATACAAAAATGTTTAAAGAAATTAAATGTTTTCGAATTTTGCATTCACTTTATAATTAAATATATATCATTGTTAGTGTCTGCCAGGAATGAAAGTTATAGAGTTACTATTTTTAAAGAATGTTTATGTTCAGGAATTTTTTTTTTAGTCTTTTGCGTCATTGCAACATGCTATGGCATCTAAATAGCATGATTCAATTTAAGTTGATTACTGTTAATAATTTTAATTTTTCCGAGTTGGCTTCAAATTTATGAAGCTTTTTGCTTTAATCAATTTTGATTATAATAAAAATTGGCCGAAATTTGTTTAGTTAATTCTCTCTTTCTTTACAACGATGTCTACCCGTCTTTAGAATGATAACGGAATATACCTCTATTGGGAAGGGCTGTACCCTGTCAGTTGATAGACATTTAATATCAATCATAATTATTGACTCAGTGCTGTCATGGTGACTGTCATTTTATTATTACGGATGCTGCGGCAAGACAAGGGGATCTAGTTTTTGCAGAATCGGGATAGAAAATAGAATTTTCTATGTGTCAAAAAGACTGAGCATTTGATGAGCCAATATCACTCATGTCATATTCCTTTTTTTTTCTTTCAAACTGTTACCTTAATTGTACGAGTAAACAACTTATGATCCGTAATTGACTCATTTGGAAAGAATGCTGTTATTAAAAAGTGTAATTACTTCCGATGTTATATAAAATTATGCATTGCGAAATGAAGGGAAAAAAATCCTAGCCTACGAATGCTGTTATAAAATGAGTAATCACTTCCCATGTTATATAATATTATACATTGCAAAATAATGAAAAAATTCCTAGCCTCAGAAATAAAACTCATTCGTCTAATTTTACGATTAAATAACTCATGAAATAAAACATTAAAAGTAATACGAAATCTTTCAAGTTACGATTTTGGAACAGTATATTAAAACATATTATCTCGAAATTTAGATAGTTAGTCATTTAAGTATTTTTATGTTCAAAAGAATAAAATGATTATTCTGCTTCTATCTATTAACCGCTTAAATTAAATTAATTCATTCAAACACAAAAGAATGTATTAAAATGAAATCAATATAAAAAAGTATTTGAAAAATGAATGAAGTATCATAAATTTTCACCTTCAGAACTTCAACAGTTTTATTTGAAGCGGATTTGCAGAAAATGTGAACTTACCTAGAAAAGAAATAAAAAAAACCATATTAGAGCATATAACGTTTTTTCCATAAATTTAATTTAACAATTTTAGCTACTTGCCAAAAATGCAAGAAAAAAATGATGTAAATATTAAAGATGAAATGCCAAATATGATATTTTGTATACCTTAAAGCGAAAAATGTATTCATGTAATGGTTAACATAATTTTTGCATTATTTTTTTCTTTATTACTGTGCTGAATTTCTTTTATTTTTATATTTATTTCTTTTATTAAATTATTTTTCTATATGAATTAACAATAACCACAAATAATGTATGCAGTCTAATTAGAAATTGAAAGAAAATTATTGATCAAAAGATTAAAAAAAGAATATTAACGAAATAGGAAATAGCTTCGTCTCTGTTTATTATTTCATCATTTTGATTAATTTTTATTTTATTACCTTTGAATGTAATTAATTTAATTCCCGTAAAATTCCCTTTTTTATAGTTCTTAAATACCCTGATAAACAATTGATTCACCAATCATGCATGGGATGATTAAACAGGAAAGAAAAATAAAAAGAACGGCGGTTTAAATATAAAATACAAGTAATTAAGATACATTAGTCAATAGAGCACTCGCACCCAAAGAATGTTGACTTTGCTTATTACATTATCGTCAAAACAATAATGATTATTAAAATATATTTATCTATATAACTCATAATATTGTAAGGTATCTACTCGAACCTATGAATGCCATACAATATCGTGAAGATACTACAATAATGCAGTTGAGCATTTAAAGGGTTTCAGAATTTAACCGAGAAAAAAGAAATATTCACTAATCATGAAATAAAATATATAAAACTAAAATATTAAAATTTCTAATGATAAAATCTGCTTTTTTCAATTTTTATATTCAGTTTCAAAGCAGATAATTAATGTTTAAATGTATTTTCTTTGAACTCCAAATATAGAATATTGCTGATATTTCAAAGACTTAATTAACCATAAGAAAATATGTTTTATTAAGTTTAAACATTAATCTTTCTACATAATCGAATTAATTGAATATTTAGAAGATTCAGAAATATAATAATTATTGTAGGATTTATGATAAACCACAATTCAATTTTAACATCATATTCACTATGCCATGTATATTACTTATCGTTTTCACTATAATATGTATCATAATTAACATCATCTACTTGATCTGATTTGCATAAACTAAAATACATAGATTAGCGTAACTTTCAAGTTGTATAAGATTTATTATATATTATTTTTAAATACATGGTCCTAATAAAGTTATTATATTATTAAATGTAGTTTGAGTGTATTCAATTTAAATTTGAGAAGTACTTATTTCAGTTTTGTATCTTCTATGGTAGAAAGACAGATTCAATACATAATTTTGGAAATTATTTATTTGCTTATTATAAATTGCAAAAATAAATCTTTACATAATTCAAAAATTAATTTAGATCATTTTTCTTAATTTTATTATTTTTGGCAGATTTATTTCAACTTTTCTTCGTATAAAATGGAGAATATACATACATGCATATGCAATTAGGAAAAGGCAATATTAATTTTTAAGAAAGGTTAAAGAAAAAAAAGAAAGTTTTTCTGCTTGATTTTTCTCTATATAATCGAATTATATGATTGGCTATAAATGAAATGATAATCTATTCCTTGCTCGATTAAAAAACGAATATTACAAACAGAATGAAGCTGAAAGATTAAATCTATCCAAAAATTATATATTATGTATTAACATATCAAGTTTTAATTATATTATCATGAAGAAATAACAAAAATCAAATCATAGTATATAGATATTCTAATCACAAATTAATTATAAATTAATAATTTCTCTTTCCAAATGCGAAAACAAAAAAATTCAGAATCCATATAGGAGAATGATCTTATAACCATATTTTTTGAGAAAGAAGTATTATGAACAAATCAATTAAAACAGTACAGACGAGTGTTCGTTTATTCTGCCATTTTAAATTCCACGAAGGAAATTAAAAATCGTCAAAAGATGCATAAAAAATGATCTGAAGTACATTATTTCTCATAAAAGTATAATAAAGCGGAGTTCAGTTAATTACTTCAAACAAGAATTTATTTCAATAACCAAAGCACGCATCTGCCGGCGTTTGCATACTTGAAAATGAAAGAAATAGAAAAATTGCATATATCAAAAATAAAATCAAATGTTTAATTAATGGTTTCCTTTATAATAAAAACGATTTTTTTTCAAAAAAAATAATTCATTTAATTTTTGCATTCGTAATCGTTTTATACTTTTATCAATCAAAACATGCCTTAGGGAGAAAATGGCGAATGATTAAAATGGGCTCTGAAAGAAAAAAAATATACTTCGACAAGAAATATCAAATGTAATCTTTTTTTCGCTGAAAGCGTCTAATATAATTAGTTTAGAAACTAACCAACATGCAACATATTTCATTAAATCAAAGAAAATGTAAAAATATATTTGCAACGTAAAATGAAACATTTCGCATTTTTAAGAATTGTTTGTTTATTTCATAAGCAATTTGCAACAGTTAATTTGGATTTTTTAAAATTAATTAATAATTTTCGAAAAAAATATTTTTAACAATGATAATTTTTTTTAAAAATAATATAATTTTGCGGCCGTGTTCTGAAAGAAGAAAGCGATTTCCCATTCAATAAATGTAAATATACTGCATTTAATTTATGATTTAATAATTTTGATGCAACTAAAGTTATTTGCTTAATCTTCCAATTGTAAACATTTGTCTGCATAAATGACATGAAATTAGAAAATTTTATATATCTTTATCGAAGCCTGCAATATTATTATAATTGCAGCATTTTCCCGACTCTAAATTCATAAAGTAAACGCATGGAATTCCAACCAACGTGCAAAAATGATTTTTTTCCACTGCTGTGACAGGGGGGAAAATGTCAACTAATTTTTTTATATAGATAATAGATGGCTCTTTTAAGGAAAAAGATATTGCAGTCCTTAACAGAGGTTAATTAGGAATACAATTTTCATGATGTAATGCTTTTTATAAGGGTTTTCACATAGTTTCACAGAGATTCACACAAAAATGGGAATTCGATTGATATTTATATTTTTATTATCAGCATCGGTGTTCTGTTTGATTCAATATGATAGATAGCAAACACATTTCAACTGTATATTTAAAATAGTGTATTGAAATGTTTGATATACATTCAATGACATTGTTAGTGAAAGCGATATGCTATTTCTTTGAAAAAATTTTCCATTTGTATATTCCCTTTCTCTCACACACTTTTCTTTGAAATTATTTTCATATATTGTTTAGATTTATAAGTAACCAAGTTCTTTTCTTAAAATTTAATTAAACACTTCCACAATATATTATTTACTAAACAGGAATGATGAAAAAATCCTGCAATAAATCAACTCATTGTTAAAGAAGAATGCTCCTGTTCGGAAAATTTGTAGAAAATGTCAAAAATAAAAGGGGTTCAAGTAAATTTTTAATGATTACCTTTCACTAGAAGTATATTTAGTTGTGTTATGGTGTTCTTTTAAACCACATATGCCAAGTAAATATTGTTAAATTGTATTAAAAGGCGAACGTACAGTTTTACTAAAAAATCATCTGTTCTGGAAGCATGTGTTTATACTAGAAAAGAAGAAGGTTGAAGTCAGATATGAGAATTCTAAGAGAAGAAAACTAAGATATGAGAATTCTAAGAGATAAAATAAATGAACGTAAAACCGACTATGTGATATTACTACAATTCCTACAAACATGGAAATTTCTTCTAACACTATGTATCTTAGTATGCTGATACTGCAAGGAAAATGAACCTGGACTTCCTGATGAAATAACAATTAAAAAAGTAAATAACTCAAACTTTTACTTTACAGATTATACAGTTGCTCAGTACAAAATTCCAAAAAATAAAAATGTCATTCTTTTGAACAAAATTTATCATATAAAATCAATTAATAGAAGGACAAGTCAAGAGACGGAAATAGCAAAAAAAAATAAATAAATAAATAACTGTGCATACTGTTAATTAATTCTTTCAATATATATATGCTTGTATAGGAAAAAAATACAAAGCACCGATAATAATAATCTACAATATACTAGTTAAACTTACAACGCATTTATTTGCTGGAATTCAGTAAAATAATTGAAACGAAGACAAAATGATGAAGGAACAAAAATTATCTTTTTTTAGAAGAATAAATCAAGTCTGTAATGCCTTAATATATTCAAGACTGTCGATATCTTTCCAGAAATGATGTCTCGCATAATTTAGTTGGAAAGTTATTGGCTAAAACATAAAATTAGTTATCATCATTAAACTGTTAATTTGCAATAAATTGTAAGACATGCCGAATATAAGTCTTGCCAATGAACTAATGAGGGTTGAATAAATATATTGATGAAGAATTGTAAAAAGCATAACAGTTGTTAAAAATGCCATTTTTTTATTTATTCTAATTGCAAATAAAAAGGAGATGATATAGAACTTGTTTTATTTCTGATAGATATACTTATATATAAATATTAAAATTAAATTTCTTCAAATATCAAATATTTATTATGTCAAAACTGCTTTTATCTATATGCAAACATAATTTTGCTTTTGAAAAATGTTAGATGACTGCAGTGAATAACACAATATTTAAGGACCAAATTTACACAAGTATTACATGCGCTTATTGTAAAAGCGAACCAAAAGCAAGGTTTAATTTTGAATTGTCTTTCCGATAATTTAACACTATCAGTTTTAAATGAATTTTTCTTAATTTTATTAACGCGATTAATGAGTTCTTTACTCATTTCTTGTTATATATTTTCTTTATTAGTATGGGCTTAAGATAAATCATTATTAGTGTTCACGTCATAAAATTCCTGTTGAACTAAATAACAGTCCAGTTCATAAAATTTTCTTTTCTTCTTTTGAGAAAATAAAAATAAAGATAATTGTAAGCTTAATGTTACAAGCACAAAGTCGTCATTTTCCTTGTTTTGTCTAAGCATTCAGTATTGTACACAGTTTTCTAAAGAATTCTTATTTCAGAAATTCATCATTCATTTATTGTTTCTTTCCTCTATACTTGTATCCAATGTGCTCTTCCTTTGCTTTCAATGTTCATTTAATCAAACACATATACAGATTGAATTCGAAAACATTTTGCTCGCTGCAAAGTAGTTTTGTCTCAAAAACTTTTAGTACTTCAGAAGTTCGACAACTCTAAAGTGAAATGCATGAAAGAATCTATTTTTTTAACTTTTCACTTATAGAGGGTGGATGCCATTAGAGTGATTCATTTTTAAAAGCTCCTCAAACAAAACTCCGAAAACTTTTTTAGTTAAATGATGCGTTAGAACTGCTTAAGATTTCTTTTTCTGTTGAGTTGCTTCTGTAGATTGTTGTTTTTACATCATGAAAGTAAAGTTGCAAGATTGAACGGATTCACTATCGTGGCTCATTCAAAGTGTCATTTGTTATATGTAACAAATATTCTATACGAGAATTTGCAATTATATGCCACTTCGATGCATTTTTGAATTTCAGGTTAGCACATTTGTATAACTGCCGTAGAATATGAAATATATATAACCATATTCTATGATATAAAAAATGATGTATATAATGAATCTTATCATATGTATAATTTTAAAATGACATATATAACGTGAAATTTTATATCATCATATATTTAAATTATGTATACATTTTGTATAATGCATAATGTATATGTATTATGTATAATGAGTCACATGATAAATATCAGTCTTATATATATTCACATATTATGCTATTCAGTCCACCAATTATTTAAATAAACCAATGATGCAAAGCTAATCATAATCCACACCTGATGAATTCCTTTCTGATTCAAGTATTGCAAAATCTTGATGCCACCGGAATATAATTCTAAAGAATTTCGCACATTTATTTTTGAAGGTTGATTTAGTTTGTGTGGTTTATTGCTATATTTGGCGATACTGAGCCAATTAAATTGATTTGGAAAGATAAATTAATTATAAATAATATATATATCTTGTCTATTTTCCACATTTGCCCCTAGATGGCACTTTGAGATTAAAATTTGTATGTCCCATGGTGCCTTTCAGTTAGTAAGTAAGACATCACTACTCTGTGATATCCCGGCTAGCCAACTCGACACTATGTGATATTTTATTCTTCCATGTTAAGTACGTGTGTGCAGTTTGATGTTTTGTGTGTCCTGTGATGTGAAATCTAGAAGAACTCTTAATAAAATATGATTTCCAAAAGCGGGTGTTTTCATCTGCACAACACTGTGAGTCTCTCTTCACTGCATACTGTTTTTGAATTCATTTTATTTGATTGTTTTAATACAGCAGCACGTTATAAGGCTATAAACAATCTACATCATTTTTTGCTGAAATTAACAGCATTTTTTGCACTTGGAATAAGAGAGTAAAACTGGTGCAGTTAGATGCTGTAGAAAAGGTTATATCACTTTACGAACTTGGCGATGATCAAGTACTCAATAAATGAAACAAATGTATAGACCTTAAGGGAAGTTTAGAAATATATACTGACGGAAGCTGCGAATATCAAATTATGAATGAAACTATCAATTACGATGAAATTCAATTATTTTTGCTTGTGAATAATACTGTAACCAAAGATGGCTAATGAGTTAATTAAAAAAAATGTAAAGTTACATGTAAATAAAAATATTAACTTTACATTTTAGCAGATTGTTCTTACTTCCAATTTTTATCTCGCATTTTGAAAACAACTAGTATCTTCTTGGTAATTCATTTATCAGAAACTTTCTAGCAACAGAAGTGATTAGATTTTAAAGCATTTCTCACGACAATCCCTTCTAACTAAGATTACATTCCTGGGGAGAAGGGAAGTAAAGCGCGAGAGAGACGTCCACCCACCCCTGATACCTCCCCACCAGTAAACAAAGCACATTTGCATTTTGAAAAGATGAATGAACCTGAAAGGAGCGTCTAGCTATCTCAGTCAAAAATGCGAAACCTGAAACAAAAGAGGAAGAGGCACGTAAATTCCTTCCTTAACAAGCTTAAGCACTGCCTTGCAGAACCTCCTTCTGCCCGAAAGACAGCGGCAGCAGTCATCTCAAGTCAAATTTGACTGCCTCCACCACCTTGAAGGAAACGGAAAGCGAACGGAAGACAATTGTTTAGCTCAAACAAGATTTACAGACCTCTGAGTGAAAGAACGAGGGAGGACAACAAAACATGTGAAAACCCGTTAGAAACCCTCTCTTCTTTTTTTTTCTTTTTTTTTGTTCTTATCTTCTTACAGAACTTTTTGTCTTGCTTTCGTTGCAGCTAATGCAATTGTGTCGTCTCCCGCTGCTGTGGGTAACACTAAATAAAAGCTGTCATCGCATTAACCATTTGTTATCCTCTTTTTCTTTATGGACCTTGAAAGAAAAGGGAAGTTGTACATTTGTACAAGGGGGAATCACAATGATCCGGATCTAAAGAGACAGCGATTATAGAAGAATAAATAATTAGGAAAATAAAAATCGAAACTTTTTTATTTATTATCAATTCTACGAGGGGTTAAACGGGCATTGTATTTGACAAATGAAAAAAATTTTTAGTTGATTAATTTATATAGCTTCAGGGAGTCTTATAGGCTAGTTAAGAATTCAAAGCTGTAAGATTATTTAAAAGTGGATTGATTTAGTTAAGGTCAATGTGACCGGAGTTTATGTTAATGTGACTCTTCTTCTTTATATAGTAACCACACTATATCTTTTGCATTTAATAATGGGATCACGATTAGCAAAAATCAGAATGTAATCAATTTCAGAGATTGATAATAAAAATTTTGTGAGGTTTATAATACGATATATTTTAGTAATTATTCCATAGATGAAAATAGTGTAATATAGCATTCTTCTCTAAATTCACTTTTAGAATATTCTTCTGAATAATTTGTAGTTAAAGTTATAATTCTAAGCTGGCGGATAAGATGATTATTTTAATGATACTAACTGAAAATTCTAAACTGAAATTAAAATCACACTTTCTTGCTACTGTAAATACACATTTTTAACTCATCTATTTTCGTATATTTAATATTCTGAATTCCAATCAAAGATTCAAAAGGAATGCAGCGATCTATAGTTCTTATTAACACAAAATCGCCAACAGCATTATCTTCATGGTATTATCAAGCGTTTAAGAAATAAAAAAATATGTCGAAAACATATTTTGTTAATAATCGCGTTTTTCAGGCTTTGATCTAATTACAGAAACACAAGTCACTATTTTATCTTTGACCCCAAGACTTTTTATAGATAGTTGGCAGTGCTCTAGAAAGAGAAATCGCCAAAGAAATTATGTTTTTCTTTCTTCTCCCTACGTTTTGTTAAAATTAGAAAATATATTGGCCATCGAGAGTGAAGATACAGCAAGATTTGTTGTGTGTGTGTGTGGCAAATTTGAAAGCAAATGAACATACACAAATTAGTATAAGTGACATATATTAGTAAAATATGGTTATTTTTTTAAAAAATAACCTACTATTAGCATTTACCATGGTTTAAATTGAAATTATTAATTCTTTATCAATGGAATATTATTGGGAAAAAATGGCAACAAAAAGATATCAACTAAAAAACATTAAGGAAATTAATTTAATTCAGAAATATTCACCCTTCGATTAAATGCATTAGAAACATTAGAAACATAGAGTTAGGCATTATCAGCTTTATCGGAATCTGATGTACACAAATAGTTGATAAAATTACCATCACACATTTCGAAGTTGAATCTATGTCTAATCTACATTATAATCAGGACTTTTAACAGGAATAATTCAAGCTCGGAATCACAATTCAGAAGTAGATATCAATTATTAGCCCTAAATCTAAATTCCATTTTTATATTGAATAAAGTATTTTTTAATTTAAAAAACCATAACTAAAAATTTAAAAAAAATTAAAAATGTTTCAAAAATATTATTGTATTTCTTGCTTTACATATCATTTATTGCATCAATTTCCAATATTTTTCTCTCAAATTAAAAGAGTGAAAGATAAGAATTTAGATTTAATGTGAATAAAAACACTTAAAAAAACTTTAAATTATTGTTACTATAAATAAGCTACTAATAAAAAATCATAAATGATCCGGTGGCTGACTTATATCGTTGTCACTCTCAACTGAATCACAGTTCAAGTCAATAGACAATTTTAATGTCTCTCCTTGTGGTCAATGATAGATACATTTTTCATTTAATTAATAGTGTCAACGTCCTTGATATAAATCATATTCTTACCTTCATATGCATTTATTTATTGCTTAGTTTCAAGAAACAAGCTGAAATTTTACTTTCGGAGTTAATAATTAGGATAATTCTTTTTTATTTTAAATTCATAAATGAGTTTCGATAAATCAGTTTTGGAAAGTTTTGACGTTTGTTTCCAAAACTGGTTTCACATACTGCAATTTTGATTTTTTTTATGCAGCAAATAATTTCTAAGGATTAATTGAAATTAATAAATTTACTTAGAATAAGTTAGATTTTTCTTATTTTCCTATATGTTTGTTGTTCTTGACAACAGTACAACAAAAACTTTATATCAAACTTTAAATAATGTCAATGAACGATTTATAATATCATATTAATTGTTTTTAATATATTGAAGAGCTTAAAAAAGGCTTTTTTTCATAATTACTTCTAGCAATTTTTCTATTTATACTTGGATATAATAATATCTAAATGTTTCATTTGTTGAAATAATATATCCAGGTACATTTCTGAATAGGATAAAAATAATGATACTTATTAAATAATGACAATTATTTTTGTGTAGAAACTCACTACTAATTCACAAATTGCTTTTTTTTTATCTTTGGTCTTTTATATATATATAAATATAAAAATTTATTAACTAATCTTTGATATTTTAGTTATCTTTTGAAGTTACTTCTAGAAACCTAAGTTATTCCTGCTGTTTTCTACGTTTATCTCTGATCAAATTTCACATATTTTTATCAATGATTTATTTTCTAAAAAATCTAGTAAATAAGAATATATTTAAAATCTGATCTTGACGCAAAGCATGGATGAATGTTTAATGAATTTCATATCGTTTATTGAAAATTCATCCATTATTATAGACACAATTAAATTTATCTGCTATTATGCATGACAATTTTCTATACAAAAATAGGTTTAAAATCTGATTTTGATCAATATTCTATAGGAATGTTGATGCATTTAATTTATATTCTATTAAAGTTCTTAAAGTAATTATTCATGTTATTGTAGAAAACTCTCGAAAACACAGATCATAACATTCTGAATCGGGACAATTCTTAGGAAGTCAAAATAGCTTCTTAAATAGAATTGCGCATGTTAGCACATTTTAACATTTTCTGTAATAAGATTCCATGCCTCTCTTCATTCTGTAAGATAATCTTTGGATTCCGAAATAGGTGGGTGTAGTTTATTCGATTTGTTCCTCATGAGTCGATATTTGATTCCATTTCGCGTTATTCAGAGATCTCTGAGTAAAATTTTTAATTCAGCTTCTTTCATCTTAAAGTCCGAATTGTATTAATAAATCATATAGATTTAATATTCAGATTAATATAAAATATCATGCTAAGAGCGCAATAAATTATTCGGATGACATATTACTTGGAAGTTATTTTCATTTGGTAAGCCTTTCGGTACAATCGGTAATTGCATACTGAAGTTTTAACTAGATTTGATTACAATTAGATAGACTTGACTTAAATAGAAACGTATTTTCTAAATTTACAAGGAAATAGGTGGAGTGACTTATTAAATAAGTACTCCTTCTCTTTAGATTAATGGATAAAATCGGTCACTGACTGCAAGCGTCTTAAAAGCCCACTTCGAAAATCATAGCTCCTCGCCTTCTAAATATATATTAGTACAATAAGGCAGCTTCATCAATCTTCAATAATTTCCGGTTAAAAGAGGTTTGAGATTAAGATTCCTTTAGGAATTTATAATTCCGGGAAACTCTAATATAATTCATAAAGAAGATAAATTCAAATGAAAGCCCTAAATGATATTTACTTTTAGATCATTGGAATTACTTATTTTTATCTATTATCTTCTACTTAAGTGTAATTCCAGAGATTTGAACTTTTTACTCTAAATCATTTACTCTAAATTTGAACGTTTTTCTCTAAAACATTTACTTTATATTTGAATATTTTACTCTAAATTGTTTAATCTATATTTGAACAATTTAATTAAACCTTAATTGGGGAGGTGAAATTTTAGGACTTAACTGGGGAGGTGTGGTCTACGAGGCCGCATTTCATTTAGACTCAAATTAAATTTTCTAATGAATGTATTAGTATGAAAAACTGCCAATATATTTTGCAGATATTTTTCTTATATATAGATATGTTTTAGAAATTTTTCAAAATATATTGCCATTGAAAAAAGTAAATGCGTTGGAACATGCATTTTTTTTTCTCAAATTACATGTTACAATAAATAATATTCTTGAAAAAGCTTATTACTTTTTACTTTTCAAATCACATTTATTTTTACAGTATATGAAGGTATATAGAAGACAATATAATGTAAAATTCAACAATTATATGATAAATAAAAAAAATGACAATGGGTAAAATTGGCACTTTTTTTATCGGCTTGTGGGACTTTCATAGCATGGTTTTCTAAGGCAATTTAAACATACATGTCAAGAACTAGTATAAAAATCAACCTATAAATTCTGTATATATATATATATTGGTATATTAATATATTTTATAAAGTTTTCAAAATACATTATCACTAGAAAAATTAATTATGTTTGAACATACATATCAACATCAGTTGAATGCGAACTTTCATCGATAAACACTTCTGTACAATTATCCTTATCACTAAAATGACTTTCTGCTTCATTAAAAAGTTTCTGGAACACTGCTTCATAATAGATTCAGTAAACAGGATGATATTTTGGGGCCCAAGTTTTAGCGCCCTCTGAAAAGCCTTGTTTATCACTGGGACACTAACAGGGAGATGCAGTCTTAGAGACCGCGCTCGAAGAAATAACAGGATTATTTTAAAAAGCATCTGCTGAAATCGGTTGAAAAAGTGCACGTGTATTGAAGGTTACAAAACAGGAAGCTACAGGGTCCATTCAATTGAGCTAAAAATAGAATAGGGGTGACAGAAAATTCATCACTAGCGGTCTCACAGACCGCACACAAAATATATATACGTTGAACAAAATGTTTTTAAATATCTTACAGGGGCTACCATGCAATTTAAATGTACCAAATTTGGTGTATAGTTACTTTTTCAATGATAAGTTTATAATGATAAGTTAATGAATACATGTTATATGGATGCTAATGTTTAAAACATCCATTAATATTTTCCCTGATATATATATATATATATATATATATATATATATATATATATATATAAGTAACCAAAAATATTAGCAGTTGGTAATAAAAACCTAAATTAAAACTATCTAAAATTAAAAATATTTTGGAAACGAAATTAATTTATTTCGTATCGTAACTGAAAAATTATTTCTGATTCAAAATAAAAACTAAAAAAAAAGAGCAGAAAAAGTACCATTGTATTTAGAGAGTGCAAATGCTACTACTACTAAAACACAGATGAGTCAAGACAATAGAAACAAAAATTTCGAGTCACGAGGAATCAATAGTTGGACTTTTTAGTCTGTTTTCCTCACAGAAGAAATCCTTTTTTTTTATCCCTGCCTGAGGATGACCCTTGAGGAAGTCTTCAGGCCGGATTCTGATTTTATTTGGTTTAATTTTGATACTTTTTTTCCTATTAACTTGGTTTTTTTATTACTATATATATATATATATATATATATATATATATATTACTTTCTATATTTCTGTATTCTTCGTCCTTTTTGAAGGCATCTGAATTTCTTCAATCATTTCTTCGCAAAATAAAATATGTACACCTAAACACATAAAATGAAAATCTGATAAAGGAATATATTGGAACTTAAATTTGAAAATATTCTGCATGGTTTCTTTATAATTATGTAGAGAATTTCTTAAAATAGAAAAATCAGGATACTACTCTACGTATCCTTTTTACATTTTAAATTGGCATAAAAATGGTGAAAAAATATTTTCCTTGACAAGATAAACGTTTTAAAAATCATAGCTCAATAATAATACTTTTAACCTCTCAACTGTTATGTCAAATTATAAATCTCCCTTCTAATTATTATATTTTTAATATTTTTAGACACAAATGTCATATACCTGATAATTTTGCCCAAAAATGAGCATGCGTACATATATGCAAGTATGTATGTTTAAATAGAAGTTAATGCTAAAATTTAAAAACAGCAAACCAATTTTATGCTCATGGGATGTTGTCATGTTCTTTTTTGATACAATAAATGAAACTGTTTTTCGTATCTCTATCAAAAAGTGTTTATATATATTTCTTCATTCATAAATCATTGTAATGCTTACACAAATCCTAACATCCACAGAATTTACTTCCTCTAAATTGAATATAAAAGAGGCAATATATTCTGCACTTCTTATCAATATATCAAATTCCCAGAGCAAACTGACTGTGTGATAAAACGTGAGAAAGATAAATGTCAGCGAAAGATAAATTTAATTTTTAAAATCATTTAGGCAGCGCACGTGCAGGATGGAGTGAAGAAATACCACCTCCCATCCTAGTTCTAGGCAATCATTTAGGTTGATTCGCGAGTTGTCTTCGAGTAACAGCAGCCTCCGACAAAACACCGCCTGCCACACAGCTTCTTCTGGAGTTTTGGTAATAAATTTGCGTGCTTCTCCCAGTGGGTCCGGTTCCTGCTTACCCCTCGACCCTCTGAAACAAAACCAAAAAACGAAAGAAACAGGAGGAGAGACCAAGCTCCCAGAAGGGAATCGTCCTGCCGTAAGCTGTGCTACATTTTTGATTAGTTTGTGACATGTACTTGCGACTTCGGGGATAGAAAACGCTCGGAAAAAAGCTTATTTCCTCTTTTCCTTTCTCTCTCTCTTCTAGCCGTAGAAGGAGATTATTTTTTCCTGGCTTTTAAAGTGTGCCTTCAACGAAAATGCATAGCCCTTTCTTTTTTTAGGGTGGGGGGAAGGGGTGTTTTGCGGTACTTCTTAAAAATTTGATGTTGAATGAATGGATATCGTGCTTCCATAGTTTTTATCCTAAATTAAATATCAGTCTTTTAAGATGTCGACTATTTCTCTCATTGGTTCCTTTAAAAGGATGTTTACGAAATTCACCTTAGTTGAAAATGATTTTTTTAAAACTTTTTTTGCTAAAACAACATTTTTTGTTTGACTCTAATTCTTATCCATAGTTTAATAATATCTTGAAAGATAACACTAATTTTCTTGCGTTTCTGTTGGCAATTATGTTAAAAGATCACCATTCCTTCTAATCAATTTTAAAAACGCATTGCAGTATTTTAGATTACTTTGATTGTGATTTTCCATTTTAAATTTTACAGGAATTTACCATTCTTAACATGATAGCATAAAATTTAAAATTCTACTTACTACCCATCAAACTTTTATGCTAATCAATTAAATAATTGTACATGTAATTAAAAGCAGTTAAAAGAATATTTCAAAAAGATTCACAGATAATCTATACTTATATAAGGCTCAATGTATGTGTGTATGTTGACGCTCTATAGGCCAGAGCGTTAGACCTACAGCTACCACATTTGGCACATGCATACATTGAAGGTCGGGAATGTGCACCTGGGGACCCTTTTTTGAATGTTTAATTAGAGTTTTAATTATTAATTAAAAACTAACTTTCCCGCAAAAAAAAAAAAAAAATATTCATTTTCCCACCGCCAAAGAAGTAAGACCTCAGTTTTTTTTCACACGCTAAAGTGAATAGGCTTAAGAAATTTTCGGCCGTTTATTTCAAACGATTCTGTTTATTTTCTTAACGTTTGATGCATTTAAAATTAAATATTTTTAATTAATCGATCTTTCAGATTCATTCTCAAGTACTTTTGAATTAAAATAAAACAGAATAAAGGAAATTAAAAATTTCTAATCTGCATAGCTTTATCCCAACTGGAGTAAAAAATTCACGCATTTGCGTTACCATAATTAGCGTTGAAAATTCATGCATGCGCATTGTGTTCTGATTGTTGACAACTATTTTCAACGGATACGGACTTGGTTGTGAAGGCTTAATATGTTTTCGACAGATTATTCCAAACGATTCTGTTTATTTATTTAGTGTTTGATGCATTTAAAACTAAACATTGTTAATTAATTGATCTGTTCATGATGAATCTGAAAAAATTTGGTTGACAACACCTTGAGATATTATATAAATTAAGAAAAATATTCTTTAGTGCCCAGATTAAATTCTCAGAGACTCTATTTTCAGTACTCATATTTTAAAAAAAATGCTTCATTTCAGTAAAAATGCTTTGTCTACCGGAGCTAACAGAAAATTAGATCGATACATATTACGTTATGGCTGAAGGCCTTTATAATATTATGAGTGAATTATATGACGATTAAAATTTGAAGTTTTAAAATATTTTATTGAAGAAGCAATTAACTAAATTATTTAATTATTAAAATTTTTACGTGCATTAAGATTGGCGAACCGGCTGGTCGCCAAAGGCGGCTAGTTAGAAATAAAATAGC
Source organism: Argiope aurantia (assembly GCA_026543865.1). Lineage (NCBI taxonomy): Eukaryota > Metazoa > Arthropoda > Arachnida > Araneae > Araneidae > Argiope > Argiope aurantia. Next base: position 332,579 of record JAPMOR010020145.1, read on the forward strand.
AATAACAATAAGAACCTCGGTTCATAATTATAAAAAAAATTTAATAAATTTAACTCAAGATATGCATTTTTTTTTTTTTACTATAAAAGAAATTTTACATACAAACAAAATAATCTAAAAAAGATTCTCTTCAGATATAATAAAGATAATACAAACAATATATATACTCGAGTTTTAGATAATCAATTTTAATTAATTCAATGCAGCATTTTTTTTTATTTCAGACAAGGGAAAAATTCACGTAATTCATTATTTATTTGAAAATATGAGTTAAATAACTAATTTCATTCTTTAAAATAAATTGAAAATACAGCCACACACGCGAAAAGATAATAATCTATTTGCATTAGAACATCCATTGTTGAAATATATATATATATATATATATATATATATATATATATATATATATA
>JAPMOR010020145.1:333001-347649 GCA_026543865.1 Argiope aurantia
TATATATATATATATATATATATATATATATATATATATATATATATTTACCTCTATTCTGATTGAAATAAAGAACAGTATATATATAGAGAGAGAGAGAGAGAGACAGATAGAGAGGGGTAGGGTACATCCTGACAACTTGAAATCATATAACAATGTGGGGTCGGAAATGCTTTCATGAAGCGGTGTTGCACACAAAAGCACCATAAGGAAAAGAGACCATAAAGGAGAAATCGTTTTAATAATGCATAAAAAGAAGCAAAAGGTACATGGATTAAAATAAGTGTTCGATGTTTCTTCCCCGGGCTACAATACACGCCTCACATCTTCGACGCATGGACATCCGAACATTCTGGAATACTCCAGGCATATCTTGAATCTCTCCGGCAGCTACTGCGATTCTTGCAACGAGCTCCTCAGCAGTGTCAACAGGGGTGTCATAAACTAGGGATTTCATATGACCCCAGAAATAAAATTCAAGACATGATAAGTCGGGTCAACGGTGGATCGGACGGATCGGATATATATATATATATATATATATATATATATGCTTGTGTGTGTAAGCGTATTTCTATTTTTGCTAATTTTACAACCTACTTTTTTTATAATGTTTCTTTCATTTCATTTTAGATTATTTGTACAGGAAATGTTTTATTAAAAGATTAAGTTATTTTTTTTTTTACTTCTGTTTGCAATTGAGTATTTCTGAATAGGTTCATCATATATAATCCGTCATATCCGTTTTCATTTCATTACATTCACTATATTAATTTTAGTAGACGCAAATACTTATTTCTGCTTTCATGATCTTGTGGAAATTTATATAATTGGTAACCATAAATTAAAATACATAAATGAATTTTAAATTTTAAAAGTGTCTGCAATAGAAATTTCTCTCCAAATTATGCACAGATTATTTTTTTACATTACAGACGTAAAGAGATATCATTTCGGCTGGTGATAAATTATGTCAAAAATTTTTGAGATATATTTTCTTTACGAATTTGTACTTTATATTCTCTAAATTACTAAATCTGTATGCAAACAGAAACTTTTTTTAATGTCCGTCAACCGCAAATATAAATTCTGCCTTTTCGTGCATGCATTCTCTTGTCAGCAAAAAATCCTGCCATCGTTCATATAGTAGAATATTACTGAATAAATAAATCAAATTTTTGACAGGATACTTAAAGCATTATGATTTGGCTTGAAGAGGGGCAAAATCGCAATGACTTAGCTTCCTTACATGCTTCATGAAATCAGCATCACACGAGCAGTATTAGTACGATAACACAAATACTGATAGTATATATTTAATAAAAATCAGGTTTAAAGGATTCCAGTATGAAGCTTGTTGTATTAGGTAGGATTGAACTCCGTTTTCTAAACTGTGGCCAGAACGAGGATGAAGTCTGCGTGTCATTATCGTCAAATAAGGCTTGTTTCCAAGTTCTTGTGCCTCCTCCAATCAGAAGGCAAATGGCGCAAGTTAATCAATCAAGAATCGCATCAATCATTTATGTAGGTATATATTTAGTTGTTGCTACTTATGGCACTTGCCGTAGACAAGCCAGCTGACAAAGTCAGCTATTTAAGCCGAGTTTGTGCAGTAGCTTCTGATGGTAAAAACCTCTGAGCATGCGAAGACAGAAATCTGACTTCTAACTCGTATGAAAATGACGCTCACCCACTCACTTGCACAACCCCATTTTACAGAGCGGCTCTTTCACACACCGCACAGATAGAACACAGGGTAGGGATCAACCATGCCCGAACCAGGACTCGAATGCGGGACACCCAAATCATGGAGGAGACCCGCTATCCCTAGGCCATATCTAGTGGATATAACATTCAGCAAATACGAATGAAAATGTTCCTACAATGTATGAGTTCAAGAGTCCTAAAAACGAAATTTTAGGGTTACAATTACTTTGAGAAGATGTTTCCCATAAAGCAACCAGTTATATGGAAACACACAAACTTGATCGGGGAACTAAAAACCCATAAATAGTTTCGAAGAAGTACTGGTATCTCGAATTTCCCAAGCATAATACAGACAGACAGACAAAAAAAGCATTGAAGAAATTAGTAAGGAGTAATAAATATTTCAAAATTAAAATGTTTTGAAAAATTGAATAAAGAATTAGATGAGTTGGCACTTTTGGTGTGAGAAATGGTAAACAGTGATGTAACACGAGATGTCGAAAGAGATACCAACTCATCTTTAAGTCCGATGTTATATTTCAGTGCAGAGATCGTTTGTTCAACCATTGATGTATGTACGCGTACATCATTGCATACCATACGCATTGGTGGACATCATCTTTGTTGATTCAATTGCGCCAAGAGCAAATACATACCAATGCTCTTCATAATCATAAATCTTTAATATCCATATAAATTTTAATGTATTTTCTAAAACTGGCATGCTTTATTGCTGAATATACCAGGACAATGATGCTAATGACAGATTTCTTACCATCAATAAGGAATCCAAGACATCAACGCCAAAATCGATCGTAAAACTAACTGATGATTAAATATCGTGTTTTAGGTCGGATATGAGTGTTTATAGATTGAGTGTCAAATTATTTGTCGATTTCAACATTTAAATTTGAAACAAACCGTTATCTTCATTTATAAGAAAATAGTAATAAATTTTGTACGAATAAAAAATGTATAACTTTGAACATATATGCTTACTTATAATGCCATAATGCTTTGGGCCATAATAAAGTTTGCTTCATATTGTACTTAATTTAAGTTGAAAATAGTAAATTTTCTTCAGTATATAAACTAAGTAAACAATGCAAAGTTTCAAACTTGGTATCATTATTCTGGAAACCACAGATACTAAAAAAAAAAAAAAAAGAAAGGTTTTAAATAAAATGGGGAGAGAAGAATGCAAGAAATAAATCTGCTTTGTTATTATAAAGATCATTTGAAACAATATCCGTCGAAAAAAAGGAAGTATCGCTTTTAGAAGTTCTTTTCCTTAGTGCTTAGAGTATCCCGAGGCATTCTGATAAAACTTGCATCATTTCCCAAAACGCGTAATTTGCCTACTTAGAGCGTTAATGAACGTCCTTTGTAAGGCTCTCTTGTTTGGGTCGTCGTAAACAAAGAACTGAAAACTCAAGAGCGAAGCGCTTACATTATTTTAGAAAACAGAGAAGAAAAATCCGAAGCTCTCTGTTTTGTGCTGCAGTGCAGTCTCAGATAAAACAAGAAAATGCGCTGAAAAATTTTGAGAAGTGCTATTTAAGTATTAATGGTTCAACGTGCTTACTTCGCAGTAGACATAACATTTATTATTAGAGGATTCTCTTAAGCGTTCGGGGCAATTTATGCTGAGTATTTTAAGCTGAATTTGTTATTCTTGACAGAATTTAACCTATGGTGAAAATAAAAATTAAACTTGTTTCAATTCATCATGGAAGATATTTATTGCTTTAAAGTTTGCTGTTTTAATTCGTAAAAATAATTGAACATGAACGTTTTATTGTGCTATTTATTGTGAACAAGAATTTTATTTTATCGTTATTGAATACTGCATATTGAATGAGAAAGAATTGAAATAGCCAAAATTCTGGACCTTTGTTTTGAAAAATATTTTGAACCTCTCCGAGGCTCAAAATGTATAACTTATAAAAGTAAAATGCTCCAAAATAAAATTTGGCATAAATATAGCTGAATCACAAGAGTGTTGCGAAATTTCTCTCCGTGTTAACACATATTGACTTTTATGAGCTTCAATAATCACTGTAATCCAAACCGCAGAAAACTTCTGCCAAGTAGCTATAGATTAAAGCCATGTGTGATGATTTTATTATTTCTTATTTGAAGTTCCTTTTTAGATGAAATAATAAATAAGTAAAAGGAAAAATATATCTGTATCTATTGTTTTATTTGCATTTCATTTTGTACTTATACTTAGGCCAAAGAGAAAGTAGATTCTCCATATTGTACTATAATCCTAAATATTAGACGCAAGAAAAAAAAGGGATTTTGTTTTAATTTTTTTAAAGTTTCTTTGCAGCTTTTGTATAATTATTCTTCATTCTTTTATGAATAATAAAAATATAAATTAAGAAAGCTCAAAACACTGGGACAAGGAATAAAAGTTTGGTTCCAAGTTTTTATTATTTTGAAGTTTCGTTAAATCCTCATTTATCTTAAAATATTTTTGACTATCATTTGTTACATATTCATAAATAAGGCATTCGTTTTCTTCGTGCGAAAATTATTAATATCAGAAAAATAATATATATTTAAAAAATAAACGATTTTTTTAATACTAATGAAAAGGAAAACTGCAAATTAGTCTGCGCATTTACAGTTTAAAATATATATTATATATATTTTATACTTAATAAGTTGCATATATTTTATTTCACTATTTGGCACATGGAAAGCTGGATCATTTCCTTTTTCATTACTTATTTTCATTACTTCCTTTTTCATTACTTATTTCATTCATTATTTATTTTAAAATATTGTATGTATTCAAGAAAAGTTCTTTTCGAAAATCTATGTCTTTTTCCCCTTTATATCTGGTTCTTCTGATATAATTTTAAGCAGTTTAGTATAAATATAATCCCCGTCACCAAATAAACACTAAGTTGAAACATTTTTTTTAAATAATCAATCATTGATTTTATAAGAAAGTGAGACAACTGTAAATAACTTTAAAAAATTCGAGTATTTATTGGAGGATTGAAAATTGTGCTCAATTATCTGAAAGAAATCAAACTTATCCAGAGAAATTTTCCTTGAATAGAAAAATGTGTTACTAAGAGCAATACACGATAGCTATGGGATCATAGTTGTATTAAGCAACAGAAGAAAAAATGGTGGATTGGCGTTTTGTTATGGCGTTTTATTACCGGCAAGGTAGAAAATCTATCATTCTATAGAATGCATAGGCATTGTATATAATGTCTAAAACTAGCCGTCATTGTATGAAACGATTCATATTTCGCACATTTTCTCGTTTTTCTACATAATGCTAAATGAGAAAGTGACAAAGTATGAAATGCATCTTCGATTCGTTTCGATTACGCTATCTATGCGTCATATTAGTGAAGATGATGAAATGGATGTTTTATTCATCCTTGGTTTCAAAACTGAAAATGCTGCTGAAGGTAAAAAGTAAATAATTCAACGTGCTCACTCTGGAAATACAAACCAAAAAATGAAAAGGAATTCATTAAAAAAATAAAAAAAAACCCTTCCACTACCTCTTTGGGATTCGTCTTGCGAATTCCTATTCCTGACTTCGACAAGGGGCGAAGTGATTCGCGCAATATATCGGCAGCTGTAATGAGTATGACAGATGATGTTTTCTACCGACATGCAACTTCTGAAGGGATTTAAAACAAGTAAATCACAATTCACTTTATGCCCTTAGAGCTTTCTTAGAATTGTAGATATTCCTGACCCTTAAATTCCTCTCCGGTAAATTGCAATTGTTCAATTCAGTGGCCAGCGATTCGTCAAATGTATGATTAAAGCAAAGTGCCAAAATATGAAATGCCTTTGCGTGAAAAATGTAATTCAAAATATAATCCATGTCAACCATAGTGCAACAAGTAGGTTGATTTTCATTTCTTGTTTTTATATGGAAATTTTGTTTCCTTTAATGGAAAAGGCATAAATTTTGTTTTGTACAACTTACATTTTTATTTACATATTTTCAATAATTCTTTAATGACACTGTCATTATTTTCTCAGAATAACATTTATATTTTTGAAGAATTTATGCCATTTATATAATAGCCTTATCAGAAGCTTTATTCATACTTTGTCTAAATAGCATTTATCTTTCTATAGAATGATTAGATATTTTATATAATGACTAGGGAAAGTATGAAATAATTCTCATGATTCATACTTTGTCTAAAAATGTCCGGCATTATATAGATAATACCTTGGTATTTCTTATTTTGCAGGTAACAAAATCTCCCCTGGAAGCACCTCGAAATGAGGATGAGATGCTTCCGGCATGGTGGTTGGATCTCTCCACACTGGAGGATCCACGAAAGGTTGGTGGTCTGGCTCCTCCATCGACAACGGGATGTACTTCTTTAGGGAAGTGCTGTACCGAGGCCAGCAATGGCCCTTAAGACTCAACCATAGTTCCGGCGTGTGTTGATGGTGAGGTGGTGCGGTGATTCAGCATTTATTATCCATGTGCATTCGACTTGTCGGAGAGTCAGTAATTTTGAAGGTAACATGTCTAAGTCATGTTGGTAGTAGGTACGGAATAAACAAATAATCTTCCACACTGCCAGACTAATCTTCGGATCTGAATTATTGTATCATGAATTGCTTTACCACAAACAGGTGACGCAGCATAGTCAAAACCAAACAAAATCCAAACAAATCCACAAACAGGATTTTCTAATGTTTCAGCGGCGACTGCATCCTTCTACGAAAACAGATTTTTCAGGAAGGAAAATCAAAGTAAATATCCTGAAAAATCATTCTCGGGCACGTTTTATCACTTCACGGTGCCAACAATCCCTTAAAAAGCTACATGTTGAGTCTGTGTCTTTTCATTCCAGAGTTATTACGTTCTGATGCTATATTCTTGCCAAGTAATTATGCAAAAAATCGTGTTTACACTGCGATTTAAATAATCTTATCCCAAGATCAATAGATTTGAAAAATTGTTACACATTTCATTAGCAGCTTCTCAAAAAAATGAATAACATATATTCAAGAAGTTTACAAAGACACCATGAAATGGGAAAAACCTATAGAAAGAAATAAATGTATTGCATTATCAAAACATGTAATATGAAACAATTTTTCTAGCTAATAAAGTTTTTTTTCATCTTAAAAGAAGATGTTTCCTTTTCAGAACTTTCTCTTTTCCAATTTCTCAAAAGGCTCCAGGGCATTCTGATAAAACTTGCATCATCTTAAGAAATTTGTAATTTTGTCTGCTTAGAGCCTTAATGAGCGCTCTTTGTGAGCTGCTCTTGCTGGAGTCTGTAAACAAAGATCCGTGCTCTAGAAAATGAAATATCCAGGAATTCTTCACATTATTCTGGAAAACTGAGGATAAAAATTTAAATTTTTCCATTTTATTCCACATTACAAGCTCAGATAAAACAGGAAGATACCCTGAAAAATGTTTCAGAAGTGCTGTTGAAATATTAATGGTTCAACGCACTTCGGGTACAGCAAATGCTGCATTTATTAGCAAGAGATTATCTTGGAAACAATTTCATGCTGAACTATTTAGGTAAACTATATTTTTCTTACGAGAATTTAAATTATGTTGAAGACTAAATTCAAAGCAGTTTTAGTTCATTATGGAAATCATATAATACATCCGAGTAGGTCATATATTTTTAATATGGTGGAATTTTATGGTTGATGCATTCTTTTAATGAATTGCTTTTCCTCATATTTATTTATCATGAATAAAAACTATGGCTTAATTTTTTTTTCTTTTTATTTTTGAAAATGATTTTCGTAAAGCAGCTAAAGAAGCTAAACTTCATAATCGTTGCGACATAACGCATTGCTTTTTATAATGCTAATTTAATAAAGTTGTGAACATAATCATGATATAATTTGAAAGGTACTTACAGAACATACCCTTTTGAGGGACTGGTATAAAATTTTCCTCATAAGAATTATAAGATATTCGTTGAAGAACAATATAAAAATCATAGTCCAGAACTCACAGTAAAAGTTATAGTGAAAAAAAGATTCGAAATCTCAAACGTTAATAGTTTTTTCATAAAAATATCATCCTTATAATGAAAAAAATTACAATCGAGATGGAAAAATATTTTAAATGTTAAGAATAATGAGTATGAATAAAAAAACGGAGACAAAATGAAATAAAAAAACAATAGTAAAACAAATACTTTGATTAAAAAACTCATGACACTTACACCATCATGAAGACAGACATTTTGACAAATATTGCGCATACCATATAAAAAATATCTCTTAATTTTTACTTTGTATGGCGAATTTCAAAACAGACAAACATTGCATATTATGCCAATATTTTTATATTTCTCACATGCCAAAAGATCATATGCTCATATTCTAATTTCCAAAATGCCAAAAAGTTATTAGAATCAGGCTGGGTGACTTTGGTAGTTTAGTAAACATGAAAGAACCAGAGATATTTCAAAGTTTGCGTTTATAAAAGCTTGGTTAGAAGAAAATAAATGTAGGAGAGCAGCGTTTTGCCTCCATAAGACACGAAATAAATAATTTCTTTGTTGCAAATTGGCAATGATCACCATTCATTCATAACGAGTACACGTAATCATATGTTCCTCTACAGTCGCAACATTCTCTTAACAAATAATAATAAATAACAGCCAAGAATGACAGTGCTTGGTCCACAATACACAATTATATTTCATGTAATGGAAGTGCGACCATCGTGGAGAGTAGAACCTTTTCAGTCTATGCTATTCTGAATGAACGTTATTGGTTAGTGAGAAATGTGTCTTATCTATCAAAATAATCCGTAAAGGCCAGTTTTTAAATAGCTTCTTACTGGATGAAGAATACATTAGCAAACTCAGACAGCAGTTGCTGATTATCCGCTTGGAGCACCTGAATACTCTAAAATATCTGCAGCATCCTCAACATGAAAGGAAGATCGTACAAGATGATGTCGATAAAATATGCAAATAGTTTCTTCATATGTGTCTATCAAATTTTGTAGAGTTTGCACCAAACATTGGCCTTGTCATAGCTTGTTGTTTCAAATGCTCTGCAAGCATTGTCTCTGTAGTATTTACCACTCATGCCGTTTCCCATTTAACAATGATGTTTTATTTTAAGAGGAATATTGCTCAAGCCACATGGTAAAGAATTAAGAGGCAGTATTAAAATAATAAGTAGCCCTTTTCTTCAAGTAGGACGGAGTTTTCAGGCCTAACACTGTGTCTCATCAACTGACAGCATGCATACATTCTTATTTACTACTGCTCTTGAGAGAGATTTAGTAAGTTAAGTTCGCAGCAAAAGCGACGGTTAAATATAGACAACTACTCCGACTCGTCCGAAGGTATGCAACAAAGTGCCGCAACAGCATCGGCAGGAACTATGGTTGAGGGCCATCATCGGCGATTGTACATACCAGCTGATAGGAGGTACGACCCATTATAAGTAAGGGTAATTTATACCACATCATTTCTGTATACACCAGAGTAGTGAGAACCAATCACCATACCGAAAATTTCTCATCCCAGTTTCTGAAATACGGCATAGACGATGATATCAAAGGAGAAATTATCTGTGTTTTGGTGAACTATAATGTTATTGTTATATAATTTTTGCATGTACTTAACTTTGCAACTGCTTACCATTTTTCACATTAAATGTATCGTTGCAGCCCCCTTATTATTATTCTTTTTGCTGTGATAAAAAAAATTCCGTTAATTGCTATTTCAAACAAATCTGTGTAATTAGTACTGATATATCAAAATTTTGTTACTGAGACCGTAATTGCCACATCTAAAGCACTTTTTCCGATACCATTCTTAAATTCAAAATGTGTAACGCAATTTTGATTTACTCACCTACGTTGCCGTCAAATTTTGAAATAGAATTAAAAGAAAATATAATAAATGACCCATTTATAATTCTTTGAAATAAAGTTTCACACGTAAACCGATTAAATCGTTTTCATTAAAATTGTCTAGTAAGATGAATAGTAAAATGCAGGTAAAATAAAAGTTTCAATATTTAATTAGAAGTATATTTTTAGTCATAAAATAAAATGTACAATAGCATATGTTCATGAAAAGAGAAGTTATACAGTAAACATGTGATTTGGAAAACCCAGACATGTTTGCTCGTATATATGGAATTTGATATTTAATTTAATGTTATTTGTAAAAGAAACCCAACGTCATAAAATTTCCAAAATTCTTCCTTTCACATAAATAGTAAAGATTTTATTTATAAGATGTCGATAATGTAAATTTTTCAAACTCAGACTTTGATAAGATTACCTCTAACCACTATCTTTAATTTTGTGAGCATGGATTGATATTTTTTAATAAGAACTTAATATTCGAAGGTAATATATATATATATATATATATATATATGTATATATATATTGAAAATTGAAGCAAAGAAAATTTTCTCAACTGAAACGTATTTGCGTTACAAAGAAGTTTGTGAAGCAATTGCTTAAACCATTCAAGATCTTAAAATTTTGCTAAATGGACAATTACTAAAAAAGTAAATTTAAAAACTAATAGATAAAAGTTTAAACAGGAAATAATTTCTTGGTTACTTCTAATTCGTGTCATAGTTTATTAGCTTTCAATTTTTAACCATGATCAAAGTGCGTTTAAAACTAAACTGATAACAAAGAGCCTCGATGATGAAAATGGTTCTGTGCCGAACCAACTATTTTGCGTTCACTCCAATATATAAATCTTTACTTATTTATATAGCAGAAATCACAATTTGGTTTTGAATTTAACAAAACCTTATTGAAACTATATTATCCATCTAATCTGATATAAATCTTGCTCTAAAAATTACATTTAGACCAATTTTTATTTCTAATCAGAATCTCGAAATAATCTAATTTATGAAATAAAATTCATAGTTAATAATATTTGCAATAAAGATAACATTATTTACTTATGACACTTTTTATTCAATACAATATAATTAATGTGATTATCTGCAATCCAGAGCTAGGATTTAGACATTGTATTTATTCCTTAAATTGTGTTTTTAATTTTTTTCCGATAGCAAAATCTTTTCGAATGAAAATTATTTCGTCAATAAACATCAGTCAGAAGACTTTACTGTAATAATTATTAATAATTAATAGTATTACAGTAAGATTTTAATTAATAAGCAATAATTATTAATAATTATTAAGAGAATGAGAATTAATACATATATTCAAGTCGAAGTCGATAACAAAAAAATAACGGATTTAAAATCTTTCGTAGAATTAATTGGGTCAGTAAAACAAACTTTATTTAAATAATTATATACGAATTAACTATCTCATTTCTTTGTTTTGGTTTATCCTTCATGGGCCAAAATAAATAAATAAATAAAATTGGCTACTTTATTTCATTTTTAGTTTTATTGCAATATGATTAGTTTGGCAATGTGAGCAGCGAAGTTAAAATATAGGTGTTAAAAGAATTTTTATCTATACCTTAAGCAATAAATACAAATTAAACATTTTATCATTCCATTGCTTCATCGCACCATGAACCAACCACCCCGCTAGCTAGTCACGCGGTCTCTGAGACAAATCTCGATTCTCATTCTCTGGAACGCCTCTCCAATACGAGAGAGAACGGTTGATAAGGCGTCTGTCTGATCGGGGCGCATCCCAGAGTCGTTTGACAAAATAATTACGTTTTCGCCGCATAACAACGAGGAGGTGAACTGAAAACCCCACCACCAACGCCAATTCTTTAATTTGAGGCCGCAGAAATCAGTGTTCTCCCTCAAACAAAGACCGACAAAAATAAAACTAATTAAAATATATGGCATCGGACGGGGACTGACATTTCCGTCGGACTGGCGGGCAATTTAATTTCCGAATACAATCAGTGCAATGGTGTTAAAAATGACCCTCCGAAGCGCCCTCTGACGGCAGAAGGGAGCAACATCGGTGCTGGTTTGAGGAACTGCTTTTGCAGCAACTAATTCTATCAACCATTCAGTAAGCGTATGTCGGCGTACGTTAGTTAAAATGGCAGAGAAGATTTTTCGCTGTTGTAATTAATTAGTTTCTTAGTAATCGTTAGACTGATTGCAGCGATTTTTTCTTTTTATACGCTCACAACTTCCGCTTTTCTTGATTTACTTTTTCCTTTGTTATTTCCTTTTTCTTTTCACTTCGCGAACCCAATTTTTATTTTGTCCATGATGCAGAAAACGATGTTTTTGGTTCTCGGTAGATATGCTTTGTTGATTAAAGTATGCGTTTTAATTAAACCAATTGCGTCTACGCTGCGTTTTTATTTTGGCAATGAAAATGCAATTTGTGCATAGCGTTTGCGGCGGGAGTTCCCATGAGTTTGGCTTTGAAATAAAAATTAATTGTGTTTTAAAGTTGAAGAAGCGAAGCTTTTTCTCTTCATTCCAATGAAATTTTATTTTCAATTAATTAAAATTCCTTTTTTTTCTCTGATAAACCAAACATTTGTAGCATTGCGAAACTTTTTACCTGTCGAATTGTTTGGATATCTTTAAATGCTTTATTTTTTTTGTTATATTTTGTATTATGTTAAAAATCATATTAGCATGTATTACATAAAATTATTTTTATAATTGTAGGATTATTTTCAATAAAAGCACAGGACACAAATTTCTTTTAGTAACCTTCTCAAACCGAGAAATGTTGAGTCAAATGAGAACTTCCTGATATAAATCTGCTATAAGGATAATTTTTCATATCTACATAAGAATTTGTTCCATTAAACTATTGAAATCACATTCCCATAGAAGTTTTAACTTTTTAAAATTCTAATTAACTTATAGATAGCTCTATTTGTTCTCCTATTGTGTTATAAAATTGGCATTAATTAAGTTTATTTCCAGCGTGATTTGGAAAGAAAAAGCAAAACTACATAGGCATAATAACATTTCAGATTTTGCTTTACAATCTGTTAGAAACTAAGCAACAAATTCCTGTTTCTCAGTTTAAATTTTTTTTAATCTTAAATGTTTTTAAAATCGTAGTCTGAAGATAAAATGGGTATTCAACCCCATGTAAATAATTAATACCAATCGCTTCATGTGATAAAAAGGTGGAAGATAATAAATTAACTTTGTTAGTTAAAGTGAAGGCTTCATTTCATGTATATATTTACATATTCATTCGCTACATCTCTTATAAAGCTTGAAGCATTAAAAAAATAGCATATAGCAGCGATGTTCAGAATATTGCAACGCAATAGACGCCATACAATTCACAGTTAATCCAACTCCTTCAATTAATATTGAAGTACCAGTTTGATGCGGATCATGTATTGAGCATGATGAAGAGAATTTCGAAGGATAAATATAAAGCAGGATATAATTTCCAAAAATAAAAACAATAGGGAAAAATCTTTGTGAAAGGAGAGATAAGCTGATAAATAATGCGAACATCAACTGTTATATTAAAACTCTTTTCGTATAATTAAGTTTTAATTTCTTTCGATTAGCCCGCACGTTTTAATTTTCTAAGTAAAACTGTCAATTCAGTCAGTCTGAATAAGATATCTCGCTATGATTTTATGTTTTGGTCAAGTTCTCCCTATAGATAAATTATTTATCATAGCAATGAATTTCGAGATATACCTTTAGCTGTAATAATAACCAGTATCATCTTTCTACATTTTTTTTTTGCTTCAATAATTTCTTTTATATTAATTTCCTCATTTGAAATTATAACTATTCTGCACCATATTTTTTAAACATGATCAGATGACGGTAGTATCCCTTAAATTGCAAACCTTTCTACAAAATTCTATACTACATCGACGAATTATTTTTGACATCAGCGGATGAACACCTCATTAATCCCAATAAGACGTTAAATATTCACGGAGATTGGATCATGATCTTTTGAGTTCAGAGCCCAAACAAACATTATGCTCTTCATATAATGCAGCGGACTGGGTTTTCAGTAAATTGTTATGTATTTATACTTTATGAATTTAGAATTGAAAAAATAATGAATAGTTTTATTTTTTAAAAGCACTTAATAAGATCCAATTTCAGAAAAAAACCTTGAAATTCAATAAAAATCCATAGAATTTGTTGTTTTTTTTTATCAATGATAATGATAATAATGAGATTTCTATATGCATTTCACAAAAGAAGCATTGGAAAATTCATCAGGATGAAGTCTGAATATTTTGAATGGCTCGAAAAAAAATAATGAGAGGGGAAAAATTAAATTAAATTAGTACAATGAAAATAATGAATAATATAACCTATTTTCTTTATTTTCTTATCTCTTCCATTGACAAGAAGTTCTAATTCAACGGAAATTTTGCAGTTTAAGAATTACAGATATGAATTAGAATAAACAAAGAAAATTGAAGAATATTTTTTTAATTATTATTCAAAAAACAAAAATGTATATTGATGTTTTGAGATTTCAGTTAACAAATTTCATTTGATTAATTATTTAGATTAATAAAGAAGAATTGAACAGTAAAACTTTTTTTTGTATATAATGAAATAGGGAAAATGAATCTCATTCTGCTTTATCTAATATTTATGTGCAACAATTTAATATTTTTCTTCTGCAATATTTGCGCAGAATGCTACTTGAAAAAGTTTCAAGTGCAATATCCTGTTTAGAAGCACTACAAGATAAGTTATATATATATACGTTTAAATTTTTTCAGACTTTTTTAAAATTTTAAAATTTTATTTATAATTTTTTAATTATGATTTTATGATTAAATTTTGTAGAATTTTTAATAAATTATCAACTTATAAGGTCATCTTTTGCAGAAAAATAAAATTCGGAGTGACCACAAAATTTTTAAAAAAATATTTTTTTAATAAAATTACTATACAATAATATTTTAAGCATATAAAAAACAATAATGTATCGAATTAATATTTGTTTTCGATATATATACAAGAAAAGTAGTAATTTACTGTTA
>JAPMOR010020145.1:347749-360773 GCA_026543865.1 Argiope aurantia
GTAATGTTAGGTACTTTTTTTCTAATTTTCTTATCCTTTGAAGCACTCAAATTAAAACAAAAAGTTTAAACATGACAAATAATATATAAAAGAATGCTATTTAAAAAATAATAAAAAGAATCTCATAGTTTTATAGTTAATTACTTGCTTCCCTCTTAACTTATAAGAAATAAAATAATAACTATACGAGCAAGTATTCAGACACAAACATCGAATGTTCTGAAATCTGTCCTTTTATTATTATGAAAGTGTTAATACATTTTTTATACTTTTCTTTTAACCTTACCATGATCCTTACCATATTATATCTGTCTTAATTTATTTTCTTTTGTGAACGGTCTTAATCTCACTTTTTGCCTTTTCCTACACCATTCAGTCGACCTTTTTCCCTTTCTTTTTATTTCCCCCTCTCTTCCTTGTTTATTTACCACAGAAGAACAGCTTCGTTCTGACGCTCTCGTCTCGAGAGTCTCTTTTTCCACACAAAGAGGAGAGAGAAATAAATTAAAAGGGGGGAAACTTTAAAGTGGAAATGGCTCCTTAAAAAGAATTAACTGCTCCCGGAATGGTTTTAATTTGCAGTTTTGTGAGCCATTTTACTCATAAAGGCCAGCCGAAAATCGCGAACCCTTCGAGTACTTCTAGGCCCTTCTTTGCAAGAAGAATAAGAAGAGAAAAATAAACGCGTTTTCTTCTTCAATGGTAAAGAAGAATGCATTAAGGAAAGGAGGGGCCAAAGTCAAGAGGATTAACGAGTTTTCAGAATGGGATTTTCAGCAGGCTTTTGTCCCGTCCTAAAAATGGATTCTTCAGCAGAAAAGGAACGGTTCCTCATTCAATTCCTTTACAAAACTCATACCTAAAAAGCAGAGAACGTGCCACACGTTCAGTTCATCTTGTCCCAATCCATTCACGTCATGTTGGTTCAGTTAAAATTTTTCTTCCAAAGTTAACTTTTACAGTAAGCCGTTACAGGGCGATCAAAAAAGAAGAAAAGGAATGAAGGGAGCAACAAAAATTATATAATAATAATAGGATGTAGTTATAAAATTAGGATTTAACTGCGATTTTTTGAATCATGGATAATCTAAGTAAAAGAAAACTTCAGTATTAATGGTTTTCATCCACAATCGCAATTTTGATTTACATTCCATTGAATAGAATTCTACAAAGAATGCAATAATGAATATAGGGGGAAAATTTGGAAAGAAATGGTTCCTCATTCAATTCCTTTACAAAACTCATGCCTCAAAAGCAGAGAATGTGCCACACGTCCATTTCATCTTGTCCCACTCCATTCACGCTAAGTTGGTTCAGTGAGACTTTTTCTTCCAAAGTTAATATTTGCAGTAAGCCGTTACAGAGCGATCGAACAAGAAAAAAAGGAATGGAGAGGATAACAAAAAGGATATAGTAATAATAAAACGCAGTTATGCAATTAGAATTTAACTGCGATTTTATGAATCATGTATTCTCTATCTAGAAGAAAATTTCAGTGTCAATAGTTTTCATTCACAATCGCAATTTTCAGCTGCATTCTATCGAATAGAATTCTACAAAGAATGCAATAATGAATATAGGAAAAAAAAGAACTTGGAAATATTCTGAAAAACAACTACATCCAATATGTAGTTTTAATGTTCCTTCTACGCAGAAAACGTTTGTCCAATTCTTAATCTGTATACTATTTAAATTATACAACATTCATTTTAGTTTCTTCATATTACTTTCAATACCTTCACCGGAATTATTACCAAAAACATTTTGTAAATCACAAAAGCAGCAGCAACCTTTGTATTTCCACAATACACAACTGTGCATCTTTTGGAGAAATATACAAAATACCACAATTTAAAGAATTTTATATTTTTGTATTGATTTTAAAATTATTTGCACAAATAAATTTTTAAGATGAAAAGTGTTATATGTTTTATGAAAAAAAAATTATATTTAAAAGCATACTTATAGCATATTCAAATGCAGAAACATATTCTATATATAAAAAAAATCAAGTTTTTCTGCAACATTAATATTTAATATATTCTTACTTAAATTGAAGGCATGAATGTCAGTATACATACCAGTATAATAAGTGTAGCATTTTGGTAAACTTTTTTTATAATCTTTCACAAGCATTAAGTTAGAATATCTAGTAAAGACAAGTGAAAATGTGCAATCTTTATTTCTTTTGAATATGGCCAATAAATTAAAATTGCACTACTGAAAACCGAAAATAATTTTTATAGATTTCTAATAATAATATATAATTGATTCTTTACTTTTGCTCTTAATTTTTTTTTGCGAATATTTTAATATTATTTTAAAAATATGAGAAAATTAGGGTGGTGAGTTATCATTGCTTATTATTGCATGGCATTATTACTACACATGCAAATGTGAAAAAAACAAGGTGTCTGAGAAAAGTGTAAACACTTTTTGAAGAAAGTACAAATAATATCCATCAAAATTCCATATCTTAATATAAAATTTGTTAATATAAAAATGAAATAATATAAAAATCTTATTATAAAATTTTTAAATATAAAATTTGTCCATTTTTTTGGAAATGTTGGAATTGTTGACAAACTTTTGATAGGAACAGTATCAATAACCCATGACACGATAGATCAGCATTTTTGAATATTCGATTATTAGATTATCATTCAGTCGAGACCTTATTACATGGAAGTTGCTTGTATTTACTATATCTCCAGCACAATGCATTTCATTCATTATCAATGTTTGAGGAACATAACAGAAAAACGCTCATGTCTATTACTCTGGTATAATTAACAATGGAAATAAATGATAAATCCTTTTGCCTTTCACCCTACAAACTTTCGAGCACATTGAGTCACTTCTCGTTTGGTAGGGTTTTGACTTATTTGATTATTATTGTTATTATTATTATTATTTTGTATTCCTGACTTTCCTAAAATTCGCCTTTATTTGATTAATTGTTTTGATTAACTGTTTCAAACTAGAGAACAAAAAATTCTAGATAAAATACCAAAATAACTATTATAAAAAACAATTTCAGTTCTGTTATTTGTTTTATTTTTATAAGTGTATGTCTTCAAAATCTGTTCAAGAATACCCGTAGCTCTTTTATTGGCATTATAATCTAAAATCATACCCTAGTATTGAGGGTTATTAATGGTTTATAAAGACATATTGTTTTCATAAGAGCGACGTTATTCTACTTTTATGAACAGAAGTTGTTTCATTTGCTACCTTAAAATTTCAGCTCTGTATCTCTTTGTTTGTCATTTGTCCAGGAAGCTCTAGCTTTTTCTGTTAGTAACAAATATAATAATACGTTTAAGATAAATTGATCTGGTTTGTAAGAAATGAGGTTACATGTACATTTGTACTCCATTTTATTAGATAGCTTACACACATGGCTTTATTTCTTTTCTAGCTTTGAATTAAGTACTTTTCAGGTATAAATATTTGTATTTAGAATTAATAAAGTTTTACAATATTTTAATTGCAAATTTTGATAGTTTATTTGAAATGTATTTTTATCTGATCACGAAGAAGAGTAATTTTCGCCTGTTGGTATATTACAAAAAAAGCTTTTGCTAACTTTCTGCATTTGTCTCAAATTTCCCAACAGGAGAAAGTTTATATGTGATTTATTTTTGCCCTTCTTAGGTGAATTAGTAATATACACTGCAAAGTTATAAGTACTGTTAAGAAAAAACATAGTCAGTTCATATATACATTATTACAATTTGACAAAAATTAAAAGAAAAATATATAAGTAATAGACATATCTTTTTAAAGATTTAGCATCCTCATGAACAAGAGATCACAAAATATAAATAACTTCACACCATTGTTTTTCTTATGCAATTCCAAAATGTTTCGGGTCAAATATACACCAACAGAATAGCAGAGTTAAATGCTTGATATATCACATATTCTTTTTAAGCTCCCGAAAGCTATATTATTTACAGCAACAGCTGCTGAAAAAAATTTACAAGATGACATATAATCCTAATTAATTAACATTAATTAAGCTCATGTGAGGTTCTATTATAAATTTATTTTAACCCAATAATCGTAATTGTAATAATTAATTGACTATTACTACCTATAGAAGAGTATATATTTAAAAAAAATACAAATTTATTATATTAATTTATTAAATAAAAAGAAACTTTCAATATTTGGAAAGATTCTAAAATATAATCATTTTATTGAATTTGAATTGGATAATTAAATATCCATATATTACTAATCCAAAGTATGTTTTCTGAAAACATCATAAAATAAAATTTAATAGGGTTTGGAAGAAATACAAAAAGATAAAATAAAAATAAAAATAAAACTTTTACCGTAGATGAAACAGAAACTTTACAAAATTTAATTATACATCTAAGCAACTAAGTAAAAGTAATCTCTCTCTCTCTCTCTCCCTTTATATATATATATATATAAACGGGTGGAGATATATTGATGACCTACTTTTGATTAACTTCGACAATACTAATATTGTAACTAATTGCTATCCAAAAGATTTAATTCTTACAGAAACGAATAAAAATCAACTTGTGGCTACCTTTCTGGATTTAAAAATCGAAATTGATAATGATAAAACAATAGTTGGTATCTACGATAAAAGGGATGAATTCAATTTCAAAATAACAAAACTATGTAACTACCATTCCAATCTAAACTGTAAATTTTCAAAAATCTAATTTTCTCACAAGTTAACAGGATCAAAAGGGTTTGCAATAATAAAAATTCCTATATTGAAGCATCAAACAACCTCATTAATAATTTAATTAAAAATGAATTTCCTAAAAATTACTGTAATGTCAAATTTTTAATTAAACAAGGTATAGTTTGGGATTAATCCTTTGGCTTAAATAAAAAATAGAACTTTCCTTACATATTATATCACTCAATAGGTGGCGCTGGGAGCTTGCAATTCTTACCTAAATTACCGTTAGCTTTGTGTTTTTAATAAGCGGGAATCACAATCGATAGCTTAAAATTTCCTTGACTGTTGATGGTATGTTCTTGCCTTTTCGTTTTTCTTTAGTGTTATTTTATGGTATTTTGGTTTTTATTGTTTTTTTGTTATTGTATTTTTACTTATTAGTGGTTTTTCTTCTAATTTGTTGTTATGTATTTTTCTTTCTGTTAAAATGGTATGTCTCTTGGGCCTAATTTCAGGGGATTTTCGGGTCAGGAAGGAATTATTATTAGACGTAATTGTCTGAATTTCCTTAACAGAAAAAATCCCTTTTTTTGAATCCCTGCCTGAGGGTGACCCTTGAAAAAGTCTTCAGGTCGGATTATATATATATATATATATATATATATATATATATATATTGTATCTTTCTATTTAAGTAATTTTTTTCTCATTCAAAATTAAGAAAAGTTTCTGAAAGAATTACAGGAAAGAACATTTAAAAAGATTTAAAGAATGTGTAATCCCATACATTTTACTATATGTCATTAAATTTTTTAGAGATGAAAATTCCACAAAAGGGAAAATTCTTTTTTTCTGTCTGGAAAAGCTTGTTTTATATATCTTCAAATTTAATACTATGAAAAAATTCATCAGATATATAGCAGAGCACCATTAAACATATCACAATATGAGCATTTAATCAATTGCCAATATAAAATAAGATAACCCAGGAAGGTGTTTAAAATTCCTGAAAAATTCTCGATAGAAAATCCCCGCAAAAGAATTTAAGAACACTGATTGGAATAAATCTAAAGTAAATAATAATAATAGAAGAAATTCCTACAGGAAAAGGGGAGCAAATGGAACAACAGAAGAATTTCAATTAGGTGCAGCTACTTTTTTTCCTTTAAAGCACTTAACCACACCAGACAACAATTGTTTGTTTATTTTATTTTTAGATAGTTTCTTTCAGCAGAATTCTTGCTGTAAATTTTTATTTTTTCTAGAATTAAGGCGCTAACTTCAATGAAAGCGAATATTTGTTTAATAAATGGAGAGTTATGTTTATTAATAAGAGAAGGAATACTATTTTTCTTTCACAAACATAAATTATATCAAAAACTCATTAAAACATTAACAGTTTTTGGCGTGATCGTAAAAATAAAGATAGAAAAAACCTCCACTGAACATTTAATGTTATAACTATGATGCAACTTGCTTTTACCTTCAAAAATATTCGTAAAACACAAGTACAATTAAACATATATTTTGCTTACATTAAATGATAAAGAATGAAATAGAATATTTTTATTTCTTTTACACATTAACTATTAATAAAGAAATTCCATAATAGCTCAATTTAGAGAAATGTCTTTTCTAGTTTTTATTTAAAATGATATAATTACGAATGATTTCTTTCTGAAAAATATTGAGGAGAGTTTGAGGATTATTTTCTTTTTTATTCAATATCACATAAAATATTATCAAGTAATAAATTCTGAATAGATTTTTAAAAAATTAATGAAATTATAAAAATACATTCTTCTTATAATTATCTATTGAATTTACATTATTTTAACACAAACTGGTAATTATCTAATCGTAATTAAAAAAATAAATTAACATGATTCTAATTAAAACAATTTAAATTATAAACAATAATAAAAGAACTTAATTTAAACATAATTTAATTTTTTTTTCAAAAAAATCATCTACATCTAGAGCAGTACATATTTCTATGATGTGTGATCGGATTGCATTTATAGATATAAGATGTTTGAGTAAACAAGTTTTGAACACCATTAGTGAAAAAAATTCTTGGTGTTATTACTGGAAAAAAAATTGCTATCCTAGTTTTTCAGCCAACACGGTACCAAAGGTGTTCTGTTTGAAGTCAAGTGAATGAGGTATACACGAAATTTGCTCAATGATTTGGCGAAAAATGTGTTAATCGACAAATCTAGCTTTATGTGATGGATAATTATTCTTATTTGGGATTATTCCACCACCAACGGCACAAGCAATGATCCTTAACCTCCTCTAAGAATATCTAACTTTATGACCTTCCAGAAAGATTGTATTCATTGTTACAATTACATTTCTCTTTAAAAATTCCTTTCTAATATTGAGTTAATGCTAATTTGTATTTCACTGTCTCCAAACCAGAACACACGACTATAGTAACTTTGTCGAATGTTTGAATGCAGAGGATTGCTGTTTTCATACCAATTTCTATTCCTCTTTGCATATGGCCATTATGACTTCATCATTAAATTTGTAATATCCATGAATGCAATTGCATATTAAAGGTTAAAGGGGACAATAAGGGATCTGTCAGTTGCTTATAGATGGATCATAATCTGCCATCAATTACTCAATAATAATATCAAAGCTGAATACTGATCATGCCTTTACTTTGCTCTTCTTAAACAGCAATTCTTTCAAGAGCAATAAACTTCATTACAACACAATTAAGAATTTATTGCACAATTTGAATGAAGATCATCACTTCAGAAGATACAATTCAGCTTTTAGCCTTTCCACACAAGTAAAAAGTGCATTCTGCATGCAAAATTTTTCTAATACCAGAATCTGTAAGAAAATTTTAACTAGAATAGATCATTCTTAAAAAATGATATGAACAAATGTAGAGTAGCTCTCTAAATAAACAATATTCCAAAAATAAACTAGATATATTAATATTTATTCTTAAAAGGGATTATAATTAAATTCTAAGTGCATAAAAAATAATAAATAATATTTAAAAAATTGTTCATAGAAATAATCATAGTATCAATTTTGAAATTCCATCAATGCTCTGAATTCATTGAAAAAAGATTCCTAATACAATAAAATAAGAGACTCGAAACTAAAAGAGAATATTATTATTAATGATTCTTTTTTCATCTCAGATAAAGTTATTAATTTTGTTATTTGTTGTCTTATTAAATTTAAAACTATCTTATCAAAAATTTGCTTCCATCATCTCCGAAGAATTTATTTAAATAAAAAAAGATTTAAAAAAAGTCTGATGAAATATTGCGTTTTAAACCAATACAAATATTTCCTCTCCCAAACCAGATCTTTAATTTTACTCCTTTTGAGACAGGACTAAAAATGCATACAATGAAATAACTCTTTCAAAACTTCTTTCCAAATTCGTTTTTAAACAATTTCGTAAATAAATTAAAACATTTCATATTAAATTCAGACTTAATTTTCTTCAGTGGAATATAAATTGAAATTTCGTGTTTGAAAAAACTTGAATTTCAAAATTAAATTATCCCAGCCAAAAAGTTATATAAAATGTCTTACTTGACTCAGTTATTCCAAAACGTATCAACATTTTCTCTACATTGAATGAATATGTAATTCTTACATTCAAATTAGTTTATTCAAATTAATTTAATATATTCATAGTATTTTTTTAAGTATTAAGCATTTAAGTAAGCGTTAGGCAAATACATCAATGCTTAAATAAATAGAGTAGCTAGTTTATAAGCAATCGGAGCTTCTAGTAATACAGTTTAAAGGAAGAAATGAAAAGAATATATATATTTTTAAATATTTTCAGTTGCAACAGCATTTAAATGGATACAGAATTTTTTTAGAGATAAAAAAAATCAATATTTTATGAAAGAGAAACGACAGTGCAATGAATTTATAACGAAAAAAGAATTAGTATTTTGCTAAAGGAAACGTTTCAAAGTATTTAATATTGATTTTCAAAGCATAATATATGGGAGGAGGGATGAAATTTAGAATTTTTCTTTCACTAACTATATGTTGCGTAATTTTTGGCTCGGTGATCTTGTTAGTTTAACGAACAAGAACCATCGCTTTTCAGGAATTAGCGAAAATAAAGTCGGTCATAAAAAAAAACAAATTAGAAATAATTACATCATTGAAAGAAACATCATCATTATTAAATTCATATGTTAGGAATAAAAAGGGCATTATTGAAAACGACTAACTTTAACTCATCAAGTCATAGATTGAAAGTGAAAATGTATCAGGGCTACTGATATCCTTTTGCTAAGTTACCTTGAATTTGAGTCATAGAAGATTTTACTTTTAACTTATTTTTCCTCAATAGAAACATATCTAAAAGTCTCATAGTCTAGTAGTACGTGTTGCCTGTTTTAAATTTATTTATTTACCTTGATTAGTGCTTGTGGAAAAAAATATTTTAATATATTTTTTCGTTTATTTTCAGATTGATTATAATCTCAATTAACAATTCATTATTACAATTAATTCTTATTTTCATACGTTATTATTAGTTACACGAAATAAATTTATATTCTATACTGGCACCACCATCTGGTGGCGATATTGACAAACAATGTATTACAATATAAAGTTAAAAATTCATTGAAACCAAAAATTCACCTATTTTAACACACTGGTAAAAATATGTATTTTAAATGAAGTTTGTTTCTAGAATTACCTTCACTGTAAATAATTTCAACTGGTGTTGAATTTACAAGTCACCAAGTATTGAAATCACATTTTAAAATTTTCGATTAAGTCTTGTATACAATTTTATTATCTTAACTTTAGATCTTAAAGATTTGAACTAAATCTGAGAAAGGGGTGACTATCTTTCAACTTTCACATGCCTGCAAAAAACGAACTAGAAACTCAATGATTAACTAAAAAAAAAGGTGTTTTAGAAAAATAAATGGAATTTAATTATTACTAATATGGCAGTTGATATTTGATAAATAACATATATATCAAATTTTGCATTTATTTAGTCTGAAAAAACATGCCAAAAATTGTACTTTTGGTTCCCTTTACTATACTAAGAAGTACGAAACCCTTGTGCATAAATATGAAAATAGAAATATGAGCTCTTGCTTAAGATCTTACCTAAAAATGTAGAGGGATGGGAGAAGGGTATCTTTATTTCGGAGTTTGTGAGAAAATTTCTGGAAGTCTGCGACTCTTAGTTAAATTAAACTATAAATATTTAAGTGAAACTTGAATTCTTTTATTTATTATTTCTAACTATTTATTATTCTACATTTATTGAGAATTTCAAAATAAAATTTTTCTCCTGTGACAAGGAATTTTATATAGCAAAAAAATTTTCTAGTTAAATCTCGTTTAGATTATTAGACCTCTTTTTTTTTCCAGATTTTCATTTAAAAAAAAAGATTATCTGTATCTCAAAACGATCGTATATCAAAGAGAGTCAATATGGATTTCAAAAGTTTTTCGCTATCAAAATTATTTTTTAAGTCATCGATATCATCAACCATTTGGAACTCTCAGATAAGATTTTTCAACATTAATCTTTTAAAATAAAATTCATTCTTTACTGAAAATCGGAATTTCAATAAAAGTTATTATGGTATTAGTTTATTGAAATATAGAGCAGTTGGTTTCTTCACTATATTTTCTAAGATAAAAAAATATGCAAAAATTAAGAAAATCAGTCAATTTTCACTGCATTACGCCTTCGCTCATTGATGTTAGAATCAGTTAAAGGTTTCATAACATGAAATTAATTCAAAAACTATTCACCGTAACCATAACATATTACATTCCGGTGTATCCTCATGGACCATTCACCGTGAATATTAACATGAATATAAAGGTGAATTACACATTAGCCATCTTCAGATTATGCAATAATCTTATCTGTACGAGGTGTAACCTGTCGTCGCGATGATAACGTCATTATTTATACATCTTCTTGGGAAATGAGACCTCTTTAATTATTCGGAAATATAAATAAAATAATTATTCCTTAATTATTCGGGAATGTAATAAACAATTTGAAGTAATTTTAAATAAATAGAGATTGATTAAGATAATCGATCATTAAAGAGAAGTTACTTCATATTATCGGCACATTTACATTTATTAGTCTATTTCTTAACTATTTAAGAATTAAAAAAAAGAATAAAATCATTTTTAGTAAACGTAATATAAAATACGAAGTAAATTCATATTAATATAATTTAGTTAAAATAATCAATATGTTAATCATATTTTACTACAGATTATCGATTTCTTAAAAAATATATATATATAGACTTTTAATGTATTTCTTAGCGATTTCAGATTAATACTCTTATTAAAGAAAAATAATTTTTAATAAACGTATTATACAATATTAAAAAACTAAAAATTTAAATAGTTTGATTAAATTAATATATCGTTAATCAGAAATTACTTCAGATTATTGAGTTATTAATGTTTATTGATTTTTTAAATCTATTTCTTAGCGATTTAAGAAAAAGATAGAAAAAATGAAAAATAATTTTATATTTATAATTACATTTAAATAAATACTGACAACATATTATAGCAATACACAAAATTATTTTTTTCATTCCCTATATTTTGCATTTATTGGCATTAATCTGTATCCTTAATTTCACAAGATGTCTAAATGAAGTATTTCATAAATTCAACTTGTTAATTAGTAAGAATAAAAAGGGAATAGTAAAGTAATTTACTTGTAATTGTGAACATGCTTTCTCGTATTTCAACCAAGTTTATTTCTCTATCCTGTGAGAAACAGAGCACCTACCGCAATTTCCCATAACCGAGCTCATTTATTCAGACTTCTACTTTAATTAAGCCACAAGCGTCTAATTAAAGTTCAAGTTGCATCAGTTCTACTTTATTTATTTATTTATTTTTTGAAGTCACTTTCTCTCTGACGCCATAGCCGACTTTACTGCCCACTTACTTTTTCTCTTTAATAACCTCTGGAAAAGTCTATGTTGTTGGTCTTTCCTAGACTTTATCCTTTAAAGGATATTATTTCTTTCCTGAAATGTGTTTCAGGAATTTTAAAAAAAGTAAATCTGCTGCTCAAGTTTTCCATCTCTATACCTTTCTTAGCTTACATTTTTGAGTTGTTCTATGTTTTTCTAATCACTGATGCTAATTAAGTTGCTGAAGTGGATCTCTAAAAAGCAAAGTCAAATGAATAATGAGAAAATAAAGAAAATTTCCATTGTAATTTTCGAAGTGCTGAATTATTTTATTCGGTCATTTTCTACTTTCTTTAGTTATTTTTATTTTTTTATTTTTCTGTTAATTAATAGCATAATTTCTTTTTTACTATTTCTCATTCTTTTAAACAAGGCGAAATATGATTCCTCGGATTTTGTTTGATCTATGTAATATAAAAATGGAATGGATGTTAATTAACAGAATGAACATTTAAAATGTTTAACTAATGAAAAAAAAATTATATTTCAGAATTAGATTATTGAAGAAAATTCTTTTATTTTTGAATACTCAGTTTTATTTTTTGTTAACGAAAATTTATTGAAAATATATTTAAAACTCATTTTCAGATTTTTAAACTATTTTTTCCCAACCATGTATATGAAAATATTAATATTAATAATTTTTAAATCTATAAATTCAGATTTTTACAGAATTATAATAATATTCCTCGATAAAAAGTCTGCGAATGTGAAAAATCAAATGCATACTTTTTCATAGTTTTCATGAACAACCAGACCATATTCCCTGAAAGATTTTTTTTATTATTATTATTTCTAAGTAACGAATTGCTTTAAAAAATTGATAATATTTCACGTAAAAAGAAATTTAAATTAAAAGTGGTAGGAATGGCATAAAAACACCTTTATATGGCATAAAAAAGAATGAAATATGTTGCTTTTGTTTTTCTGTTTAAACAGTTATAAATAATTCTTGTATGATATTCGACCTTATTTCTCATTGCATTTAAAATTAAATCTATCATTCAGCATAAAATAATATATTCACAAAGCAAAGTTTAATGAATTTGCACCCATGCTTAAAACAAGTAATAACTGTTTTGCTCAATTATTGCACAACTAATCGCCTTTAGCCACCTGTAAGTTCACCAGAAATAATGGTTGAGCCTATTGAACAAATTGCTTTAAATTGTCAAATTGCCATAGAAATTCGAGTAATATTGTGTTAATAGCCTTGCACGTATATTGTTTTTTTTTGTACATGGAATATTCTGAGGGAATTAGTTCCAATATATTCGCATTGAAAAGTAACTGTTTAACTTCAATTTTGTACTGCCTTTTGTGATACCATTGTGATGAAGAGCTTATAAGCCAGTTA
>JAPMOR010020145.1:360783-413587 GCA_026543865.1 Argiope aurantia
ATCTGCCATTTGCGCACTTTTGCTAATATTGTTAAATTAATTTCTTTAGACATTTTCATTTCTACTTTATTAAGTAAAATAATAGTAAACATTTCAATATGAATTCGAAGTAATTTAAGATTAATTGTGCTTTTAAATTTTTGCAATTTCTTTATCTGATTTATTTATTTCTGTCCCATACATTGCATCCAACTGGCTTACCTGTCTTTAAAAATTAATTCCATTAATTTTTAAAACCTGATATCTGGGCTGGTTTTACTATTGTATGACAGCCTAGTTACATCTCAAGGTTAAGGGAGTGACCTTTAGGTGAAAAGGTATTTTAGCCATACTTATTTAAGAATGTGAAACGGATTGAAGTATAGAAATGCAAATGATATCCAGACAAATTTATAAAAATGCATTGATAAATTTATATCTATTTGAATATATTTCTTCGCATATTAGAATGTAGTCTCAAACTATCAAATTTTGCATATTTGTAAGATTACTCATTTGTAAAATTACTGCAACATTTGCCAGTCCAGTACGGATTTTCGAAATTGATATTGATAAAAATGTTCTTTATATTAACGATAATTCATGAATATATTATGTTTGGTAAAAATATCAGTTAAATATCAAATTCAGGAACATCTGTTATCAATCTATAGATTTATTTAAATATTAACGGAAGAAAATGCTTGGAAATTCAATTTTTCATAAGGAATAATAAATAGGAGCATATGCTTTAACTTTATCCGTAAAACTATTGTAAAATATATGAATTATTATTTTTTGCCAAAATAGGAAATGTCACGACATTTGGAAATAAATATATTGATTTTCCGTGCAGTCTAATCAATGCTTTATTAATTTAAACAAACAATACATCTTAAAAACAAATTAGTTTGTATTTATAATGATATGATATTCTATATATGTAAAATAAAAGGGTTTATTTTATTTTATTTTATTTAAGTCTTATTTTTATTTGCACTTGAACTCGACTTTGAATACTTTTTTTGAAACGGCATTAATACCGTAACTTGCTAACATGGTCAACAAATTAACTTCCAATAATGGTGTGCTGCTGTATTTGCATTAAAAAATCTGATGAATGCATTTAATTGATTTTTTTAGCTTGATAAACCTACACTATTTAAAATAAATAATATTTTCCAAAGTATGGTATTAAAAAGGCAACAAATTGAACAATTACAAAAGAAAAGTGTGCTGCTGTATTTGTATTGAAAAATTTGGGGAATGTATTTAATTGTTTTATTAATTTGCCAAATTCTGTGTATTTTATTTTGTCAAAAATTACATTTTCAAATATATGTTATCAAATAAACATCTTAATCCATTTAAAGTATTATGTGTTTAAATTTTGAAGACTTCTAAAATAGCATTAAAAATTTATTTGGTACAACAATAGAGTCTGAACAACACACAAAAAAATCTATGAATTACACTTATTGTATACTTCAAATATTTATTTTTACTCAGGATATTTATGCTTAAATTTTAAATGAAGCATTATTCAGTTTCAATTTTAACTAATTTTAAAAGTTCTTTATCCGTGATGAATCGTTAATTAACACACAAGATTTTATTTAAAATGTCGGCAAAAATTCTTTCATAAATGAAGTTTAAATTGAACTAGACTCAAAAATGTTTGATAGGAAATTCGATGCCTCAACAACTCTTTGCTAATTAGTCGAAGATTATCCCTTTTTAAGTTTGTGTTATAATTCCGATTAAATTTTGAAGTATAATTATATAAACTATTTTCAAAAGCAATTTGTCAGTTAAGTGAAATAATTAAAAAGGAATTTATCAATTTATTTATTTCTGTTGCATTTCTCTAAATAGTTCTTTCCATCGTCTGTTTTGGTAATTCAAAATTTGACTTTTATCAATTCTTTTGATTTCGTGTTATAATTAAGATAATATAATAACCATACCTTAAGGTAAATCTATAATATTATAATCGTGGATTAATTAACGCATCTAATAATGGAAAATCAATCAAATGAATTATTAAATTAGCAAATTATTATTTTATTTCCTATTATGCAAAATTATCCAACTTTACTTCTTTAATTATAATTATTGATAATTAAATGGTATTTAAATTATAATAATTATTTTAGAAAGTTATTTGTCAACTCAGCGAATTAATTCATCAGCAAGTTATCAATTCACTTCTCTTCGCTGAAAATTTCTCCAGGTCGATGTGATTTCTTGGCCAGCCGTTATCTTAACTTAATCAATCTTGTTCCTCCAAATCGTTAGATCTACCGAATTGAACTACTCTATTGCACTTATTGGTCCAACCAACTTTTCCCAATACTTTCTCCCAAATGGTGTACTTCTGATTGATTTAAGAATTAATGCGAAAGCTGGACATCAACCTATACCGGAATCCAAAGTGAAAATAATAGAATTTTTACTAACTTAGACATTTCGAAAAATAGTATTTAAGAGTTCCACCATTTATCATCTCAATATTCCATGTCTAATTTGAAGCTATTTTGCTCTTTGGCAAACATTGAACAAAAAGTAAACTTCTTTGCAGTTCGTAGATCAAAAAAGTTTCATTTATTGCTTATGTCTCTGCTTGAAAATTTAATGGAATTTATCCTCATTAATTCCCTAGTGAAATTCTCCCTGTGTGTGCAAATCTTTCTATATTAACCTCCATAACGATATAAAAAAAATCGACATTACATTTTTCCATAGATAATTTTCAAAGCTTGATTTCAATTCCGCAAATTTAATATTTTTAGAAAATAATCTCAATAGTAAATATCCTGTGGAAAAATAGTATACTATTTTCAATTTCCTAATAAATATATCTATTTCGTGCTTTCAACTCCATTCCCGATCTCTTTCATATCTGAATGTTACGAATTTTGAAAAATTTATTTCAAATTATAGCCATGAGAAATTTCACAGTAATAAATGTATATGATTGTACCTGATAATCCATCGCCTCTCTGATTTCAAATACACATTCTTTTTTCTTCCAAAATAATATATTTAAAAAACATGCATTTCCACTGAATCTTTTCTTGTTCAAGTAAGAATCCAAATCTTGCCTGAAAATACATTTTATATTTCCGTTATGGAAGATATACCAAGAAACTTTTTTGTCCATTTTTTTATATCTTTAATCAAATAATTTTTTAGCATCGATCTTATAACCACAATGCTTTCAAATTCATAAGCATATATTATATAAGTACTCATTTTTTTTTGGTATAATAATCAAGGTACAGAATTTTCATTCCGTATGGCATTTACTTAAAGCCTGAATTCGTATACAATATTATTCTTTAATTTCTTGTTGTCTTTGATCAGTTTTCTATAAGTTTGCGTTCTCGCTCTTTTTCTGGTTTCTAGCTCTCTATTATCAACTTCTCTTAGGGCATTCACTTCAAATCCATATATTTTTTTCATTCTTTGCTGGTTGTAACTGCCTTCATTATGCTTTCCTTTCCTCGTTCGACACATTTTGCTTTCTCTCCCTTCTGGAATTCCTTGCTGGTTTCCTTTCAGCAACTGACCGGGCTTTTTTCTGTTTATTTTATTTATTTATTTTGATATTTGACTTATTTTATTTGCACATTTGTATGTTGCTTTGGAAGCTGAAGCAAAATTTGAATTTTCCTATAATTGGAAATTTAAAAACAGCTGACAGGAGACAAGAATTTATAAAAATTTTGTTTGTTCTGATAAAAATAAAACGTATAGCTATTTATAGCAATCAAAATATATGCTGCAGTTGAAAAATAATATCATGCATTTCTAACAGATTAATTTCTGGAAAAGAAAAATAAATTTACATCTTCAATAAAAATTTTATATATCTTCACATGAGAATAATAATGGTAGATAAAATAAAATTTATAGAAGAAAAGCGTTTTACAAAATTTAGAAAGTCCTTAAAGGTAAAAAAAATTACGCGGAATAATCATATTAATTTGTTGGATTTTTTTTCTGTAATTTACGAATATGTAAAAACTTAACCACTCTAATGAGGAAATAAATGGGAAATTTGTGGCGATGCTCAAGAAATCTCCAAATTAAACGTTTACCTTTAAATAAATAAAAGGATAATTCGTTTAAAAGTAACTTTTTACAATTTTAGCTACATTTCTTTTTAAATCTATGACTGTCTCAAATTTAGTCCTGATATACCAAATCGTTTGATTGGACTTACATAAGGAGGGGAAAAACCGCCAGACAGACAAACGAACTTATATATTTATATGAAATGTTACTATCCAGAGTTACAATATGATTATAAATAAACGAAAAAATAATGGCATATGCAAATGAGAAAAAAACACAATACAATTAAAAATACATTTATCCTTTTAGTTATTGCTAGTAATGAATCTGAAGAAAACAATTGCTAGTAATTCATCATTAATAAAAGAAAAACATAGTGGTATTGGTTTGTTTTAGTATAATTGGATAATGTAGGGAGAAAATTGTAAGTTCTGAAAATGTTTCTCCCTACAAATGGTGTTTACATTCATTTATTTCTAGCGTTTTTCTAATGCAGCATAGTCAATACCATGATTCCTGAGCCAGAACAATTCATCAAAATAGCTACAGACGGAGAGTTTAAGATTTCATTTTAATTTACAGCTCTAGTGTAGATATTATTTATCAAATTTCATCACTTTTTTGTGGTAAAAATGGAAGTATTAAAAAAAATGAGCTGTTTCATGTTTTTCTATTTGGTAATTACTGTACGTCTACATTGACTTCAGAATTCACAGTATTTCTGTCACCTTTTCACTGTGTATTTCAAGTAGATGAAAATAAACTCAAAATATGTAAAATAATTTTAGTTGAAATAAAAATGAACAGTTTCCTTTGAATATTAAAAAAAATATCTTCATTTAAACTTGTATATATTTTATACATTTTATTTGTAGAAAATAATTTCTATAAAAAAAGCAATTTCAAAGCTATTTTTTTCTTCTTCTGATTAAATAATATCGTAAGAGTAAAATTGCCATTCATTAATTGAAGAAGTTATGCGCGCAAAATGGAAAAAAAGAGAATTTTTTTTTAGATAAAAGTGGAAAGAAAAAAATGCGGGTTGTTCCATGCTTTTATGATTGGTAGTTACTGTACGTCCACATTGACTTCAGAATTCACACTATTTCTATTACCTTTTCGATGTATATTTCAAAGAGATGAAAATAAAATATATGGAATAGTTTTAGATGAAACAACTATTAACGGTTTTGTCTGAATTCTTTTAAAATATCTTCGCTTAAATTTGCATATATTTTATATATTTTATTTGTAGAAAACAAACTCTATAAAAAATCAAAGGTAAAGTTATTTGTATTTTATTCTGATTTAATGATCCCATAAGAGTAAAATCTCCATGCATTAACTAAAGAAGTTATGCGCGAAAAAGAGAGAAAATATATAACAATTTGTAGCAGATTACTCTTAGTTTATTGCTCATATCTTCAACTTTTTTTTATGTTCTCTTTATTGTTATTAAATCTTGTCAACAAGTAAGACATAAATTCGCCATCATGACATGGCGACCATAGAAGCGGACATAAAACATCGACGTGAAGAAATACACACAGCTAGAAAGGATAAAAATAAGCAGAGAATCAAAATCTTCTGAGAGAGAAAACATAGCTATTCTCATTTTGCAAATGGAATAAAACCTACAAATAATAAATAAAAACAGAAAAAAAAAGAAACAGGAACACATCAACGGACAGAAGAAAAATATGCAAAAAAGAATCGATTGCTAGTTTTCAGGTTTCTTTTAATATTTTTCTTCCATTTTGCATATCTGGGAAAACAAGGGTAAAAAAAAGGAAATAACTCGCCATTTCTTGGATGGAATGCTTAAAAAAAAGGAATAAACTGGTCCGTATGCCGATTTTAACAATACGTCCTGAACAAACGCAAGTAAAGACAAACATTATTCAGTTACAGAAATACGAAAGGGAGATCGTTTATATCGATGCACTTCATTTCGGAATCGAAATCGGTAATCGATAAGGCATAGCTGAATTCCGAATCGAAATATAACTGCTAGGCGTAAGCATTAAAACCGGAATTCCGCGTTTTCTTTCAGAATAAGAGTATAAGAGGTAAGAAAGAATGGTTCGAATTTTCGAAAGAATTGAAAAATGACCTAAAAAACAATAATATATTTTTAGAATTATTTATGCTTCTGTACTTCCTACAAGCAAATTCTGAAGGTTTGATTTTGAAATTAGAAAATCAAAAAAATTGGAATGGATTCAATATAAAATGCTGGTTATTGACAAAGCAGTGGGAAAATATTCGAAATTCCTATTTTAAAGTCTTCGGTTTTAGCCACATATTTTTTGCTTTTACTCCTATTGTCTTAATGACATCATATTTACGAATCATCAATAATAACAGGAAGAATGATCATTGATTTTTTTATTTGATTGAATTGGAATAAATTAGCATGACTTACATAATACATTCGGTTCTTGCATCATCAAAATCCTACTTAATCATATCTTCAGTTCTGAGAAACAATTAAAATCTTATGCTGGTCTGATTTAATGTATATTCTAAATGATTCATTAGAATAATCATTCATTAAATTAGATTCATTCTTGTATTTGAAAAATGGAACAAAATTGCCAAAACAGCTCAAATTTCTTATCTGGAATTTGTAATAAAAGAAGAGAACCAGCATTTTCGGGAAATTACTATTTGCAACTTCATTCGAGGCGATTGAAAAGTATTTTAAAAGATAACATAATCATTAATTTATATAATTGTTCTTATTTTTGTTGAACATGAAGTTTGAATCCTATTAGCGATTTTAAATATGAAAATATTAATCATTAATATAAATTTCGAGTCTAATTATTTACATGGCGTTCTATTATTTCATCAAGCTGGGCAATTTCAATAATATAAATGATTTAAAAAAATTCACATTATTAATTCGTTAATTGCCTACATTTGAGCAAAGTTTACTTTTAACTGTCGGTTACTTAGTGTAGCTCTAAAGTTATTATTGAATATAATGCTCCTTCATTGGAAAAAATTTCCAAAACCTTAAAATGCAAAAAGATTATGTTTCAAAAATGTGAAATTACCATAATACCACATGTTAAATATATACTATTGAAATAAGTAATTTATACAGATTATTTGAATAATAAAAGCTAAAATGTACTGAAGAGTAAAAAATATTAGCACATTAAAGTGAGTCATGAACCCGGTAGGGCCACGGTGGCTTGGTGGTAAAGTCTCGGCTTCGGAAGTGGAGGGTTTCAGGTTCGAGACCCGATTCCGCCGAAGAACCGTCGTGTAAGGGGGTCTATTGGACGTTAAATCCGTCCTGACCAAACGTCATCCCGCTGTTGTGGTGTGGTGTGGAGAGGGAGGTGCCAGCTCAGGTGTCGTCCTCGTCATCTGACTGCGGTTCAAAATTGCGAGGTCCGTCCCAAAAATGGTCCAAGTGTTGCTTCAAACGGGACGTTAATATAACCAAACCATGAACCCGGTAGGCAATATGTTGATCATTCCATAATAGTAAGTGAAACTAATCGAGAAATAGCCAAGTTCAAAAGCAATAACTGAAAAGTATAGGAGCAAATGAATTGGAAGGGATTTATGCTGAGGGAGCAGCAGAAAAATACAATACAGAGAGAAAAAATGGGGTTATCCTCATTATGAAGATTAACATTCAGCATTATTGAAATGTTACTTTAGGATTGCTTCATATCAACGGAATTCACGCATTTACACTTGAATAGAAGAATAACAGGATCAGCATGTTAGAAACCAATTCAGTTAATGATTTTTTTTTCAAATAAAGACTTTTTTAGGTTTACTAAAAGTAAAGACTTATAATATATTTTGGATATTGCCAAAGGAAGCGAGACAAGGCAATTCTAGCTGTCTCTGTGCGTTCTGGTTGTATGAGTTCCTGACCAACTCTGTAACTCTTGTTGGCGTGAAAAGGAGTCAGTTCATTACGTCTTCCACAGTTTAATAAAGGGACTTCAGAAAAACTATAATTTGATGATTTAGACTTCTCTGGTTTTATAGTTATATGTAAAATAAAGGTCATTTTGAAGGCAAGGAGACATTTACCCGAGGACATTAAACCTTTGAAATAACTTGTGCTGTATTCTTCTGCCATCCAAATAACATGTTATAATGTATATTAGTGGGTGAGAGACAACAAATACAAGAACCGGGTTATCGGAGCACTATAAAGACAAAAATAAAATGTTAAACCTGTAAGAAATTTTGCGATTAAAAAAAATGACTCCCTGGTTTTCAATGCGTTGAACATTTCACAGCACAGGTTATATAGTCTGTTGCACTACATTTAATAATCGTGCTATATTCAATGATAGTACTCAATATTCAACTATATTATACAGTACTGTGAATCTTGTTCAATGTCATACAATATTGTACAATAGTTGTGTGCTTTTAGGAATGTGCTGTTTGTATACTATAAGTTGTGCATAGCTGCAGTGATGGAAAGCTTAGTAAATTCCGCAGGAAAAAAAACGTATGCATTCTATTTGAAAACATTTTCGTAGCATTTCTGCAGTTAAAAGATAGAGCAGACTAATATAAAATAAACTGCCGGTCATTTATATTGAAAGGGAATAAGTGTGGCTAAACGCAATTAATGTAGTTATAAAACTACACAAGATTTCATAAAATATATCTATATTTAATTCATCATGCGTGACTAAATCAATATAATTTTACACTTCATAATTAGCTGGATAGCGAGCTTTTTCAATTTGAGTATCAACCATCTCCTTGCAGCTAGTTTTGTGGTATTTCATAATAAATTGTAAACTATTAGAGAGCTACAGAATGATGCATTATCAATCATTATTAACGAATTATCTAGGAAAATTGATTTTCAAAAATATCGGTCTTTTCTCAAAATAGATCAAATCTTTACTAAATGCCGAAAATCTTAGCTTCTCCCCCTAAATTCTAAAATTTTAATATTTTGTGGGAATTTAAAATGCAACGGAGGATTTTAAATTATAATTTTTCTATCACCAACCAACAGAAAGGAAGCACTGAAAAGTTGTTAAATACCAAAAACGGTGGATATATTATTTTGGCGTAAAGACAAATTTTGATGCTTTTTGCCGCTTTACAAGAATTTAATAATTTGCATGAAATATGGTTTGGTTTGATTTGGTTATATTAACGTCCCGTTTGAAGCAACACTAGGGCTATTTTGGGACGAACCGCGTAATTTTGAACCACGGTCAGATGACGAGGACGACACCTGAGCTGTATGAAATATGGATTTAACTCTTTATATTTTTCATATGTTTCAACTGATTCACATGATTATATATTTGTATTAATAAAAATATTTTGAGCCCATTTACCACTTGACATGCGACGGAACAATTTTGTTGCTAATTTTTTAATTCTGTAGCAAATTTAAATATTGTAGCCTTTTATTATTTCATAGAGGATAGTAGAAACGTTTTTAATGCCTCAGAATTCGCTATTTTCATATACTCTGACTATTTGAAAACTCGTTTCTATAAACAGTTTTAGAATTTGATATAAAAGAATGATGAAATTGCAATTATATTACTTTTATTTTAATTACCATAATCTAATTAATAATATTTCTGCTGTGTTTTTGCTGTCAAAAGAGGAAAAAATAACTGAATTTTTTATCATTTCTTTGTTTTGAGTCTTTAAATAAAAACTGCTTTTAATAAACATTCAAACTTTTATTTTAATCCAAAATGAGATAAGATTAGACACTTTTTTGAAATATTATTTCGGAGAAATAACTGAGTGTCAGCAGCACTTCTTTGTAAATTGGGATCAAAGAAGTCTTTCTTCATTAAGTTTTTATTAAAGAAAAAGTACTCCATCTCAATATTAGGAAAGAAATAACATCCTTCCAAATAATAATTTTTGGAATTTTCTTGGCAATTTTATATGCAATTTGACTATAAATTTTAAAAGAAAATATTTGAGTGTATCGTAAAGCTGATATTTTTATTTCGTTAAAAAAATAATAGAGATATAAATATTGAGCTCGCATTTTATATGTACTCGGTATATGCCAATTAAAATTATGACTATTAATTAATATTTTGTATTTTTGAAACATATGTTTGTCTACGGTTCTAGTCATCTTAGCAGAAATTAAAGAATCATCAGAAAAGAATTATCTTTTTACAAAATAGTCCACAATGGTTTAAATTTTGTATTCTAGAATTTTAAACTTTTGCTGTGGCAGACAAAAAGGAAACTATTGCCATATGGCGAGAAGAGCTTATAAACTTATTTACGATTCCTCCAAATTAGAGATATATCTGCATTTATTATATTTATGTTGCATATTATACCAACATGAGTCCTAGAGAATTATAAATACATTTCGCTCTTAAATTGAAACTACGATGTATTTATAATATAAAACATAATTCACCACTTTCGTGAATTATAATCACTGTATCAAATTATTCGCAGTTTTTAAACTGTATATAAACTGAGCACTTGCTGTCTTGAAATGTATATATACAGTAGTGACCAAAATTGTGGCCACTTTTGAAAATCATTATGTTTTCTAACTTTGTATGCTTATAGAAAACGTTACATTTCACAAAATGCAAAATCTTACATATCATTCTAAAGAGAATTTAATGCTGATTTCAATACAAAAAGCAAAATTCAAATTTTAATACAAAAAAGTTATTCTTACTTTAATCTGAATGACAAACACAGTGATGATGTGGATTGTAATTTCTAACTTGACAAATCACCGTTCTTGTTCTGGGAACCAATCAAATGTAAATAACTGCTGGTAGAAGCTGTCATCATGTTTAAATTTGGAATAGTCACTAATGTACTTTTTTCTGTAGAAGGAAGACTGTTTTTTATGTAATCAAATTACAAGTTAGAAATTTTGTTAAACTTTTTAAAACATGGTCTGAAACTTTGTAAATATTTCTGATATTTAGTCAAGAGACAATGACATCAAATAAAAGAATAGATTGGACACCTAGAAAGAGAACTAAGATTATTGTGTTACATGAATGTGGTCTTTCGAATGCTGAATTGCTAAACAGGTGGGTGGCTCAATAACTACATATGGCGTCCGAAAGTGTTGTTTGCAATACCAGGAGACAAATTCAATAAAAAAACAAAGCAGGAAATGGCTGAAATACACCACTTCTGTTCATGACAGAAGAATAAAAATACTATGCCTCCATGACTGAAGAATGTCATCAGCGGCCACCAGAAGTGAATTGAATGATGCTGGCATTTATGTCAGTTCAAGAACAATAATAGGTAAAATTCAACGAAAAAATTTACAACTGTGTATAAAAAGATTACAGTGGGAAAAAGAACACATTAATTGGCCAAATGATCAGTGGTTTCAAGGTATACGGAGTGATGAAACAAAGATATTGTTATTTGTTAGCTTTGGCGAAATATAGGTAAGTCATAGAAAACGCGAAGAGCTACATCCTGACTGCATTCAGTCAACTATGAAGAATTCAGTGTAATGAATTGGTCATGCATGTCAGCAAACGGTATTGGTCTCTTTCATATTATCTATGATATATTAAATGCAAGCAAATGCATTGACACTATTCTATCGCCAAAACTTACGCCTTCCATCAGTGATCTCTTTCCCAACGATGCATCATTTATTTTTCAGTAGGATTCAGCTCCTTGTCATACAGCAAAAATATCGAAAGTGTGATTTAGTACAAAACACATTGAATTGTTATCATAGCCATGAAAAGTCCTAAACTGAGAATTATTTAGAACTTATGGGACCGTTCGAAAACTCTTATATATATGAAGCGTTCATCAAATAAAATAGGTTTAATAGAGTCTATGATTGTTTCCTGGCATCAAGCAATAACGAAGGAAGAGCTTAAAAATGTCGTCAGCTCAATGAAACATCAGTGTGAAGCTATAATAAAAAAATAAGGGATATCTAACTAAGTAGTCATAACTCACTGCAATCATCAGCATCTAATGTATCTCGATAATTATTGCCTCTCAACTTTTTTTGTATCACAAATATTTGAATTTTGCTTTTGGTATTGAAATCAGCATTAAATTCCCTTTAAAATTATATATTATATGTAAGTGTTTCCCTTTCGTGAAAAGTTACATATTTTATAAGCATACAAAGTTAGAAAACATTAAAATTTTCAAAAGTGTCCACAATTTTGGCCACCAATATATATAATAATTGAGAAGATATGTTCGTCTTGTTCATTGAAATAAAAAGAAACCTAAGTTTCTCGAAATACAGCAAAACATTAAACAATATGGGAAAAATTGATTAGCGAATTTTATTCAAGACAAATGTAGAAGAATAAGCTTGGCTTGACGCAGAGTAGATATGCATTTTCAATGATATAAATACTGGAAAATGAAATCTCCGGAAATAAAAGCTGTACTTCGACTTTAGAAATATATATTATATTCGTAAGGTTACTTATTAATTATTAGAACTTCGAACAAAGAAAATTCGGTAAATTTCATTACACTTTATACTTATATATACAGGAGATAATTCAAAAACTCAATAACTTAAATGTATGAAATTCGGTTTTGGATTTTGTGACTATAAGTGCAATTTTGTGCCAAATCTTTATTTAAATCGGTTGAGAGAAACGTGTCTAAAATGCAAATTCGATTTTCAGATACTTTTATCAGCAATCTGAAGAATAATCGCCAAAAAACTCGCCAAGGATGACATTATTCAGTAAAAATGCTAAATTTACGGTACAATTTAATATTTCGTAACTATTGTACATCAATCCGATCCAAGGCGTTATCTGGGATAACATTTTTTTTTTATTAGAAAATGTGCGACAAAGTTTTGGTGTGGCCAATCCTCTGGTTTTTTGAGTTAATAAAAACACGTATATGAAATATTATTTTTACAAAATAAAAAACTAAAATAAGGTCTCAAAAATTGAAGATTTTTATTTTAACAAGACTCAAGCCAGAGTGTATTCTTATATTCCTTTACTTCTGTGAAATGTGTATATTTATATTATGTTACTTCCATGCTTCATTTAAATGAATTACTTGAATGTATGGCCTATTTTTGGATTAAATCAACCTAGCTAAAAGCCTAGTCGTTTTTATTTTATTTTTGTTTTACCATCAGAAGAATTTCAGGACTTGATATATTTCTTAGCATTATAAATATCATTAGAATAATATCACGATACAATAAATATGATTGCATCATTATTTAGCTTCTCTGGCTGAGTTCTACAATTCATCAACATTAATAACAAAAGAAGAGTAAACAGAGTATTACAGTAAATACGTCATCATTCCAAGGTGACTTTATGGCATATAAAGCGAATAACTTAATTTGGTGGACTTAACTTTCGACTAAATTAATATTTTGGACATTAATATATTATAGTCAACACAACAATAATAGGTAAGATAAATGTCAGTCAGGGAATAAAGATGATCAATCATGCCTTGCAAGACAACTGGTTGACATTGAAAGATGAAATATTCTCTTTCAAGTGTTTTATACTGAAATAAACTTAAGCTAATTGTTTACTTAGAAATAATTTTCTAAAAAAATAGTTTCCTTGTTATACATTTGCTTGGTCAACCAACTTTTATTTATGGAGTTAATATTTTAAAAGGGTCGCAAAAGAGTATTATTAGAAGAATGTAAAATTTACTTTCAATGAAAGTGTTTCCGAAATGTGCTGTTGTATTTATCATGCTCGAAAACAAAATGCATATTTAATATTTACTTTAAAAGTAAACACATAAATATATGGTTCATTAGGCAACTCTTAATCAATTAACAATGTTAATTTTCGAGAGTTAAATGGCCCACAATTTAAGCGTAAAAAAAATTGACTAATTTATACTAACAAATAAAATATGTTTGTAACACGAACTTTTGTCTTTCCGCAAAAAATTAAAAAAAACTATTTAACAATTGATCAATAAACATACTTCTTTATTGAATTCAGGACTAAAAAGAAGAAGTATTGAAAATAAAAGAAAATAATTTTAAGAGTATTTTTTTATAAATAATTAGTTTTTACTAACAGTAATTTCAAAACTAACTTTTTAGCATCTTCACTCATCACTACCCTCATTTAACGAATTTACACAAACTTTGCTTGGTAAAAACCACACCAACAATAAAAAAATCCTTTATATGGATACTGAACATTCTGCTATGAATGATGGAAAAGATATTGTATGCATTATTTTTTTTTCTTTTGAAACTACTTTATTAATTATTAGCAAGAATGAGAAATTACAATGACAATAATTTTGCCATTGTAGATCATTGGTAAAACTTTTAACCAATTATAATCTAGGTTGAATCGTATGGCTCTATAGTACAAGGTTAATATAATTTTTCTATTATAATATCTATATTTAATAGGCGTAAACACAACAAGCAAAACGTAAAAATAAAAAAAAATCTTTTGTTTCAAGGGAAATATTTTTAATTTATTAAAATAAATGTCTAAATAAGAAATATTAACCAAGCTTTGATTTTATCTGTAATTGCTCACTAGTGGTTAAGTATTTAGGCAAAAGGTCATAATAGTATAAAAATAGAGAAACTGAAATATTGTTATATTATAAACCATTATTTCTCAGCCAAAGAAGTTGTTAATTGTTTCAGTTTAGCTATCTGAAACAATAAGGTAAATTTCCAAACTTTTCCGTATTCCATGATAAAAAAAATTATTCATATCATTTATCATGATCTTTTCAAAAATATTTCGAAAGATCGTTGGTGTTATGAAATTAGCAATTTCAAATGTACTTCGAACTATTATTGAAAAAGAAACGGAATGCAGAAAAGAAAAGAAAATGTCACTTGTTTTAATTCTGAAAGAAAAAGAAAACTGACATTTAAAAAAAATCAGTATGCAGTCGGAAAAAACTTATAAGATAAACTAACAATGCTAAAAATCCAAATAATTCTCTACTTAACAAACCAAACATTTCTAGGGGTTTATTCTTCTAGCTGGTCGAAACAAACAAAGATAACATTCTGTAGGCATAGGCGTAATACCATTCTTAGAACTAAGGCAATTATTCATCACCTTCAGGGCAAAAGGCTGAGACAGTAAGACGGAAATATGTTCTTCAATCACACGTCATCTCCGCTGCTTCTCCATCTTCATGCAAGGTTATATCCAAAGGAAATTAACCTCAGCGTTGAAGTCTTCATACAGAATACACAAAGAAGGTTGGCTGGATAGGGCAAAACGTAGAAAATAACAATGGAAAATAAAATTCCTACTGAGCTGTAGCGGCAAACCTCTGCCTGCTTATCCTTTTAATTTAAGCGCCGGATTCCGTGTTTAATTTCGGTTCACATTAAATGCCCGGGAGGTAAGAAAGCGTTCAGCAATTGGTCTGGAAGCACGCTAAGCAGAGGTTATTTAAGGGATTTTTGGGGGGAAATGGGACCTCTATTGGATGGGTATGGAGCTGTTTGGGATGCGTCAATCACGCAAAAGAGTGGTGAATGGGCGATGGCTTGTGATTGGAAAGGACGAAACAAGCACTAATTGGTTAAAAGCTCTTGTGGGTGGGAAAGAAGAAAAAAAAAAATGATTCGTTAGGAAACCGCCATGACGTGCTTAAATTGATTTCCTAGAATGCATTTGCCTTGTAATTAAACGTTCAAAGAAGAAATCAATTGTTCCGGTGCTCTGTTTTGGAAAGAGAAAAATAATGGCACGCCATTAATTCGTAAACCCACTTCTTTGAGTAATCAATATTAGATTTATTTATTCATTGCTGTTTATTCCGCTTTGAAAGAATTATGTAATGAGCAGAATAAAATGAATTCTGCGGAACATTAAGCGGGGAATTAATAATAAATGCTGTGTAAAGTTTTTTTTTTTAATTTTTTTTTATTTACTGAATGTAATGAATGTCACAGATTACTGGATTGATATGGATTTTACATCAATCGTTCTGCTTTGCAATCGGATTTAGTTTATCGATTTCGTTTAATACCGTAAGTTTATCATAAGCTCATTGAACTTATTTTCATCGAAGTAATTTAAAAATTTTGTCTATTAAATATTCTATGTTAATATTTTGCTTCCTTTTAAGAAGAATAAGCTTCTTTAATAGTTCAGTTTTGTTCCAATATTTCTGCAAAAAATATACAATTGTAATAATTGTTAATATTGCAGTAATATTATTTCATGATGTTTGAAAATAATCTATATTAATAATCGTGCATTTAATAAATTACAATTAATAACTAAGCAACTAATTAATTAAAGTAAACTAGTTAATATAATAGTAAACAATGATTCTCAATATATTGGAATATTATTTATATATATATATATATATATATATATATATATATATTAATAATATTATAGTGCTACAAAGTATAGCGCTATAGTATAGTGCTACAAAGAATTTAGTTTGTTACATATTAAAAATATCATTTTATTTT
Organism: Argiope aurantia; assembly: GCA_026543865.1. NCBI lineage: Eukaryota > Metazoa > Arthropoda > Arachnida > Araneae > Araneidae > Argiope > Argiope aurantia. Next base: position 377,291 of record JAPMOR010020145.1, read on the forward strand.
ATTTAGAGTTTGAATTGAAACCAATACATCCTTTTAATTCTGACAATATTAACAATATCTAACCTGGCAAAAGATAACTAAGCAATCTGAAAAAAAAAAGAAGGCGGTATAAATAAGCCAGGATTAAATGCATTTAGTGGAATATTGTCTATTCTTTCTACAAAATAATGCCAAATTCATGTCATTTAATGAGAGTCTCTAATTATAAGGATTTTTTTATAGTAGCATTTCAAAATTATTATATTACAAATAAATGACTTTATTTATTGCTATTAATCATTTATTTTATTGATGGTGGTCGATTTTACGTATCTGTTTAGTTAGACAGCCTATTTATAAATGTTTCCAAAGGTTAGGTGTGATGTGTTGAAATAAATTAATCATTCCAATTTCTTGATCTTTAATTTTTAATTTCTGTAAAATGTAGATTATATTTCTCATCAGACGAACCACTATTATACCCATTGAAATTACTTACATATTTTCAATCATTTTATAATAGTAATTTAATAAATATTGTATGATGTTTGTAACATTTTTAACGATAACCCAGACTAAACAAAATTTATAATCAAACTTTATCAGCTGCTCTTTTTCCTTTTATTTTTCAACGACAAATTTTTTCCATCAGTTTTTCAAAAGAAAGAATTTGTAATTTTTTTATAATGATAATTCATAGTTTTCAGAAATTAAAGACAAGTGATTAGTGATTCGTTCGGCATTCCAGAGCTGCTATGTTTGGAAAGATGATATACTCAATACATTGATAAAAGCCATGTTCATAAAGCTCCATTTCTTTTTACATAATTATTAGCAAGCTGTAAAATGCATATTATATTTGCAAAAAAATGGAAGACAATAACGTTTTTTAGTTCTATAAATAATTGCTAAATATTAATATATTATAAGTAACCATATCTAAAATAAAAATAAAAAATGGAAATAAAACTAAATAATTTCGGAATTGCAACTAAAAATTATTTCTTTTTTAAACTAAACCAAAAAGGGAATTGAAAAAAGCACCATAGTATTTAGCGAGCGCAAATGCAGCTATACAAAAACTCAGATGAATTGAGGCAATTGTAATAAAATCCAATTTAACAGGAAAAAATCATAATTAACCCAAATAAAAAAGAATCCGGCCTGAAGACTTTCTCAAGGGTCACCCTCAGGTAGGGATTAAAAAAAGGAATTTTTTCTGTGAAGGAATGCAGACTAAACAGTCCAAATTATCCATTCCTCCTGACCCAAAAATCCCCTGCAATTAGGCCTAAGGGATATACCATTTTAACAGAAAAGAAAAACATGAAAAAATAAATTAGAAGAATACGTCCAATAATAAGCAAAAAATACAATATCAAAGAATAACATAAAATAACCATATAATAACACACAAACCAGTTATGATAACAAAAAGGAAAGAACATACCAGCAGTCGGAAAAAAAAATTACTACTTTCCCGTTGTGTTAACCAGCGCTCTAAACTTCAAAGCTAACGCATTCAACCCTGAGACCTTCCAATTATTTTTTACCTTGAAAGTTTAGAGCTCGGGTTAACACAACGGGAAAGATTAGAATTTTTTTTACTGACTGCTGGTTTGTTCTTTCCTTTTTGTTATCATAACTGGTTTGTGTGTTATTATATGGTTATTTTATGTTATTTTTTGTTATTGTATTTTTGCTTATTGGGGGACATATTCTTCTAATTTATTGTTTCGTGTTTTTCATTTCTGTTAAGCTAGACACAAGGATACTTATATACTTAGGCCTAATTTCAGAGGATTTTCGGGTCGCTAGGAATCGATAATGTGGACTGTTTAGTCTGCATTCCTTCACAGAAAAAATCCCTTTCTTTGAATCCCTGCCTGAGGATGACCCTTGAGAAAGTCTTCAGGCCGGATTCTTTTTTATTTGGTTTAATTTTGATTTTTTCCTTTTAACTTGGTTTTTATTATTATATATATATATATATATATATATGAAATGATTTTTTTACTCTAAATTAGTTCCATACTGGAAAGTGAGTCCTAATCGTTATATATATGTTTTTGTTTGTTCAATTAATTCTAAATAATTAATTGATAAGATTATTAACTTATTATACATTTGAAATGATGCAGAATAAAATGATGCAGAATTATTTGATCAAAAAGTTTAAATCAAATAATTTAAGTGTTACATATTTAATTTTAACCCTTTACTGGGGTGGGGTGGTATATCAGACCACTAAGGACGGACTTTCGGACTCTTATGCTATTTTTAGCAGAATCGAATGGATTGGCCCTATAGCGTCTGATTTCGTGTCCTTCACTACATGTGTACTTATTTTTCCAACCGATTTCAGTGGATGCTTTAAACAAATATTTCAGCCATTTTTTTTTCTTTTTCTTTTTTCCGCTTCGTCTGTGAGATCTCATCTTTCTTTTAGTGTTCCAACATTATACAAGTTAAAAGATGATTCTGAAACTTGGTCCTCGATATATCATCCAACCTACTGATTCTCGTTATGAAGCAAAGTTCCAGTGACTTTTAAATGAAGCATAAAGTGATTTTAGTGATGAGGATAATAATATAGAAGATTTTATCGATGAAAGTTCGCATTCTACTGATTATGATATGCATGCTCAAATATAATTAATTTTTCTAGTGTTAATGTAATTTGAAAAATATACAAAATGTATTAATATAACAAGAGAAATATCTACCGAATTTACAGATGGAATTTTATGTTAGTATTTAAACTGTATGTTTCAAATACTCTAGAAAACCATTCTACGAATGTTCACAAGTTTCGCCGTAGAAATGATACCGAAATAAAAAGGGTCAATTTCAACCATTGTCATTTATTATTATTTTTTTTTATTTTTCATATAACTGTTGCATTTTTCTTATATTGTTTTCTATGAACCTTTGTGTACTGGAAAAACAAATATGATTTAAAAAGTAAAAAGCAATTTGTTTTTTTAAGAATATTATTTGTAGTAACATGCAATTTGAGAAGAAAATTATGTTCAAACGCGATTACTTTTTTCCAATGACAATACAATTTGAAAAAATTCTAAAACATATTTATATATCAAGAAAATATCTACAGAATATATTGGCTGATTTTCATACTAATACTTTTTCTAGAAAATTTAATTTCAGTATAAAGAAAATGCGGTCTTCTAGACCATACCTCCAGGATAAGTCCTAAATGTCCACCTCCCCAGTTAAAGGTTAATTAGAATTTCAATTTCAAAATTAATTTTGGAATTTGAAATTATTTTTACAAAGTTCATTATACCCCAAATTTATTTGTATCCGTTTAAAGAATCGTGGTTTAAACATTTTTAAATAATTATGCAGTGTGTGCTTAATTGCATTTTTGAATCGATTATATATCTAATTTTCAAACATACATATTGAAACGATATCACTGTTTCTCTTATAATACAGTAAATTATATTTGCATTCAAAATTTATTTTAAATGTCAAAGAATAAGATACAGAATATTCCTGAAGCAATGTACACTTTCCTGGAAGTGTATGATCAACTTTATTCATTTAGCAAAGCAATAAAATTGCAGGTACGTATTGCTGCACTTTAATAATGAAACATGATCTAAGTTAATCCTTATAATTAGAATCAAATATCCAATATTTAGTCAGAATAATGGATAGATGGCGAATATCGTTAATTCAATATGATTAAATAAGCATATCTATTATCGCAGTGATTATCTATGCAAAATATTTATCTGCGTCTTTTGTACGTTCTGATCATCAGTCGGATTTATCTTGTGAATTATAAATAAGCAATTTGCATTTCTAGCAACACATATAGATCTTATGTTTTCATTAATTCAAAAGTACAGAGACGAAGACTTGTCTGAATAATTTATCCATTAAAAATTACTCCAGTAGCAATCTATTTATTTCATGCTGATATTTGTATAATTTGAAGATGTAGAAATTAGGTTTCGTATTAACAACGCTTTTCGATTTCAAGGTGCTTCTATATTCAGATCTTCATAAAGGGAAAATGATTAAATATTAACTCAAGTGTCTTTTTTAATTTCTAAGTAAAATTATTAGTATTTTTAATTGACATTTAATGTCCCTCTTGCAAATGCATTCAGTGTTTGCTATCTTTAAATAAATCGTGAGCTTCAGTATAATAACTCTTATTTATATGTTATTCATGGGGAAAAATGAAACATTTGTTTGCATAAATTTAAATTATTATAAATATAAAATCTTTTTAAATTTACGCTAAATCAATATTTAACCATAAATTTAAAAAAATAATTTGATATATTTAATGACGCTTGATGTAAAATCGTTAAACGTGATTAAATAATCAACCAATAAATGAATCAATGAAAAAAGTAATGATATCGGCAGCAAAATTTATAATAAAGTGATCAAAAAAGGAATGCGAGAATAGTTCAGAATTATGCGGTATCGTAAGAATTGTAAGCGAAGAGTTCTGATTTTCGTGTCATATGTTAATCTCAATATTAATGCTTCGAAATAGTTTTTTAATTACTAATTATTCTTACATAATGCAGAGAAACCCCCGGGGGGCATCTCGAAATGAGAATGAGATGCTTCCGGCACGGTGGTCGGATCTTGCCCTCCTGAAGGGTACACAAATAGGTGGGGGATCCGACTCCTCCCATCGATGACGGGACGTACTTCCTTCGGGGAGGGTTGTACCGTGGCCGGTGATAGCCCTTAGGACTCAACTACAGTTCCCGCCAGTGTTGATGTTGCGGCGGTCCGGACATTCAGCTTTAAAGTTTAAATATGTGTACCTTCGTGGAGGGTCGGAGAGACTGTTGGTTGACTTGTATAAAACATAACTACAGAAAATGGTGGTTATTAAAAAGGGACGATTTTCTAATACAATAATTTACTCGATTATTTAGGTTTTCATAAACAGCTGTAGAAAGTAGATGCTAATTACTTATAGTACGTCACTCGAGCATGGACACTGAGAATGCAATGAGAAAAAAAAAATATTTATATTACTGTCTCCTAAAATTTTTTCAGTAGTGCCAAATATCCAAATATTTCTTACTGACTACTTTAAAGTCTTCCTACTTCACATATTCTATATGACCTGAACTTTGAACTATTTAAAATGATTATATCATTACAATTGGAGATAATTTTAATGACCATTTTTTTTATTAATTTATTATAATTTGGAGAAATCTTTAATAACTCTTGAAGTAAAATCGCTAAGCGTGATTCAACAATTAACCAATTAATGATTAAGTGAGAGAAGTAATGATGTCTGCAGCTAAAATTATAATAAATTGATAAAAAAACGAATGAAAGTATAATTTTGAATTATGCATTATTAGTAAGAATTGTATGAGAAGAGTTGACTGTACTAAAGTCTTACTTCACATATTCTATATGACCTGAACTTTGAACCACTTAAAACGGAGATATTGTGTATCGCTACACGGAAGATTACAGCTTGAATTATGCTTTAATTCATCATAACTTAGGGAGTAAAATTCAAGTCTATAAATAAATAACAAACACACACACAACAACAACAACAAAAAAAAACATTTACCCATGCGCTTTGATAAGTGCCCTCTTAGATTGGAATTCAATTCCTTTTAATGACAATAACTAAAGAAGGTTGTAAACAAATTTAGAATTTGGTTTTAGTTTTATTAGCTGAGGTAGGTAACCGTTTTAAAGCAACGCTGTGGCTATTTTGGGATGGACCTCGGAATTTTGAACAACGATCAGAACACGAGAATGACACCTGAGCTGGCACCCCTTCTCCAAACTTCCACACAACGATAGAGGAAGGACATTTGGCCACGACAGATTTAGCGTGCACCAGACCAGCTTACAATACGGTTCTTCGGTAGAATAGAGTTTCGAGAAGAAAGCCCTCCGGTTCCAAAGCCGAAACCTTGCCACTAGACCAAAATGTCCAATTCGGAGAAATTATATAAGAGCAAGTGTATATAAGGACCAAACGTTCCTTGTTTCCTCCCTTATCTACGTCATATATTTGCTTTTTAAAGCTACGAAATCATTGCCAAAATTCTCTGCTGATAGACAGATTTGAAATTAGACTTAGATCTAAATATGCTTCCGCATGAATTCTTTTCAAAAATATGAGGTTGGCAAATATAGTTGTTCTCTTTAAATCACTAATACTAGTTTTGCATCGATAAAAGAAAAAATTATTTTATGAAAAAAAAAAGGCAAATACTTTCATAAAAGTCTTTTATTACCCATAAACACTAAAATCATTCTAAAATGCACGATATGCTCAAGCATTTCTTTTAAACCCTTATTCCTAAAAGACGATCTGTATACAGACAGACTTATTAAAACTGATGTAACCATAAAAGAAGCATAAATTCAGTTAATCCATTTCAATACGAAGCTTTTATCTCTGCACAGCGAATTGTACTCCATCAGTGTCTCCGGAAGGGTGCTTTATTTTTACAGGCAAACGGAAAAAAAATATAAAGGATAAAAAACGGGGTAGGATGAGGACAAGCAGTAGGGGTACACAGCGGACAAATATCTCATTTCCCGCAACTGCAGTCGTGCGGTCTCTTCCCCGGTGATGATCAATAGCATTTTGCGATAGAACTACAAATGACCGTATTAAGGAGCGTGAGGGGACAGCGAGGGGAGATCTTCTTGGAGAAGTCTTGTATTTTATTGTGGGCAATGCGTTCTTCAAATAAGGTTTAGAGATATGATTATAGATATAGATATTTTGGGCAAAAGACCATTTTTTTCCCCTTGCTTCTTCTCTTAATAGAACAATGAAGCAAACGCAGGCCTTCGAGAGTAATGGCACGTAATAAAATGTCGAATGGGGTAAAGCGTGGTAATTGTCCCATTACATCAAACGAGCCTTCGGTTCCGGATGATGAGGGGAGACAAATTTCTAAATGAGTTATGGTCCTCACTTTTTGTATTACACTGCCGGGGTAGTTGCGAGTCTTTTAAAATCTTGAAATAGAGTATCCATCTCGGATTTTGGTGGGCTTAGGAGTCGATGATGGGTCTTTTGGAGAAATTTGATTTACTTCCTGACTCTTGCCAACTAAGTAAAGACGGTGACTGCAGCCAGAAAATGTAACTAAGCTTTCTTAAATATATAAAAGTTTGTAAGCTGTATATGTGTGAGTAAATGTGTATGCTATCGGAAATGTAATTCATTGATAATTCTTAATAATCATCGACAATAATAATTGTAAATGTGATTGATGGAAGTGTTACAAATAATCCATTAATCACATTGATCATAATATACATATTTGAAGTGTTTGTATTGTTTCATCACGTCGTTCCTATTTGAGAGATTTTATTTCAAAGAATTTTTTATTTTTTGAGCAAAATTAAAATTTCTTTGTCATTTTATCTGTCTCTTCGTTAATTCTGAGCAGTATAATTTCGATGCAAGGAGACTGAATTCCATACCAATAGATTTTTTTCTCAATTTTTCATCTAGTGCAGATGCTGTACAAATAATTAATTAGGATTTCACAAATAATTAATTTGGATTTCACTGATTCAACTCTTCATTCATTTATTTATCTGAAACCATGGGCACACCATCAAAAGAATATTTTTAATTGAAAAAATACAAGACTAATGCACTTATGTACATGAAGCGGAGTAATTTTTTTTCTTAAAATAAAAATTGTTCTCCCTTTTATTGTCGATATTTTACATCAGTAAAATAAAGCACTTCTTATTTAAATAAGTAATATCTAATTCTGTATCAAATGCTTTAACTGTTTTTCTCATTCATATATAAAAGTCCAAAATCCATCATAAAATTTTCAAAATATCTCGGATTCACAATGAATCATCAGCAAGATAATACTGCCGTATTGAAAAGAAACAGTCGAATGGTCATAGCACTGGTTTAATGATTAAGAGATCGTAAGTTCGAATCCTTCTAGAGACAATGCGATTCACTGTTTGTGTAAATATTTAATTCCTTGATTTTATGTTTTACTTTATTTTATGTTCCAGCAGATTCTGGACCTTTCTTTAGTTTATAGGATAAGTATTCTGGACTTTTCTTACTGTCTCCAGAAAAAATATTCTGGAACTTTTCCTGTTAGAAGACTTGTCAGTCACTGTGTTCTGAGTTGAGTTAATAAATTGGTTTAGCTCTGCTTCTTGTATGTGTCATTGTATTCCATACTAGTACCTACGTGACAATATTCTTCCAAATTTGAACATGTTTTTATCACCCGTTTTCAAAGAAAGAAAATAATGAATAATAACTCTTTGATAACTTTGTATTTCAATAATATATTCAAATTCATTTGATTTGAGGTTATTATTTATAAAAGCAATAATTTTCCTATTTCCATGATTGATTTCTACCTATTGATCAACAAGTACTATTTATTACTCTTTTTTAATATATTAAACATCAAAACTCCAAATTTATTATATTTTAAATTTGTTAAATTTAAATTTAATTTTAATAAATTCTTTCATACTCCAAAGAACCCTTATAATTTTCGACATTTCTTGCTTGACTCAGACAACACAAACGGAAAAATGCATGATAGCATAAAAAGAAACAATAAAATATGAATTTACAAATAAATGCAAGCAAGCAGCTTTAAGAGAGACCATCATAATGGTGGGACGTTAGCATTATCGAAAGCTTCTGTTTGCCCACCTTCTCATCCCCCCCCACCGGTTCCCTCATTCAATCACAACAGTTTAGTTCTTTTTTTTTTCCTTGCAGTCTTTGCTGTTTGCACTATTTTTCCCATAACTTCAGCTTTAAAGGAAGCTAACTAGAAACACTTATAGTTTACATTTGTTACCTACGAATTTTCCAATATTCTTCAGAATACCATCCAAGAAATTTGTTGTATCTTCACATAATATAAAATCTAGAAGCAAATTTAATATTTCCTATCGATTTTTATTGTGTGATTAAATTATTATATTTATGATCATATAAAAAATTATTCAATTTTTTTAAAGTTTTAAAATTAAAATTAATGCAATCGTTACTATATAGATAACCAAACGTAAACTCCAGTGTATTTGAGATTCACTGATTTTATGTTGTCGACACTCTGATAACAAATATTAAAAACCTCGCATTGTATAATAATACTATAATACCTATTTTTAACAATGAAACATTTGTAAATGTTTAGGAAACTTGAAAAACAATTTCAAAACTATCGTAAGTATAAAAGGGTTCATTTGTTTAATTATCTCAAAATAAAAATTGAAATTATTTGAATGGTTGATAGTAATCAAAAATTTGTTAAAAGCGTTCTAAAATATATAGAAAAAGGATATAACAAGAATTTGAGAAATTTAATTTTATTAAATGATATGAGATGCCTCTCGGTTTCCTGAACAACATATGAATAATGATTATACATATTGAACCCTTTTAAAAGGTGATAGTTGTTTTTTAATTTATTCTTTTCGAAACGTTTTTAGAAGAGTGGTTAACTTATGGTTGTATATTGAGTATTCAATTATATGCCTCAGTTTTTAATTAAAATAACTGCATCTAATCTTCTTTCGTGTGAATTATTTATACGAAATATATTTAATTATACTTAATCTTTATTTCTAAAAATCTGTACGCAGATATTTTGTAAAAAATAAACTATTTAATAAACTATTTAAACTATTAATGCAAAGTTTGATTGTTTTACATTGCAATTTAATATTTGAAACAGAAAATTAAAATACTTGTAGATGTAGACAGAAGAAGATCTAGAGAGATAAGATTGCGAAAAAAAATTCAAAATCAGATATTTTTAAAGTATTTAAATTCTACAGTATGTGAAACTGTCAACAAATATCAAAAACGTATTAATTAATATTTATAAAAATTTAAAAAGACAGATTTTAAACTATTACTGTCATGAATTATTCCTTAATCGTATTAAACTATTCAATTACATATATTTCAAACGTTTTCCTGAAATATATAGGGCTGATACATCATTTATTTTTGACGCAACAGCTATCAAATGCTCTCGAAATGCTTTGAACTTAAAAATTCGTCACATTTACTTTATAGGAAAAAATTAATACGGAAACTGTCCGATACGAAACAGAACTTTCAGACATAGATTATCTGTTTTTAGTGGGCCTAAAGAACGGGGTTTCTTTACACAACTTCTAACGCGGACATCTGTCGAATATCTTTGGTTTTTCTTCGAGGAGAATTCGATACGAAAGAGTGGGTACCAAGTAGAGTTTCTGCAGCAACATTTTCAAATGTTTCTTTATCTTTTCTTTGTGATTGTCGTTGCATTGAGTTTGAAAACTGGTTCGACAGCAACAGCTGTTTCTTCTAATCGCAGCACTGCCTGGTTCTCTTTATCTACTGTCTGAAAAATCGACAGCAAAAGCGATATAAAGAGTGATTGTGACACTTGCGCTGCAACTCATCAATAAGGTTGGTAAATGGCAAAAGACATTTTTACTTCTATTAACTTCTTCTACGCTTCTTCTAAATCCTTCACCTTTTCTAAATCAGAACAGATTTTACTATGTGTAATTGTTATTCAAATTAGTTTTGTAATTTCAACTTCATTGAATTTTTATGTGAATGAGATATAATTCATATTTATATGAAGAATAATAAGTTAGCTGTGTTTGCTGAAAATTTTAAATTTGGTTATTAAAATAAAATAGCAGGACCCTAACTCTCAAATGCTCATGTGGCTAAAAGGAAGTAATAGATTCTTTAAGTCTTTTAATGCTTCTACATAAACACTTCATTATTTGATAACAACTATAATATTGTATGAGAAACGAAAGCATTAAGATGTAATGCGCACTTGCGATTAGAGATATATATGAGGAATATGAATTATTAGAATCTCTAAATTGTAAATGATAAGACAACAAAACATTTTTATTGCATTGACTAGCTTCTTTTTGAAAGCTTTTCCAAAATAAAAAAAATCAATAAATTTATTTATACATGCATTTCTGTGAAATTCCTATTCGCAGAAATTCTGCAATATTACTGATGTAGTCAAATTGTTTAGTTTACTAAAAACTTTTAAATCTATTCAATCTTTCAGAAGATTTCTTGTTGCTGGTTCAAAGATTGATTTCACTTAAAACTTGTCAAGCATATAGAGTAAACAGACAGGAATTTCAAAAGAATCACAAAAGAATCTTTTTCCGGACTTTGTGGGAAATCAATGGCAATATACGAGTTTAAATAAGCAGATTCTCTATAAAGTCTTAATAACATTCCAGTTTTAATAGGTCAAAAATTTCTTATTGTCTACTCAAGAAAGATTCAAAGGAATACCATTTTTCAGCGTAAAAGATATATCAGAAATCTGATAGAACGGCAGTTTTATATAAAACTATGGTATCATATTTTTTATTGGTTGATACCATAAGATGTGACCATATTAAATTAAATTACTTCGTCAATTGGCGTTTCTGAATTAGTTTTTTAGTTCTGAACGATTTCTCTTTTACAAATATCCCAGAACTGACAATTTTTATTCATTACATTTCAATAGCAAATGTAATATTTATGAAGAGTGAATTCATAAATAAACAAATTCTAGGGCAAATAACTCATACGAGGCTTCAAAAACCTAGAGTTGTTACTAGAGTACTAGTAGTTTACGAAGAGTAATTTTGAGTTTTTAATTCAATATTTTTGATTGCGGAGCTGTATCTTAGGAGAAATACTTTCCTATCATGCAATTTTGATATATAAAAGGTTAACTTACTTGGCACAAAAATCGGTATTATTACGTATCGTTGAATGGTAACAGTAAAATCTAAACATTTGGATTGCTGCAACTTTTCCAATACTGAGCAAATTAATAGAGATGCAAATTATGATTAGTAATTTAACTCCATTCCCCATTTCGTAACAATAATGACATAAAAGAAATCAAGTAATAAGTATTACACATAAAGTTCAAGCGAGTACGAAAATAGGTCGCTAGATGGATGATTTCCATATCATGCCTACGGAAATTGATGACCATATTTTCGAAAATCATTTATTTTATTATAAAAGCTTGTGCATCATTTTTAATAATACAAGTATCATTTCCTGTATTTTTCTTGGTTTCTAATATATATATCTATCATATATATATATATATATATATATATACACACACACACACATATATAAATATATATATATATATATACACACACACACACACATGTATATACATATATATATATATATATGTGTGTGTGTGTGTGTGTGTGTGTGTACTAGGCCAATTATTGAGCACAATAGAAATATACGCCCACCTATTGAAGATCATGTGACCCAAATGAGGCAGTTGCAAAATAGATGTTTCACCGAGACAACTATTGTCTCATTAGAATCATGTGATCTTCCTGAGGTAGGCGTATCCTTCTATTGGGATCAATCGTTGGCCTCGTTTGAACTTACCTTAAATCTGCGTTCACACTAGGCCAACTATTGTGTGTATTAGAAAACCACTCCCACCTAAAGAAGATCATGTAACCCCAATGGGGTAAAAACAAATAGTTATATTACCGATACAACTATCTGTCATTGTCATTTTAAAGACACTTGCTTTTCTTGTGGTAGGCGTGTCCTTCTATTGCGCCCAATAGTTGGTCACGTGTGAAGTCTCCTTAATTCACAAAAAAAAGATTTCCTCTTACTTCGTCATCTATGCAAATTTTAATTTCCCCCTGTAGTAATTTTTAGCAGTGGTAAGTTAAATTCATGTTTTATATGTCATTATATATATTTTTATGTCATTATGTATATATATATATATATATATATATATATATATATATATATATATATAATTTTAATCTTTTAAAATTCCAATAAGTGAAAAGTTTTCTGCGAACAAACTGATTGCCAGATACTGCTACTAATTATAAATCTCAAATCTTTGTAATTATAAAAATTTCCGTAAGAAACAAAAAAAAATTATCTACAGGATTTGGGCATTTTTGCTGGTTTCTTCTAAAGAATTTTTGCCAAAGAGAAAACGGGAGTGGGAAGTCTTCCATATAACATATATGAATATTGACGCGATATACATGATCCAGTATGGAATATTGAAAATATAGTTGACAATGTTATTAATGGAATTCTTCGAGTGAGAATTCTATGAAATTCTCTCAGATATTTGATAGATTTTCTGAAAAATTCTGAGAATATTCTGAAAAATTTATATCTTGCATTTATTTTTGTTGAAATTTCCAGAAACTCGTATTCATATTTTTGTTCAATATACGATTTCCATTATAGGAAATCAAAAATATTGTTTCACACTGCTGCATAGGGAAACGTGAGTTTTCATAAAATACTGCAGTATTAAATTTCGCCTTAAAGAATATTGTAAAATTCCTTCAGTCTGACGATATAGAAAATTCTTAGACACAGGAATGAAATATATATTGATAAAATAAGAAAAAAAAATTTCATCAGTCAATATTCTCAACATGTGATATTATTATGAAATTTAAATTTAAATATTTGTCACAGATCATACAAACTACTGTACAATTTTTTTTTGTAAAATTATTATCACAAATATATTAGTGCATAAATTGAAAGGAAATTCTGAATCAATATAAAGTTTAAGCTATTGTATATAAAAAAAAATTCTGTTCAGAATATAATAAAATATAAAACATATATAATAATGTCTATATAAAACATTTTTTTTACTTCTATACATCCAATTTTTTAAATAAATAAAGTTGAATTATCGATAAGTTCTTCTTTAGGATAATAAATGTAGTATGTTTTTCTCGGAATTCAGTAAGGAGCTTAATTTGATATTATATATTTTCAATTTGATAGCATTTATTTTTAACATTTCTATGAAAATGTAATTTAATATCTTTAAAAAATTTATTATAGGCTTCTCACTATTCTGCTTAAATTAAAAATTATATTAATAGTATGCCTGAAATTCTTATATGTATTCATGTGTATGAAAGAAAAACTGAAAAAAAAATTTTTATTTAATTTTTTAATTATTATCGTGTTTTCAGACAAGAAAAAAAATCCAATTTTATATAAAAATAATTTATTCATGATTTATCTTCAGTGTGATATATAACTGATCATTTGTCTCAGGGGCTATAATATTGTTATATTTTAAACCAATGTTTTACCAACAGGTTCGCCAGTATTACCACTCGCTACAATTCTCAATTAAATATTTTAAGTGACTGGTCTCTTAATAGATTCTCAAACAAAGCATTTTCAATCTTCAAATTTTGATAGTCATACCAAATTTATACTGTTGTTTAGATCGTTTCGTTCAATTTACTATATATATTTTGCTTTGTTGCCATTTCAGGTAAAACTTCAACTTTAATTTAAAGTGGAAATGATGAAATTGCAATTAATATAAAGATATTTTTTTAATAAAACGAAGAGTTTTATTTTATTTATCATCTTTATTGTTATTTATTTATTATTATTATTATTGGATATGAGTTTTTCAAACAGAATCGCTCAGTATTTAAGTCTTATCTGAACTATAAAATATTTTTCATAATTTATGTAATATCTCAAAGAATAATTCAACAAAAACTTCTCAGATTCAGCATAAAATTCAGATCAAAAGGATTGAAATGAGATCAATAATAATATTTTGTTTCGGAATATAAATATATTTCAAAAATTATGAAGTCTAAATTTAATGCAGTAAGGTATCATATTCTGAGAAATATTCTGGACACACCAAATTTTAAATAAATGAATGAATTTTTCTCTTTTCGACGATCACCTAAGACTTATTTATAAAGTTTTGAATGTTAAAAATTGAGAAAAACTCAACATTTTCATAATTTTAGGCAAATTAATCTTGAGAAACCTGCGCGCTGATTGGCTTATTTTCTTTGAAACGATCAATGGAAAATCTAAAATTATCCCTTTTTTATTGAAAAGTGATATTCAAATTTTCATTAATCAGTCACTTTAAGTGATTGATTTAGTTGATTGGAAATTAACTCTTTTTTTTTTAAATATTATGTTTCAAGAACATTTTGTTAATCGTGATTTTCACAGCAGAAGCTTTATGTAAAATCAAAAATTCGTTATTTATTAGAGCATTTATTGAATCAAGTTACATAAAATATTATCATTTTCCATTTAGACCATTTGAGCAGATCTGTGTCTTACCAAAGGTTTACAAATTATCTGTGTGGCCCTGATTTGAATGGATATCCTGTTCATATTAAACAAAACTTGCCTTAAAATAAAACTGACTTATTGGATTAATAATTTAGAGAGAGTAAAAGATCATAAAATAATTTTTCTTGAGTTTATTTTTTAGAAAAAATAATATTTCATATTTGTTTCATTTCGTACAGACATGTGCCGAAAATTATATTTTAGAAGATTTTATTTCTAGAAAGATTTAATTTATTTTTAATTGGAGCTTTAAACAATGTGATTGCAACACTTTGAACAAAGCTGATTTTTTTCCCATGAATACGAAACTTGCTCGTGCAGCTTAAATTTTATTTTTATTTTGTACGAAAAAAATTGTTGAAAAATATAGTTAAAATATTTATTTAAAAATTCATTAAAAATAGAAATTTAATTCTAAGATTAAAACATTGGTATCATTTAAAAGATAAATTTTTGGTCTTTAAGTTCATGTTAAAAAATTTTTTGTGTGGTAATATTTTCTGAAGTTATAGAAGAAACACGCTAAAATTTCGCTTAATTTTTAAATAAATAAAATTCTAATTAAAAATTCGAAAGAATAACTTCCAGGTGCACATTCCCGGCCTCCAAGGTATACACGTGCCAAATGTGGTAGCTGTAAATTGAATGGTCTGGCCTGTAGAGCGCCAACACACACACACACACATTGAGCTTTATTATAAGTATAGATATAGATAAATATTCCTTCTCAAGGTTCCAATAAATTTTGATAATTATGATTGTAGAACTTGGAACAGAAATGACAATGATATCTAATTTTCTACAATAATAAGGAATTTTCGCTACAATTTTCTACATTAATAAGTAATTTATTTCTATTTCTTTTAAGGTTCTTTTAATTGCAGATGATATTGATATACTTCAAATACATAATTTTTTGTTAGATATATATGTAATAATTTATTGATTAATTGTTATTATTAATAGAAACAGTAAAAAGTGATTAATCGATGTATCAGAATGATTTCAACATATCAACGAAATTGAAAATTCATTGCTGTTATCTATTGTTTATTTTTTATTAAATATTTTGCTACAACAAAGACTTTTCTATTGTTTTATCCAACGAAGTTATGGGTTTTCAAGGAGTGAACTAAGATTTTGCATTCTATTACTTGGAATAAGCAGTATCTCCTTCTTACATGCTCTCTAAAAATCGTGAATGTTCTAACTCATTCCAACTCATTCGTGAATGTTCCAACCAGTATATGTACCAGTCATAAAAAAAATATATCCCGGCTTATGAACTGATTAGAATAAATGCGTTTAACACTACATATAATATACCCTGACTTATTAGAAAAATTCAAAAGTTAAAGGAAGATAAATCGACGAATCCAGAAATTTTGAAATTTCTCATTATTTGTGTTATTATTAAATATTTCAAAACAGGGGAGTCGATAATTAAGTCATGACAAAAATTATGCTATAATCATTTCTTTCGTATAAAATCGAAATAAAAGCGTTTATTTACTGTTTTTGAAGAAGAACTTTTAATAATTAATAGTATTATTGAATCTATCTAATTTTCAATAATACAGGCTGATAAAATGTTAAGGAAGGCTAAAAATATACTTCTTTAATTAAACATGCAGTACTGCATGATTGATGTTCATTTCTATCAATTATTGGCAGGTAAATGACAATCAATTACACATTAATAATGTAAAAACATTTCTTTCCCAAAGCACATCTTTTATTTATCGTTGTTTTCCATTTCACATTATATTACAATACTTTGATAGCAGCTACCTATATATGTCTTCAGCACACTCATCAGTTTCGGAATTTCAATAACTGTAATCTTGAAAGAGAAAGTGATGCCTATATACAGTAAAAGGACTATGGACAACGCGATGAAATTAATTGCAATATCGCCTAGTAGTTAAATTTCAAGCTGGCATATTTATCTCAAAATTATTAGGGAAATGGAAAGAAAAGTCACTTGTAAGATCGTTGAGTGAGATAAATTTAGAAAGGAAAAAGAGAATATAAGAACAATGTATAAAATCTAAATCTGTTTGCTTTTAATTCCAAGAATTGTTACATTACAAAATGATTATATATATTCCAATCAGTCGCATTTGTAACACGCACGGTTAAAACCCATTTTCCAAATCCTTTTTCAAGGCTTTAACTGATAAAACTATAAATCACAAAAAAACTTAAATGTTCAGTCAGTAGCTCTTAAACTATTTTAAAATGATGGTGCTATATTTCTATCTTAAAACAAATAAACAGTTTCTTTTTCAAACATTGGCAAATGGTATTGAAATGATTCTGGCACATATTTTAGAATCAAAGAGCGTATTCTCATAGTTAATTTTAATTTAATATCATGTAACATTTTATGTGTTATGTTTTATTCCATGCCATGGCTCGTTTCTCCTAATTTAAGCAGCATAAATCGCCATTTAACAACTTAAACAACCTTGCAAGGGTCTTTTTAAAACATATCCTTAAGCGCTCGAGTATATACTTATTTCTGTCCCTTCGCTGTGATCAGAACCAAAAAAGAAATAAAAATTATTTATTTTATAGAATACTTGAAATTCCTGCGTCATTAATTGAATTTAAAATAATTTGCAATCGTTTTGATGGTATTTGTAACAAAATTGAACAAATTTATGGTCGTATGAGCTAAATAAATAAGCTTTAAAGTTATATTTTATTTACTCTAGAATACATAAGGCTGTTTCTGCAATTCCAAAATATCTATTGCAATCTATATTAAATAGATAATTTAACACGTCCACATACTGCCTATTTGCTCAAAGCTAATACATACATGTTTGCTTAATTTGATTAAATTTGGCTCATTTCTATTTGTTTAGATGTTTATTAATCTATTTCTAATGTGAATATTTGTGGGATTCGCCTGGTAAACAAGAACTGATTTGCATCGTTAAATCTGGTAAACGTATTCTGTGCGTCACATTATTTGTTTGTCATCTTCATTAATATTAATTTCCATTTCAACATATTCTTTATCAAATTCACTTCTATGTTCAGAGTGGAATATGACCTTTTAAATAAACTCTGTCTAATAAGCCAGATATCCTTATGATGTACCTCCTGAACACCAGTAATTTATTTCCAATCTCACTGGGTTTCTAAAGTAAACAACTGATGATGCGAATGGAGATGCTTTCTGTTTTCATACGACATGGGAAAAACGTTACAGCACTACACCAACAGTGTTGACATTTCATCGCCTTGCAAAACTGAAATACCTTTTTATTATCATATATTTTTTTAATCCCTTATACTGCTGCATCACTGGTTAGGATATATAGGCGATGTTATTGAGATGTTATATTGTTGCTACTGAGTTGATTACTAAATTAATTAGAGTCTTAGTGAATGTTGTTTGATGGAAAACGTAGAAATGTAACCATATGTATGACTCCCTGAATTGCTACGTACAACTTGTATTCAATCTATATATTTTAAATAATAAGAAAAATCCATATATGAATGATTCCACCCCAAGTATTAGTGCGAGTTCGTCAATTGTTTTCTCATATGGAAGTTCACAACAACTAGATATGTCATCAATGATCTCATATCCTTCTCTAACTTACGTTTTTGAGAAAACTCGAAAATTGTTTGCTCCATTGTTTGATTTCTATGGTAAAAACTCACGATATATTCGCCAACCTCAAACTTTCGATTGTTTTCGAAAATCTTAATATCATGTGAAAGCTTATAATGTATTATCAATAGATACTTGCTCGCCACCACCTTTTATTTTTCAAGGATATCCAGAACATCATTCAGACAAAACAGTCCAAGCTACAGCTCCTTTACCGATTTTGAGCAGATTTATTTCTTACGGAAGTCATGACACTTATATATATCATCAATGGTCGGTGCTCCCTACCGCTTTCATTTTTGAGACGAATTCGAGAACATCTACTGCGTATGCATTCAGCGATTTCACTGCACATCTCTACGCGAAAGATTTCGATTGAATTCTGCAGATACAGTTATCATACCAATTTTGAAAATGTCTGTTTCATATTCATGAAATATATTACCTGAATATAAAAATAAATATTTTTCATATTTATGAAATATATTACCTGAATATAAAAATAAATATTTTTCATATTCATGAAATATATTACCTGAATCTAAAAATAAATATTTTTCATATTCATGATTTTTTTTTTCCATATTCATGACATTTTTTTTTTCATATCCATGAAAAATTTTTCGTATTCATGAAATTTATTTCATTTATTTCATATTCATGTTTCATACTCATGAAATATATTTACGCTGTCTACTTTCTATCTCTTCAATTTGAGAAATATTGCAAATTAAAGCTTTGATATAGCCCTTAACCTCAACAACTGGACAGATTTCGTAAATTTTTGTCGCTAACAACATTCCATTACTTTAAGGTGTTGAAGAAATTTGTCTTCTGTAATTGAATTAAAATTATTATGTTTTATTATGTTAGTAGGGTGTTGGTTTCACATACACAGATTGTGAGTTCGAACTCCGCCGACCGAAAACTCTCCTTGTATATGGTGGCTGGTGCACGTATAAATCTGTGGTAGCCACAAAGTCCTCCAAGTCTAAACAATACTACTGGGAGTACTAAACAGAGGTAATCGTTTTTTGATTCAAAATGTCTAAATTACGATCTGTGGATGAGTGAATGAAATGCACGAATGAAGTCTACTCAGTGAAAAAGGCTGTGACACATGAGTAGCTAAGACGTATTCTTGGTTCTATATGGCGCTACTTAAACAAGAGACGCTAAAACTAGGCTTAAAATCGCTTACCTCGTTAGCAGGCTTGTCCATGACAAGTGTCATAAGCAACAACAACAACGTGTTTTAGTAAGTAAAAATGTTTATGATTCGTAAGACGATTCTACAAAAGGTTAAATATTATAATTTTCTACAATTTAATCTCTTAACTAAAACTATATAAAATATAATTATTTATATTATTTGGATTATTTTTTTCTAGGGGAAGCATGTGACTATCTCTAATGGTTTAGAACTCACTTATTAAGCAACGATAAAAGTGCATACGTAAATTACATGTTAATATTCATGAAGAACTATAAAATCATACAGTAGTATATACAAATAGTGTTAATGCAATTACAATAATAAAATAAAGCAATTAAAACTCAATTTTTATTGCTATTGCTGGCGATAGACATGATATTGAATGACTACTGACTCGATCGTTCAGTTAATCTGCTTTCTGAGCATCGGCAACGCAGAATTATCTTTCACTAGAAAACGACAAACACAAAGGAGAGGTGCATTAAAACTGTCCTTCCGTGCGAAATAGCTCCCAATAAACCAGCAATCAGCATTTGGATGTTAATACCCATTTTAAATCAGAACTCAATTTCTGCCGAAGTGCTCCGCGAAGTATGTCGTTTAATGGACAGGACCTGCGAGTTTGGTAAACAAACTTTCCAGATGGGGACTCGACAGACTCGGTTCCTAATTAAAGAATTGGATAATGGCTCCCTCAGAACTACTCGAAATCTCCAGGGTGGATAATTAGGTCGAACCGTTTTAAAATTACATTAGAGTATTATCTGACGTGGCTCTAGCAGGCGACTTTGACAAAGGATCTATTGAAAAGAGCTCGAACCACCTACTCTTGGATAGGTGGGTTTATTATTAAGTCGTTACCAAATCGATAGCTGTAGATTGCCGTTTCACACCGGTCGCATTGGAGGTAATTTGTATTGTAAGCGAATGGAATCATGAATAGAAGGTTTGGACTCGATGGGGCGCTTCGTATCATAAAATGGAGAATCCATTCTCTAGTTTGCACCAAACAGGCTATTATGCAGGTGTCTTTGGACTGTACCGTGCGCTTGGTGTGAGCCTTTATTGGACCGGACTAGGATTCCTTGATTGTTAGGTAAAGCAGTGAGATTAATTTTGATTAAATGAGTTTAAATTTGCTAATTTATTATTACTACTTTGAGTTTTTAGCCCAAATCACAAAATAATGCTGATGTTCTATTGGTCAAAAGAATACAACGGATTTTAACCTATAGTGCGATATTTTATTTTCAATGGAACAATGTTATTCCTACTATTAATGTTAAACAGGCAGAAAAAAAATAATTAAAAAACTGTTCAGCTTGCTTTCTTAGAATTAAAATTGATTTCTTAACATAAACATTAATTAATAAATTAATAAAATTGATTGTTAATTTTTTCAATCTCAATTTTTTTTTCTTTCATATAAAAATGTACTAGGTAAATAGTTCGCAATTATTTAATTCTTCCAAATAAATTTTAAAATAATTATTATTTCCTTTTGTTAATTCTTGGAGAAGTTTGAATGTGTGAATATTATTAATTTTTTATGCTTTTCTATTTATATTTTATATTTGTATTCTCATAGATATTATTTTTAATAAGCATTATTGATTAAGTTTATTAAATTTTCCTTCAAACTATAAAGATAATGGGAAAATAATAAGGAATGATTCACTCCTTTTATTGTTTATTAAATTTTCATTGTTGTTTATGACAGATTTATTAATAAATCTATAAAAATTAGGTCATAAGAAGAATTAAGCAATATATTTCCTTTCTATTATTACCAAGACATAGCAAATTAGTAATATAGTTAATTCAAAATGCAAATTCTGAATATGGATCTTTAACAAGATGATATCCAACACCGGATTCAATAGTTAATCATCCTTTTCTTCATATCATATTTCTTCCTATTATTTGTGTCATTCTGAGAGTTCTTTATACCTTATTTTAATGCATTTTAATTGTTTACACACTTTGCTTTAAACCTTGTTTAATCTATTGATAATATATAATAATAATTTTAAATTATTACAGTAGTTTGTTACTATTATTAAAACTTTTGTAATATTATTTTTACGTTTATTTTTTTCTTCATAGTGTCAAAGCTGGATTGAAGGAAAAAGTTCTATGAAAGAACTGTTAGCTATACTGAAGAAAAATTGTAACCGGCAGAAGAAATTCATCTTATTTATTGTACTCTTTTGTACAAAAATATTCCGGCATGGAATGAAATAGAATGTAAAAAAATATAATAGACGTAATAAATCTACAAGAAATAATAATAATAAAAATGCTTAAAGTTACAGTCGTTTCTGTTATCCCTTTCAATCAAGCATAGCTACGTCTTTTTGTCCGGAACAGTCTTTTACTATGTCTCATCGTCGGAATTTTTATCATACTTCATGAGTAATATTATTGTTTCGTTTCTGACACTGTTACATTTATCTTCTTATTGTCTTGGATTGTTAAAAAAGTATGAATCATTTTGTATCTAGTAGATGAGAAAGAATCAAAATCTGAATTGTTTTGTTTCAAACCGTTGCTTATTTAGCTTTCTTTTCTTGCTTATTTGTATAAACTTCCACAAATTCGGTGTAATAAATGCTTTGAGCTCTATAATTTATAATTCTTTCTACAAGTATATTTTATTTATTTATTATTTACTTATTCACTTAGTCATTTACTTATTTTATTTTGATTTTTAAAATAATTAAAAATGTTCATGTTTAACTCTATATTTAAAATGATATTTAGTTTTTCTATATTACAGTTTAATGGATTATAAATCAGTGAATCAGAATTGCAACCTAAATAAAACATGTTATTTCCCTTTAATGAGAAAATAATGAATTAGGCATCGAGCATAATAAGTTTCTGAAAATATTTAAGAGATATAAACTAAAAACGTTCTTAAGCACACACTTATAATAAAGCATTATTTTAACAAAAATATCGGAGACAACACAAGACTTTAAGGAGTAGAAGGAATTACTCTAGCAAATAAGAATTTTAATCATATTTATAAAATATTTTATTTTTTTAATGAACATTTAGGAAATATCTTTTTGTGATATTAATCATAGTTTAATTTCTTTATAATATTTCATTTTACATCCATATATATTTGAAATTTTCTTCTTCAGCTTCTTAATTCCCTTATAGTAGTATATTATATAAAATGTTTTTATTATTCTGTTTGCTCAGTTAACTGATAATTGCGTGCGAAAAACTTTAAAAACGTTGTTTTCCCATCAGAAACGGTAAGCAGTGCAATATATAGGGAATCTGACACATCTCCATTTTTACTCCATTTTTTTTCTCCATTTTTACAAGTAAATCTCCATTTTTACAAGCATAAAACAATTCGAAACAGATAAAATCATGTAAAATAAATACTGTTGTATTGAAGATTGATAAAGGAAATTAAAGTGCTCATTTTTTTCACTGCAAGATAGAAAAAATATCGAAATTACAATAAATACAAAGTTTCAAAATTGGAAAACAATGCGACTATTTAATTAAATAATGCAGAGCAACTATCTGAATTATTTAATGTTCCAATGCATATAAATAATTTAGAAAACTGGTTGGTAGATCTACCAATACCATAAGACATGCGATATATGGGAAAGATTATGGGAATGAAAAGGAATTAAAAAAATGGAATTTTCCAATTATGAATAGAATCACATTTATTATCATTTTTTCAAGTTTAATATTGTTACGAAATTTCTGCCGGGGTTCGTTTGGATAGTGGAAGTGATATGGTGTAAAGAACGCTCAATCAGCAGGCGGCAGTAGAAAATAAAACAACGACATTTATTTACACGAAGACATACAGGACAGCACAAAAATGACAAATATATACAGCATAAAAGACGATTATCTTCAGCCGAGACGTACAGCATACAACCAGAATCTACTGCAGACAGTAGCGCACAGCTCAGTTCAGCACTGGCTTGACTCCGTCGATTCCGACTACTCTTCTTCGACTGACTCCGTCCACTCTGTCTTCGACTTCTCCGACTCTCGACTCCTTCTGACTGACTTCGCTGCTCTCGAACTCGAACTACTCTGTCTGGCAGCTGCAGCCCCTTTTATAGGTTTCAGGAGGCGGGGCTAGAAGCGTTTCAACCAATCAGGAACGTTCGAGGTGTATCTCGGTTCTACTGGACGGATCGGAATAAATTCTCGAAGTTTCGGGTATTATCAATTTTGGCGCCAAAGTCAACGCCAAGTCGCCAAATGGTCACCAAGTTTGTCGCCAAGCTCTGGGAACTCCGACGCACACCTGGACTCCATCCCATTCAGATGACTGTAAAACTTTCTTTCTGTTGATGGAACAAACTATGCTAGAAAGCCGAATTGCAGGTTTGTAACATTGCTCCCCTCCTCAAAGACTGACGTTCCGGCAGTCCTACTTCAATCCAACAGCTGGCGTTGGCTTCCGAATGATGCGATGACGAAGCTTTAGGTGACTTCCGGTCTTTCAAAGATGATATCGTTTACTAATTTGGCGGCGACTAATGATCCATCCGAACCTTCTCAATGGTTTTGACTCGGACCTCTTCGTCATTTCGGATTGTACATCCAGACTTGATTCCGCTCCTGAAAATGCAGGATGTCCCATGGAGCCAAAAGCTGGATCGTGGTAGAGACCTCCGGAATGAATTCTTGCCAGGCTGGTCAGTTGGTCACTTTGAACTTCTTCCATCGAACCAGCCGTGTATCAGGATGATCCAACGGTGCCTTCTGAAGTCCACTCGAAAGCCAGGTATTCGCCTTCGTCGCCAAAGCCTTCACGGGAATACGTCCACCTCTTCCTGGTCTATTCTCGACACTCGAGAATTGTCCGCAGCTCTCCACACAGGATCTTCTGAAGAGCTCACCCGTTTTTGCGGGAAGGGTCCTTCTGCGACGACGTAACAGGTCCGAATGCACAGGAGATTCCTAGGCTCCTATTTGCATCACACTTCTACGCAGATCCACAGCAAAGATGAATTCTTGAAGAAAATTGAATCCGTGACTACAGGGATCAGCGATTCCAGCCACGTAGTCTTCTTCCGTGTCACTATGCCAGGAGATACCAAGAGGCTTGCAGACAGGTAGTTCCTGTAATCTTTGGGAGGAATCCAATCCAAACAGAGTCGCATCAACTCTTGCATCCATAGGCATTGAGCACGGGTGGCCACCAACAGACCCGTCCGAAGAAAGTCCATCTCCTCCATCCCCAAGCGCCTGCACTTTCGGTTCCACTTCAGGGGACTCATTCGGAGAAGACTGTTTCAGCTCCACAAGTATTTGAAATTCTCCCTGTTCGTTCCTCTCTTCATTAGACTTCGGTTCATCCACCGGATGGCTAAGCTCCTTTTCGGTGACACCGGTCTCCATTGGATCTTCATTCTTTTCTTCCACTTGGCTCTCGCTGCTTCCTTCCATTTCTTCTGTGATTACTTGGATTACTTCAGTTTTGTTAACTTTATCTTCTAAAATCTCTTTTCGTGACGAAAGGCCTTTTTTCAATTCATGCTTCATATCTTCATATCCGTTTTTCATTTCCTCCGTGAAGGCTTTCATTTTTCGCAAAAGTTTCTCTTGTCCGGCTTCCATTTCTTGCAAAAGTTTCTCTTGTCCGGCTTTCATTTCTTGCAAAGGTTTCTCTTGTCCAGCTTCCATTTCATGCAAAAGTTTCTCTTGTCCAGCTTCCATAGATTTCTTCATCTCAGCCAACAGAGCCAGTAACTCACCATTATGGCTATCAGCCATTTTTGCTTGGGATCTCGTCAGAACCATAGACTGTTGACCACTATCCCACTTCTGACACCAAATGTTACGAAATTTGTGCCGGGGTTCGTTTGGGTAGTGGAAGTGATATAGTGTAAAGAACGCTCAATCAGCAGGCGGCAGTAGAAAATAAAACAACGACATTTATTTACACGGACATACAGGACAGCACAAAAATGACAACTATATACAGCATAAAAGACGATTATCTTCAGCCGAGACGTACAGCATACAACCAGAATCTACTGCAGACAGTAGCGCACAGCTCAATTCAGCACTGGCTTGACTTCGTCGATTCCGACTACTCTTCTTCGACTGACTCCGTCCACTCTGTCTTCGACTTCTCCGACTCCTTCTGACTGACTTCGCTGCTCTCGAACTCGGACTACTCTGCCTAGCAGCTGCAGCCCCTTTTATAGGTCTCAGGAGGCGGGGCTAGAAGCGTTTCAACCAATCAGGAACGTTCGAGGCGTATCTCGGTATCTACTGGACGGATCGGGAAAATTCTCGAAGTTTCGGGTATTATCTATTTTGGCGCCAAAGTCACCAAATTCGTCGCCAAAGGGTCGCCAAGTTTGTCGTCAAGCTCTGGGATCTCCGACGCACACCTGGACTCCATCCCATTCAGATGACTGTAAAACTTTCTTTCTGTTGATGGAACAAACTATGCTGGAAAGCCGAATTTCAGATTTGTAACATTATGTTATTGAGAGTCCAGTGCAATACAAGATGCATTGATAAAATATGAATATTGCAAGAATAATGTAGGTTTAATACATATTTATACAGAATGAAGACTTTAAAAAAGTTAAAAAATGGGAATGAGATAATGAGTAAATTACCAATGACCTTATTTGCAGTTATAGCAAACTGCAGTAACTGCCAATATTGGCTTCAAACGTATCTTTTGTTCTCTTAAAACTTAAAATATGACACTTAATGTATTTCTCATTATCAGTACGAAAAGACTTAAACTAATGAATGACTTCAAATTATATTTCGCATGTAACCTGAGGAAGGCATAGGGAGATGTATTTTGCGAAAAAATGTATTCAAAATTGTCTATATATTATCTTGTATACAGGAAAGAGGATACTAGAAATGCTGTACATTGTACAGTGATTTTCTAATATTGATTAATATTATATTATTTTCTTTAAATTTTATATTGTGTTTTTTTTTTATTCTATATGCATTTTTATCACTCAAGAATTTTTGAAGTTTTGCAAAATCCTTTTTCTATGCTTTCATTGTGACCCTCTATTGTTACAATAACACAAAAACTTCTAAATCGGATATTTTTTTTTTTGTAGAATTTATTTTCTCATGTTTTCCATAGTCTGTGTATGAATTTGGTTTCATCCAGTTCATTAGTTTTTACAGCAAAAGCCATTAGCTTCTAATTGTAAACACGGAAAGTCATTTTATGCTGACATAAAGAATATGTTAATCAGTTTTTAAAAGCTCATTTTCTATCAAGTTACAAGCAATAAAAATTGTCTCAGACATTTTCCTCATTTTCCCTATCTTAGTAATTAGTGATATTTAAAGGCAACATGCATGTTGAGTTTCTTTTGTGAATTCATTTAGTTAAGCATATAAGCCAGCGTCCTGGCTTAGGGGTAGCGCGTCTTCCCCCTGATCACAGCGTCCCGGGTTCGGGCATAGTTTTTCTTCTTCTGTGATCTATCTGTGAAATCTGTAAATGTGCCCCCCTGTAAAACGGAAGCAAATGTGACGCAGGAAATAGCTAAATAGTGCTTTTGGCTTCAGTTGGCGCTACTGAAAAGAAAGAGACGTTCACTCGACTTAAATCGCTGACAGATCCATCAGCGGTCTTGTAAAGTTCCATAAGTAACAACAACAGTTATTTATATAAGTTCAGTATGTTTTGTCTTAAATTAGTAGATAAGTATGCCACTAGAAAATACTACTGTAAAAGCATTTTTTCTACAAGAGAAAAGATGTAATATATTACGTGATGCACTGCTATTTAGTTATAATACCAAAGAGACCACAGTTTTTCTTCTGTCTAACTTAAACCGAATGTTTTAAATAAAAATTTAAATTTTGCCCCTTTTTTATTTAAATTTGCCCCTTTTTTATTTAAATTTGCCCCTTTTTACAAGACAAGGCATGCTGCATTACGCGTATTTTGTTACAAGTGTTATTGTGTTTCAAAAAGTCCATTTCAGTAATTATATAGTTGAAAAAATTATAAGTAGCAGGGCATATTATAATAGTTGAATGCGATTTTGCTTTATAATTTATTTATTATCTTTTTCCTACACTTTCAGTATTCTTCGAATGAAACTTCTGATAATTATTAAAAGACACACCATGCATATTACCACCTCTAAACGCAACTCTAATAAAATGATTTTAAAGCTGGCGCTTAAAGTATCAAGCGAGACATTATTCATGTATATGTTTGGAACACCGGATTAACAAAGTCCACGCATTTCTCTGTAATTCAATAACTTTTAAAGCTCTTTTCTTTACTTCTGCAATAAATGGTTCCGCAACTACCTGACTGCGGCTCTGTATCATAGTAGCACCTTGAGGGAACATAACGTCGAGAATCCGGAGATTAAGAGAGATTAGAGCGGATCGCAGGAGGTTGCATGAAAGACGGAGAAGTAATTTCCATTAATTAGGTCAGGGGATTAAGTGTTTCCTCAGCACTTAAGGGCGTGAAATGGGAAAGATGAAAGTCTTAGACTAATATTTACTTAACAAGCGACGTTCGTTAGACATACCTGCAAAAATAGTTCGGATCGAAAGAAAACGTGACATGAGTGTACTCGGCCATGGCGAACATGTCGACGAAAGGTTTCAAAAAGGGAAATATAAAACCGCTTTGGCTGGAATGGAGTAAAAAAATAAATGATCAAATTTAAGAACACAATTTTTAAAAAGCGTGCGTTTATTAGTTTCTTAATTTTACTTGTTTACTTGGTAAACTAATAAAATTACGTTTCATAATAATTATTAAGTAATGGTTTTTTATTTTAATTATTCTTAAAAATATTTTTGAAAATTAAAATCAATTTTCTCAATTTTTTTTGCCATATTGCATCAGTTGCTTGGAGTGAAATTTATTTCGATTAACGAATTATCTTATAGCTGAATATGAAAAAAAAAATGCATTAAGCGTCGCGAGCAATTGTCATCTATTTTACAAAAAAATTATAAGATTTAAGATATATAGTATAGAAGACTAAACAGAAGATTATAAATTCATTCAAAAACAATTTTGTCTACCAACATGAAGCAAGATAAATGAAAAAGGGGAAAAAAAGATTAAAAAAAGTTTTAAAAAAAATAAAGGAAATTTATAAATATTGAGTAGTATTTTATGTACTTTACATTTAGATAAAAATGTTCAAAATAGGATGTATGAAATAGCACGAAAAATATGTTATATGGTTTTATGGAAATAGACTCTTTAGACAAAAATGGATGCTCACAAGAAGATTTTGTGTTGCTAAATTATGATTCTAATGAATTGTAATAAGCAAATTAGTAGAATAAATAAATATAGAATATGTTTTATAGCGATAACTAAATAATTAATAATGTATGTGTATTGAATATGTACTTGAAAACTAAAGAGTATTTTGCTTTTGAAAGTTCAAGCATTAAGAAAACCTTTTTTGAGGAGAAGGAGGCTTTAATTGGCTGGAGAGTTAGTAAGGGTTGTTCTGAGTTTCTTGGTTACGATTATTGATTACAATTAAGTTGTGCATAATATATGATATTGAAAAGTTTCAAAATGATTCAATGAAATGTTTGGGCCAATCCTTGGATTTCCTAAATAGTTTACATAAAATAAATTATTTATCTGCGCAGGCAAGAAAATTGCTTTTGTAACACCGATTTCTTGATTACAATTGAAAATTGCGGGAAAAAACTGTTTAATTATGAAAATGATCAATCATAAAAATCAGTCCATATAAAGAGATTTGTGTTTGTTTGGTGTTCAAATGATTTGTTGGTGGAAAAATATATAAATATTATTAACAAAATTCAATGGACAAAACGAAAATATTAATATACAGAGTTGTTATGACTAAACTTTCTATAGAGAAATGTGCAGGGCCTACTATTAGCCATAATGGCATGAAATTTAAACAGCAGACACTTGGGATCATACTCTCAAGATTTATTAAATTCATGGATTGGTGGCGTTTTATAAATGGACATTGTACATTATGTCTTGGATACCACCATGGCGGAGACATTTAAGTACCGGATTGCAGTTTGCAAGTTCGTGCCCATTTGCCAGAAAAGAACCTCATCATCAACAACCAAATAGCTCCCAAGGGAAAAAAAACCATGCACTCTTGATGTGAGAAATAATAATTTATAAACAAACTTCACTGATAGATAGAGTTTTAATACTTATTAAATATAATTCGAATGAGCAGAGCATCTTCGAAACGTATGCAAATGGCATGTCTGATAAAAGTGTAAGACAAGCAATGCACAAAAACCATATTTAGTTTGCTGTTGCACCATTCTAAAAGACAAATATCTATTATGGAAGAATAATAATGGAATAAAGAGAACGCCCAGGGCAGCGTTAAAAGTACTTAATAGCTCTATGTGACATGAAATAAAAGAATTTGAAAGAATGGGTAGCTGAGTATTTTACCAGGTGGAAGATTACATGATTTTGATACTGCTTGTATAGATTATGTAGAAGCATCTAACCATTCCACATATGATGTTTTTAGTTTTATAACTGTTTAATTCTCTTTTGTTGTTGTTTCTTATGGCAATTGCCACGGACAAGCCCGCTGTTACGAAGACAGCGATTTAAGTCGGAAGGGGAGCGTCTCTTGTTTTTATAGTAGCATCAACTTGGGCCAAGAGAACGACTCTGCTACTCACGCATCACTCATTCACTTTCACAGCCCCTTTTTACAGTAGAACACATTCACACATCTCACAGATAGAATAACGGAAGAACAACCATGCCCAAAAACTATGCCAAGACGCCGGCTTATTCTCTCTTGATATGTCCTATTCAACTATTTGGAAAACAATGAGACGAATTCTGAAACTCTTATAAAAATCTATGAACTGTCCGACGGGGGCACTGGAGTTCGAAAAACATTTGAACTGCAATTCTTTGGTCGAATAGAAGTCCGTGCTTATTGGAAGTGAAAAATTCTAAGAATAAACTGGCCCACTATCGCTTGAATAACCACCTCACAACAGCTGCATTTTGGCAACAAAAAATTCACGAACTTATCATCAAGTGACATTGCAGTCTGCAAAGTTTACGGGATAGTGTGGATCCTTAACAACTTTTTATCATTGACCTTTTTTTCATTTCAAGAACTAGTCATTCTATCGAATTTAAAACCTGCTCCATCACTGAACAACAGTATCAGGTTATGTTGAGAATCTTTTTGATCCCCATCCTGCAAGCAATTCAATTGTCTGCAGGAAGACACTTTTCCAGAGGACGATGCACCTCTTCATGTTTATCACAGAGTACAGCAAATTTTACGGCAAAATTTCACAGATGGACATGCAATAATTCAAAGGTTTCCTACAGTTTGGTCTTCACTTTTACCTGATCTCACTCCATTACTGGATATGGAAATATTTAAAGGACGGGTTTATAGAGGGCGACTAAAACTTTTAACACATTAGAAAGGATACATTATTTGGCATATTCTGGGAATAAGTGCAAGCCTACTGCTTTCTACTGTAGAACAAATTGTTCTGGGATTATAAAGAATTGGGGAGAAATATGGCATTCGTAGAGAGCATCTATAGAGCTTTTAAGTTGTTGTAAGATGTCACATAATGGCGATTTCAGTATTGAAATTTTATTTAATAAATCTTGATAGCATGGTTTCAGGTGTTTGTTAATTTACTTTCATGCCATTCTGGCTCAAAGAACGTTTTGCTGAGTTCTCTTACAATGGGACCTCTATACATATTTCACACGCAACCTAATGAGATTAAAAATAATTTTCTAATCTTAAATAATATACTTATCAACACATCATTTATGAGTGCAGAGCAAATTTCAATGAATAAAGGAAAAACACTAAGCATTCTTGTATTTTTTACAATCTAGAGAAATAAAAAAAAATATTATGTCAAAAAAAAAGGCTTGGCTATTAAATAAATATTTAGGTTTTACTGATGTAGAATATCGAACATTTTTATTCATATAATGATATCAATAATTAATTGTTCTTTTTTCTAAAGTAATTTTTAATATGTTTGCGAAATCAAATGAATGCATAAATGAGTGATTTTTTAATTTAAAAACATATTCGTATTCATAAAACATATTTTTTATTAGTTTTAATCAATTCCTTTATATTTGTTTAAAATTATCAGTTGGTATAAAATAAATAACTTTAATTTATTTATAAAATGATTAATTGCCAGTCTGATTAAATTCTCGGGAAAAGAATTATTGTATAAATTCAAAAGCATTCGGAAGGAAATGAAACTCTTTTGGATGGTATTTTGCAGTAATTACATATCTCCAAGTATTAAATTATACTGATTGCTAAATGTTAACAAAAAGTCGAAGGAGAATTTTGTGATAAAATGATTCTAAAGGAAAAGCATGCCATTTTTTTTAAAATTAGTAAATTATATTTTAATATGCTTCAATGATATGCAAATCTATTTTCAAAATGATTTAATTAAGTTAGAACGTTTTTCGGAATGTATTTAAAATTTATTTTTGAATATTTATTTCATTCTATTGGGTAGAATTTTTTTTTCTCATTTTCAGATTTTATAATTTGTTGAATTAAATTCGAGTACCGTTATTTTGAACAACTTAATGATAAAAGCATTGGATGGAATGTCTTCATTTTGGGGGACAAGGGAAATTGATTGGTGCAAAAATATATAGATTAAATAAAGGTAAAAATGAGACTATGTGTTTACTTTAAGATAAGAGCAATGCAACATGATGGAACCGGAAGGGAACAGAATAATTAGTAGCTTATTGTTTTAATTAGTTTTATTTTTACATTTATTTACACACAGCTAGGTCAGAATTTGAATATTTGATTGCGCGCTCAATACCAACGAGTTAAATTTACAAAACAAGCTGGCTAAAGGACTATGTGAAACAAGTGATAAGAATGGAGAGCAATTTCTGAATAATTATAAATCGTCACAATTTGTTTTCTTGTTTCCAAAGTGTGATTTGTTATTGAAGCTTTGCTTTCAAAATGGTAATAATCCTGTCAAAGTTCTTCGATTGTAACAAAGATAAAAATCTTTGCTAATTGGTCCAATAACAACATCTCCTCTGTGGTGAACAGTGGTTTTGCAATTCAAGCAAATCGTGAAAAAAAATGAATACAATGGTTGCGACCGTTATTCGTTAAGCAATCCATTGCGAGAATAGCAATAATATTGCTCGCTTTACATCAAAGCGTTTGGATTTGCCTTATACAATGAAATGGAGATGCACGTGAATCCTGGTAATTATATATATATAAATATATTTCAGCGGAAGGCAGGTTTGGAGACATAGAACAGATGTTGTATTTTTAACTTCGTTTTATTCTCCCGTTAATATCTATCTCGGAAAAGCAATTTATTTACAAGCAGACACAGCACACCACAAAAACAGAAGTAAGAAAGAGCGAAGAAGGAACGAGGAACTGATCACTAATCTTATATAACATAGGATTTCCGGCCACGCGCCAATTCAATACATGTGGTGACCTTTGACGCCTTTTCAAGGGCACCGAAGGTATAACTTTCATTTGATACGTAGTACTGATGGCGCATTATTTTTGCAAAGGAATTAATTAAACCGAAAGTGGAATTGGATCACGAAATAAGAGAATATTTTAGAATGAAGTTACAATGGGCTGAATTAAGATACAGTTTTAGAAATTAATTTGGATTAAATTAAGAGTTATATATATATATATATATATATATATATATATAATGCTACCATAACTTGCACAGAAGCCCGCTCTTATTACTTATAGTTTACTACCAGTAGCCAAATAGAAACATATCTCTAAACGAAAGTTTCCCGCTGCGCTGAGTTAAACGCTTCGCTAATTAAAAGAGCTGCAAAATATTATTAAATTTCTCTGGAAAGAAGTCGTCCTCGTCATCTGACCGTGGTTCAAAATTACGAGGTCCGTCCCAAAATAGCCCTAGTGTTGCTTCAAAACGGGACGTTAATATAACCAAACCAACCAAACCAACCTCTTCAAATAAAGAAATGAATTAAAATTAAGTGAACTAAGAAGTAAATTTTTTTAAAAAAATACCTACATATAATCACTTAATTTCGTCTCTCACATGAATAATCTGAAGCATCGCATCCCAGCTGTCCCGACGAGCTCTAAACCCCGCATAATATATTTTAATATGGCCTCATTAACCACGCATGGATATGTCTATTTTGTGACCATATCTTCTCCCGGCGCAGTTATGTAGTAATGAACTTTTCCGTCTTGACCCTTGTACGGCGCCTCCTCAAACACGTGTGCCGTCCCATTGTGCGGAAACATACTAAATTAATATGTAATTCAGTGGAACGGGAAACTCAGCTGAATTATTTCGTCTAATTCTCGGAAACTCGCGAGCAAGGTGATACTTATGATCTTCACGGATTTAAAGCATTTGTAACCGAAACTGAATCAGATTTAACATCTACGTATTGTTAGAAAATATATTTTCCCTTATAAGGGGGGCAGATACTATACTAGCAGAGCCTATATGCTGCTTAAGGATCCTTTTTTTAAAAGGATCATTAATGTAAGCTAAAATATCTCTCCAATTGTAAATTGAATATTCTTTCCTCCAATCACTTTCTTGATAGTTTTACTTTTCTCCCTTCGGTGCATTAAATTATATTTAATAGATAACTTTTTGTGAATGAGAAAGATAGAAATTGTCCATTCTAAAAACAATCGGATTTAAATATAAATTTTAAATGATAATGATTTGATAAAGGGATTTTTTTTTCAGTTGACTCTTCTTTTGTTTTTCAAGAATTTTCATTTTAAAAGGATATTTTGAGACTTCCCCTGATAAGGATGTGGAGGATATTCTTTGAACCACGTGGCTAAATTTTAAGAAAAGAAATGTGATGAAAAAATTTATGAAACGATTAGCGAAAACCATTACATTGTAATCACAGCTCGATGCTTTATGTTGACGTTTAACAGATCGGAGTTATGTTTTATATATGCTATATTTTAACCTGTTAAGATATAGCATGAAATTCATTGTTGAAAGTAATATAAGGTCTAGAAACTAGTTTGTTCAAAATGCTCCACAAAATATATTGTTTGACTCACCCAAATTTGGAAAGTAATTAATTCATCGATAATAAGTGTTCTTAAAAAGTAAATAGATTTTCACGAGTTTAATTCATTTTTTTTCAGCTTTAAATTTCAAAAGATTAACAAGAATATTTTTTTAGCATAAACTAAGAGCATGTAATTTGAGAAAAAAATTAGCCCACTTTAAAATTTATATAAATATGTATATGGGTGCGTATGTTTCGGTCATGTCAATTTCGTGCCGTTTGACTTATTCTTTCATTTTTATGTATTTGAATATTAACTTCTAAATATTAATGTCGAATGCCAAAAGAAATTAGTTCGTTAACGACAAAGTTATTAACAATTACAGAAATTTATGCACGTTTTCTTTTTAGTTAAAATTTACGAACTAATATAAATTTCCCAAATTATGGATTTCAATTTAATTCATGTAATGAAACGAATATGTATATATTTTATATATATATTGTTACGAATTTTCCGTGGGGTTCCTTTGGATAGAGGAAGTGATATGGTGTGGAGAACGCTCAATCAGCAGGCGGCATTAGAATAAGAAACAACGACGTTTATTTACACGAAGACACACAGGACAGAACAAAAGCGACAGCTATATACAGCACAGAGACGACTATCTTTAGTCGAGACGTGTAGCATACACAGCAGCATACAACCAGAATCTACAGACAGTAGCGCACAGCTCAGTTCAGCACGAGATTGACTTCGTCGCTTCCGACTACTCCGCTCCGTCGATTCCGACTACAAATCTCGACTACTATTTCGACGACTCCGTCCCCTCTGTCTTCGACTTCTCAGACACTCGACTCCTACTGACTGACTTCCATCTGGCAGCTGCAGACCCTTTTATAGGTCTCAGGAGGCGGGGCTAGAAGCCTCTCAACCAATCAGGAGGCGTATCTCGGTTCTTACTGGACGGATCGGGAAAATTCTCGAGGTTTAGGGTAAAATCTATTTTAGCGCCAAAGTCGCCAAATTCGTCGCCAAGTCGCCAAATGGTCGCCCAGTTTGTCACCAAGCTCTGGGACCTCCGGCGCGCCACACGGACTCCGTCCAATAATGATGACTTTAAAACAGTTTTTCTGATAGTAGAACAAACTATGCTGGGAAGCCGAATTGCAGGTTTGTAACAATATAT
>JAPMOR010020145.1:413687-461770 GCA_026543865.1 Argiope aurantia
TCACAAAGGCGGATAGAACAAAATGCCATGCAAATACATTCTTATTTCTATAACTGAACCCCTTCACTTTCGGTATCGGCTCGAGGGATGATCACGTATTTAAATGTATTATAAAATTGGTTACTGTTCAGTAACAGGTGCATAATTATAAGCATTCTTTGGCATATGCCATCTGAAGCCAAAGGAACCTGTTAAAGTAATGTTAAGAGAGCCAATTTCATTCCCTTAACATGAAAAAATATGTTAAGGGAGAAAAATCGTACTCTTCTCGTTATTTTATTAATATGCATTACTGTACATTTTTAGTTAATTAACAATTGATGACAAATTTTTAGCGAATTAAGATATTTTTTTCTTTTTTAGTTAAATTTTAGAAAGCAAACTTATGGTTATTTGTAAACAAAAATATTTAAAACAAACACTTAAATCTACCGCTATTGCCTAAATCCACTTGGTTGAAATTCTAACTTATTAATTAGTTTATGTAAGATTGTCACACATCACCATTGCTTATAATTCAGAGGCAATGAATGTGTTATCAAAAATCATTTTCAATATATCATTAAGATATGAATTCAAGACAGGCCTGAAAAAGTATATAATCTCTTGAGAATGATAAGTTTCATGAGACGCATGGGTAAAATGTAATATGTTTCGCATTTTATTCATAGGCTCAACGTGTGAAATATAATCGTTTATACTTATAATTTTAAGCTTATTTTCTTTAAGCAATAAGTTATTATACACATTAAAGACTTCCACATATAATCCACATATCTCTTATAATATATTAATTGATTTCGTCTTGACAGTTAATATTCTTATGGTTCAAATATGCACTACAAAGTAGAATGATGCAAGCAGAAACAAATAAAAATGTTGAATCTAAAATTCATTCAATGATTGTGATTGATTCAGCAGATCAAAATTCCTTCTGGATACTGTGTTTTACTAAATCTTTTTATTTCAGTTCAACTGATTTGATATTAGATGTCCACCCGTAATGTTATTTTCTTTGTTGTATTACAGTAACGTGAAGAAACTTTCCTAGAAATTGGAATGCAGAGTGTGTCTTGAAACGTAAAAGCAGCAATGTGAACGCGAAATATTTTATAATAAAGAAAAATCTCTAATAATTATTGAAGTAATAAATCATGATGATAATCTGCAAATACTGTTTTTTATGTTGTTGTTTTGTTTTCTCTTTAGGGTCCAAATTGATTATCACACTTACAGTTAAGCAGAATAATAACGAATTAAAATTATCTACAGGTTGATTAGAGACAATTTTCTACCCAAGATAGAAAGCCATTAGAAATCATCAATGTGTAGTGACAATTTAATGGTATTATAATTGGAACAATTCAGGTGAAGATATAGAAAATATTCTAATATCTGAGAAAAGGATGCATAATGAAAATAAAATTTTTAAATGACTAAATGATATGAGTTACTTTACCTTCATAAATGCCTTTACTGAACATCACAAAAGCAACTATTTATTGAAATTTAACCAAAAGTTTCAAATGAAGTCATTTACGGCAGTTATAGTTTTATGAAACTCATAAACTTCTTCAGTATTCAATTGATTTTTTTTTTGTCAAATTTAAAAAGCATCACTTTTTAAAAGAGATGACGACATCTAAATAAATAATAAATGGAAACAATTGCATGAGTAAAAGATCAGTTACCACCAATTTTAAGCCAAATGTAGTAGATCTTCAAGAAAAAAAAATTAAAAAAATGTAGTCATTAGATATCCCACCAATCCCAAGACTTAAGTAGAAAACTTCTCAGAGAAGTGAAAAATCGATCTGACTTAACAAGAAAACAAATTGATACTAGCCTTAAATTTGTTTCAAGACGGGTACCTGCCAGATAAAGCGGTAATTTAAATTTCTATTACTTATCTCAGACCAAGTTCAAAAGGGGTGTGATAAGTAGACAGACAACAAAAAGAATGATGCTTTTTTTATGTTTCTGTTTTTATAAACCAAATACCGTCTTTAATTTTTTTTTCTGTCTTTGAAGCAGAGCAACTGCGCTTTAGAAATTTTTCTAGTTTTGTTTTAGAGTAGTGGCGATAAAGCAAAACAAAAGCAAGATAAAATATCTTGAAGAATTAAAAAGTACATCCAGAATTAAAGGGCAAAAAAAAAAATATATATATATAATGTATGACTACACTGTGCGCCTCTGCTCAAACGAAAAACAGAAAAGAATTCAAAGACGCCTATCGTAACAATGGACCTCCCCAAGCCCCACCCTATACGGAAGGCTTTCATAAAAGGTACGTTTTTTCAAGGCTCGTTTTTTTCCCGAGGTGTTACGGATGGAAAGATAAATTTATTTTTACACAATACCCCTTGTATAGAAAAGATAAGAGAACGAACGTGATTTTTTTTGTGGGGATTTTTTTTTTTTTACATCTTCTGTTTTTCCGCGAGTGAGACAATTTTCTCATTTTAGAAGCAAATTCGTGATCGAGACTTTTACACCACCACGGTTATAACAATTTTCTTTGTTTTCTTTCATTCTTTTTTTTCTTTTTCTTTTTCCCATCGTGCTTTAAGTTTCACTCCTTCTTTCATTGAACGAAATTCCATGATGCGAGTGAAATGTGGTTTAGATTGAAATAGGTATTGTTAAGAAGAATAGGACTGTTGCCCGTCTTTGGAAAAGCAATTTGAATGTAAAATATTTTCGCTTTCGCGCCTAATGACTTCGGAATAATCTCTACGAAACTTCATGAAATCTCATTTTTGGTTTTGACGATTGCATTTTCGGACAGAAAATTGCTTTTAGGGGAAATGTTTTTGGAATTTTAATCGGTGCAGCATATTCACCGAAAAAGCACAATGATAGTGATGATCTTTTATGATGTATTTTTCATGCATTTACATAGATCTGATATTTGAAATAAAAATAAATTTGACTCATAAAAATGTATTGAGTTTCTTGTAGGTTTTGTGAAATGTATGAGTTTCAAAAACTCTTTACCGTGATTGAGTTATTTTATTCAAAATGAGTATAGTCTGAAAGAACTTTTCCCCGACACATCTTTTAAATTATTTTCGTTATATAGTTAAACTTTTTTTTATTTTAAAAAAAACTTATACACAATTCTTTTCTGACATTACATTACATTCTGACATTACATTCTGACAATACATTAATCTGATAAATTAAAAATAATTTTCTGCTGATTCATTATTCTATTTTCTTTCTTATTTTTCAATTGTTACAATTTATACTTTTGACAGTTCTAATGTAAAGTTAGGATAAAAATAAACCTCTTTTATTATGGAAAGTATCCATCAAAGTAACCAAGTTATTGAAGTTCTTTCTAAATTAAATAAATAAAAACAAGTAAGAATTTCAAGTTTAAATAACACTAATCAAATCATGATAGTCTGATACAAGTTTAACACTTTCATATCTTTGATGAAGTCACCAATATTGAGCACAAAATGTTACCAACTATCTGAAAATAATTAAATATTTGAAGGATTACAAACTTATGTTTCAGATGGCATTCAGAAGTTCGATAGCTAATACCAAGAAAAACAATTGGAAAGTTAACCTTCATTAGGTTCGTTTATAATGCATCATCAGTCCGCACTAAAGTAAAAATATTTTGGTGTTAGAGACGCTGATTTTTCTAAAAAATATCAGAATGAAACAGACATGACAAATAATAATATTTCCATATATCTCTACAACAATATGATCAATAAATTTAGTATCATTTGAATGCAACTACTAACGCAATGAAAAGTATAGTTGGAGAATATATTTGAATCAGAAAGATAATGAGTGCAAAATTGTACGGAAGAAAATTTATATTAAAACTGTATATTATATATATATTAGTACTTAAAATTTAATAGGTTGTCATATTTGGTACTATTAGCTCCGATGGTTAGCTCTATAAAATTTAAAATTGTGCAATGTATCACTCATATTACACAGATATAGTCAGTTTAATATTTTAAAGTTTTTAATGTAATTTAATGATTTTCCATTTGTACAGAACTTTATATTATCCCACATTAAATTGTTACATCTGTGCGTAAGAAAATTATTTCAAATTATATTTCATTATTATTGTTGTTGTTTTTATTATTTTTTTTAGAGACGTGAGACTAGGTTTTATATAAATTATAATTTTTAATGAAATTCATTTATTAAAATTTTATTTCTTAGAAGTTAACAATTTTTCCTGACGTATGAGGCAATATTTGCAAAATTGTTGACTCAGATTTATTGCAAAGTTATAACTTTGTACTTCATAAGCAATCCGTTGTTACTTTTAATGCTCTTGTGATACTGTTAGCTTTTCTAGCTGTAATGCGATCAATTATGTCGAGTTGAAAGAAGAAATCACTATTTTATTTCTCACTCGAGCTTTGACAAATCCCAAAGAAACTCGCACAGAATTTCCAAAGAGGATCGAAGACGAATGGAGATCATTTATCGGTAAACGCCTCCATCACTAAACGGCAAACCGGGGACTCTTTAATTAGTCTTCGATATTTCAGTCCTGTCCCATCTTCCGATGTATGCGGTCGAAATAAGGTGATTATTTTCTCCCAGTGAGTGCTCTATCCTTGGAGAAATGGCAATACCATTTCCCCAACTTTTGAGAAAAGAACTTCAACTCTACATATTCAGATTAAATGAAGTAGTTTGTAGATTGCTCGTGTTTGAGATCTCTTAAAATCGAATCGAGAATAATTCGGTAATAAATATTTGGGAGTAATAGCCTTCATTGCTTTAAAGAGAAATCTCGTTATTCTTGAAATGACTTAATTCTTGCATTATTTTAAGTTAATGCTCGGTGGAAAATATATTTCTAATTGAATTTGAAAGAAAGGATGGGTTGTGAATTTTGCAATACT
Source organism: Argiope aurantia (assembly GCA_026543865.1). Taxonomy (NCBI): domain Eukaryota; kingdom Metazoa; phylum Arthropoda; class Arachnida; order Araneae; family Araneidae; genus Argiope; species Argiope aurantia. The sequence goes on from JAPMOR010020145.1 coordinate 418,589, forward strand.
TTATTTTATTTATGATATTTTCTTAAAAAAAAACTTAATGTTAACGCTGATGGGTGCCCCTGCACTTAGATCAGAGAAGATGCCCAATTCCCTAGAATTGTAAAGATTCTGTTGGAATTGGACAAGTGTGAAGAATAAAGTGAATTTGAATGCTGCAGCATCCCTTTTCCACTCGTTGATAAGCAGTTGCACTAGTTTTCCATAAACTATGTTGGACAGGATGATGGGGTCGGACACTTACTGTAAAATCCGTTTTAGGTAATACCAAATAGTTTTATTTATTTATTAGTCTTTTTTGGTAAACGAGTGCGCATTCCTTCCACTTAAATAAATATTTTTTTTAAGTTTTTGAGTAAAATCTGGGTTGATTTGACCTTTCAGTTAGAAGATTTGGATTAATTTCGGGCCTATAGCTTGCTTCATCACCTTTCTAAAAGTTGGTGGCTTGCTTATCCAGTTATATGATATAGTGGTAGCTGTTCCGATTGTAAAACTAAGTTCGTGTTGCCGAAATGAGGTATTCCGTGTTAACTGATTTGCATGTTTTGAAAAACTCAGAAGATACTACCGTTTTTCTAGTTTATTTTGGAGTCAGAATAAGAATTATATCAGAAGAAAGATTAAAATTGCTATTTTTGAAATTATTTTCACAAAACTATAATCAGCTAGGTATGTACTGCTAGTTTTTTTGCATTTTTTAAAATTTCTACCGGGTTGAAATTTGTACCAAGAAATGTCTGAGAACTTTCAAGGCAAGCTACTCTGAAAAAGATTTTTTTTTCTTATAATAAGAGGTGAAAAACATCACCTCTTTTTGTGATTTCAGGTAAATAAGAATTCCTAGGAGAAATTAACTCTGAATTGAGTTTGAAGGCCACTTTTATCATAATGTGAGTGAATGCGCTCAGACTGCGTTTCCATACAAAACCATTTTTTCGACCATATTAGATGCCGTCGCCTCTTGAAATCTGTAGGTGCTGTATGTGTACAAATAGGTGTTAGGCTTACAAACAGTTGTTGTTATCTTAATAATAATAACGGATAATATCTTAATTAAATTGAAATACGTAAGGAATGTAATAATTGCATCTATTTAATTGCAATATTGCAACTGCATGATATTTAAATGTTAGTTTTGGTGATGAACAGAAGCATAGGAACATTGTTTCCTTATTCAATAGAAATCTATTTAATACAATTGTTTGTCATTGGTGTAGTTGATAACTTTTATCGAGAATAGTTAGTTTTGGCCATATTTTCTTTACTATATTTTAGCATAACTATTTAGTTTCATATTTAACAAAGAACCATTTAGATCTGAAATACGAGGGATAATTATTTATTATCATTTTAATGGAAATATGTAACATTCAAATGTATTGAAATTACAAAATGTTGTAATGTTGTAAAACAATTCACTGTTTAAATAAAGTGCACCTGGTATTGCATTAGCATAATTCTAAAAATTGTTAGCTGCTTAATATGAAAGACAAAACAATGCATTTTTTTTTTTTTTAGAATTTTTTTTTCTCTGACAATGTTTTCAAACTTTTCACTGTAACAATGGTTTATAAGAAAGTTTTGGTATCAAGTCTTAAAAATTGATATTTTAAATATTGACATTAATACATAAAACAAGATAATTTGTGAGTATAGAAATTAGTTTATAAAAAAAAATTAAGGAAAAAAAAAACATACTCGCTATCTTTTTGAAAGTCGTACAGTCGTTATCTTTAGATCTGGTACAATAGCATTTTGCTTGTTTTCTAAAAATAATTAGCTACTGCAATAAACTTTCGATTACAATAACCCCTCTGGTGACATTCATCCTGGAAAATGATTTTCCACGGATGAAATACTTTTTGAATATGAAATTAGGATTTTAATTAGGTATCCCAAGGTTGCCCTCAGGAGATTCACAATATTAATACAGAACTCTGCGCTAGTTGCAAACTTCCGCTTTATTCTGGATACAACAGAATATGAATTTTTTTCCCTTGCCTTTTCTTCATGTTAAGACTGAATGAAATTCGTTTCTGTAAGAAACAAAACAAATTTACATCCAAATTAAGATGAAGCCACATGAAAAGAAGTCATTTTTAGCAGTTACATTTAATATGGCATTGGGTAATGGAGTTTTTTTTTTTTAATTCTCAAAGGTTTTTCATTTTAGCAGTTTGTTTCAAACTGCAAACAAAATATCTTTTTTGTGTGAATCTTTAATAAAGAACCTTTAGTTGAAATTTATAAAGAAATGTTTTTTTATCTTAAAGTTTGCACTTTAGGAGGATTAATAATTAAATTAGCATTTCATTACGCTTGAAAAGTTTGAAAGAAAATTAATTAACTGCTTCGTTTCATCAGGGATTAAGCGTATGATTTTTTTTAATTTTTTTTTTTTTTTACAATTTAAACAATAAAGTTATACCAGCTATTATGGAATCAGTTTCTATTCGCTTCTTATGATTATATGGTAATTTTCAACATTGAATTCCAAAACTTAAATTGAATTATCATTAAATGATAGAAAATACTCACCGGAATTAACACAGACACACATTTTTTTCAATTGAATCTAAATGTTATGATAATTCCGCTTCCACTAATATTTGACTACAAATGTATATAAAATTTTACGCTTATACTTTTGTTCATGGCTCTCCAGAGAAAGATGCCAAACAATTTCCTATTTTTTTTTTTCGTTCATTTTTTTAAAAAAGTTTAATTACAAAGGTACTTAAAAATGTGAAGAAAAACTTTTACATTTAGTGAATCGCTTATTTTTACTGTAAGTTGCAAAATAATATATAACTTAGATCTGTAGAATATAACGATTAGGAGTAAAATTTTTATTTTTAGATTTTCTAGTAAGAAACAGGACAAGTTTCTCAGATGTCCTTGTCAATTTTCATTTTGCAAACAATTCAAAACAGGCTTTTAATACAATAAAAAACACTATTTTTTGCATTTTAAATAACTTATTACATGATTGGAAATAATTTAGGAACAAAATAATACATTGTACCACTAATGATTTTTTTTAAATTTAAGCCAAATTATTAAACACTTTTTATATTATATCCATACATAATATTTTTTTCATCCATGAAAGCTATTAATAATGATTTGATACTCATTGGCTTCAAGCATAGAATAAAGCAAGAAAACTAACCTTAAGAAAGGGAAAAAAGTGATGCTGAGAGAGGATTCATAAGGTAAATATATTGATTTTTTTTCAATAAATTCGGAGGTTGTGGCAATGGAGAAAGTAACACTTTGAAATAAATCACGGTAGATATCTCAAAAAATATATATATATTTTGATCGAATATGTTGTATGTATCATAATGAATGAATATTATGCATTTTTCTGAAAGACTGACGTTGTTGATGGAGATCAGCTGAATAGGGCAGGTTTGAGGAGCAACAATTAAGTGAAATCAAAATTTATTTTACAGAATAATAACAGTTTACAATTGCCGTGGATTAGATAAAGATGCCAGATGCGATTTCTCGACAAACTCTTTCGGTCAATGTAATTTCAGGCAAAAAAAAGAAAGAAAGAAACAAAAAATATCGAAGTGGAGAGTAAGCGTTCTGCTTGAAATTGGAATTCTGTTTTCACCTACTAAATTGAGCTACTAACTATATATAGTAATTTTAAAACAAGTTTCTAAATGTTACATTTTTTTCCCTGTCTTATAAAGTCCGGCCTTTTTTGCTTTTTCAAAGCTTTATTTAGTGATTTTCCTTGATAAATTTGAGGATAAAATGATTATAAATGATTCCAAAGAGAAGATATCAAATAGTATGACAGTTTAATATGCAGCATTTTGCGAAATAAAATACATATCTATTAAAAAATATTTTAAAAAAATCACTATTTCGGTATTTGAGAACGGGCGAAAAATAAATTCTGAAGAAAAATAAAAACTGTTTCTTATTACTAGAAATACATTTTCTTCAAATCAGTTGGTTATTGTGATCAGAAGTTATTATGAAAGTATACCAGATTAATTATGAACGTTACCACAGCTGCAACTAGATGAGTAATAAAGTAATTTTGTTAAAATTAAGACCCTATTTAATGAGCCCTCAAGAACATGATTATATACCCGCATGGAATTAAGTTCTATTTGCTACATATTCAATACTTTAAATTGAAAATGTAGAAATCTGCAAGATTCGTTCTCCATTAACCTAACTAATCATACTTTTAGAAATTATTGATTGATTCGCAAATTCCAAGTTCTTTTCAAACAAATAATGTAAACACTGCTCAGCTGATGTGCATTACTGCTCTTAATATTCTTTTGAATACAATCACATTTAACCCCATTTAAATTAAATGGATTCTGAAAATTTTATACATTCTCTAGATATTTTATGCATTCTCTCAGAAATTTTATACATTCTATTATCTTTTAGTATGTTAATTTTTAGTTTTTAAAGCAATCATTTGTGAGTAATTTTTTTTTTATTTTCTAGAATATTTTTATATGTTTGCATTTTTTCTAGTACTCTGGCAACTTAAAATCTATTGACCTTTCTATGGTGTAATTAGGCAATTAGTGTATGGATATTTTATCATAAATATCTGAAATTTTCGCAATTACTTTTTTCATCACTTTTTAAAGCAAATAGTCAGTTAAAGCATCCAATTTATTTTGGTGGAAAAAATGAAAATTCTAGAATTATAATAATGGGCTATAATAATTAGCATTATTCAACATAAATCACATACATTTCCATTCTGTGATATATTTAATTTCATTTGGCGACACTGGCCCATGATCCGGGGTTATCATGTCTCCCAAGATTAATAGTCCCCAGTTCATAGTTCACATATCATGGCGACGTTAATTCAACTGACTTAATGTGTGCAAAGCCAAGCACTTATACATTATTTATGAAAGACATAAATCCTTAAACGAAAACCTCTGAGGCTGAAAAGTATAGCCTTTGACACAAAAACACCCGTTCCTATCACCCCAATTCCCCCATTTTTTTTTTATTATTATTTTACTCCGTCTTTCACCCTGTCCTTCTATCGGCACCAGCCTCGACAATTTTCCCCCTCTTTTCTTTTAGGCTGACGAAATGCCAGATCCATCTTCCTTTCAATTTACTTGTTTATATAACATCCACTCTTCCTCATACGAATGAAAGAGGAGAGCAAGAGGGGTGGAACTGGGGGTGTTCCAATCGGCGTGAGTGAAGTTTCAAGAGAGGATCGTTTGGTTTTCTAGTCACGTCCACATTGCGCATATGACTCGTATATTTTAACTCTAGCATTGTTCGCTGGTTGAAGGGAAGGTTTCACTCGTCGGAGCAACTGATAGATGAGTCTTATAAACACCCGAATGTGGAGAAGGGGGTGCTTGAAGGGGTGGCATATGAATAAGCATGGATGGAATGGGTAGGCGGAGGAATTCGCAGTTATTTTCATGTATTTCATGCGACTTTTTCCATCCTCTGGTACATTTGGTGAAAATGGAAAGAAGTAAAGGATATGTGAGATGCATTTTAGAAAGAACGCTTTAAGTATTCGAACAGTGGAGGGAGAAATATCACATACTTTTATGGATAACGCCAATTATTTTTATACTAATTGTATGCTTCGTCCTTAAAGTGGATTTGAGTTTTTTTCTATTCAAATATATGAATGTTTCTCAAACTTTATATTTGTGTTAAAATGAAATCACTGCATTTGACCGTGGAATTCTAATAACTGTCACAAATTTCATGTTAGAAAAAATGCTATGTTAAATTTATAGATGCTTTTTTTTTGTAAACTATCTATCTCTAGTACAAGTGTAGAGCCATGAAAAATTTGACTTACTACTTCCTTTTATTACTTGACTTATTACTTCATATTAGTTTGATTCACTTAATATAATTATGATAAGTTTACTGTTTCCATATATTGAATGAACGGTTGAATGCAAATTGCAAATATAATCTGGTATAAATAGATTCAATTTCCAACATTACATAATTTAAATTAATTATATTGTGACATATTTTAATTAGTGTTGCATTAACCAAATATTGATTTTCCGACATATAAGTCAAAATTCAGACATCTATCACATCGATGAATTTTAAGATGCTAATTCTTTCATCATGCGTATAAAAACGCATTAATTTCAACGAAGTATACTAAAATACTTTTGCGATGCTTTGCAATTATTTTATTTCTGCCATTTTCTTAATTTATAAAATTTTTCTTATATTTTTTTTCACAAAAATTAATTATTTCTTTTTTACCAAACAATAATCAAAACTTGCCTTGATTTCTTTTCTATATTTTATTCATTCTCTTTTTACTTCGTTATCCTAATACAATCAGGTAACAGATTTTATTCAAGGAATAGCTAATATTAAAAAAAAATCAATCTTGCAAATTGCAAGAAAATGTGTCAGTCCTTATCCTTTATAATAACAAGATAATATGGAATCTTATTATATAATTATAACACATGAGAATAAAAAAACAAAGTAAAAAAAATCCAGTTTGTCTTATCGTCGATCGAATTTGCAATAAGTGGATAGATTTGGTTAACAAAAAATTTTGTACCTATATTGGGATTATTCAGGAACGCACCACGTAATTTTCATCATTAGTCGTTCAGATTATAGCGACGACACTTGAGATGGAATTGCTCTTTTCAGATAAGCGCCTCACACCAATTTCAGATAACTCGAATCATGGAGACAGATTTAATGCACCCAATCCACATAATCTGTGGATTTACAGCGGAATATCGTCTTGAATGTCTCGGGTCTTCGAATTCTAGAACTGAGAGCTTAGCAAATGGCCACCAAAGCACCAATGAAAACGACTTAGAAAATCCTTTTAATAATCCATTCGATTAATTTCCAAAAGCCTAAGAAATTTCTTTCGATTCCAATATGTCGTTTTGTGAAAATTAAAATGTATACGACAGAAAAGTGCCTGTGTATACAAACCATATGTAGTTGTCAAAAATATATATGAATTAATTTATTCTTATATAACAATGAAACTTTTAATTTATGTTTTATTCTTATAATAATTTTTTTTTGCTTATGAGTTTCATATACGGCAACGAAAAGTTATTGGATAAGGAATCGGACCCTCACTCCTATGAAAGGTAAGAGATGATACTATTATCAATATCTGATTAAAAGCTAATACTTCGATTTAGAAGGGAAATTGTGTCTTATTATCTTTTAAGGCGGCATTGAGTACACTGCACGGAAAAATGCCATGGTGAAAATCTTTTTTAATAAATCATATTATATGTTCCTGCGTATTCAATTCCATTGTTTTTTATGAATTCACTTTCAATTCAAAATAATTGAAGAAAAGGAAGTAGCCAATCATCAAAATTGGAATTAACAAAATGATATCAAGATCCAAATTTCAAAAATTAAGGAATTCATTATAAATTAATGATATTATTTTAAATTATTGTGTAATTTATAACATCGTCGATTAATAAATTTTATTCCTTTTTAACCTAACAGTAGCATTTCTTCAAAATTCCTTCAAATATTGGCAAGAAATATCAGTTGATTGCAGGCAACAACTACAAAAATGAGTCAATTTTAAATTTCAATGACGATATTTACTCACGTGATTAATATCTGATCATCAGTAATAATTTACAAAATATGAGCAAATGACATATTTTTTAAAAAAATTTCAAATGAATGAATGATGATAGAGTAATGCAATAAGAAAGACACTTGTGCTAACGGTTTTTAAATTTTTGCAGTAAATCTATCATGCACTTTGAAAGAGAAAACATACAAAAATAAGGATTTTTTTTTTGAAATATTCATTTGCCTCTGGCGACTACTGTTATATTTGAAAATCATATGATATGAAGAAGAATGAATAAGAAAAAAAAGGTTTAGAAGCTGTATTTTAAATCGTCATTAATTCAAATGCTAATAATTAATGTTAAAAAGCGGTATTTGCATGATTTTAGATATTAAGATATATAATATTATTTAGTTAAATTTTTAGATATTCATAAAAATTACAAAATAAGCAACTATTACAAGATAGAGGGGTAAGATAAATCGGTCTACCCGCATGGAATTGTCAAATTTATGAAGAAATAATGATAAATTAACAAAAAAATGCCATTTCAATACTATCACTTTTAAAAGAATTTAATATTAATACATTAATTTGAATCATATTTCTTTGCTAAATTTCTTAATATATTTAAATATAAAATTTTAATGTCTATATATGCATTAATATTTTGAAGTTAAAGCGATAATAATTTTCTTTATTAATACTGACGCATATATTATATTCAATTTAAAATTTTACATAGATATTAGATCTCAGAAAACGACGTACTCATGTAATTTAAGTAAAATAATAACTGTAAACTGATTATTACAGTAGCGAATTAGAGCTGAAAGTAAAAAAAAAAAAAAAAAAAATACAAGATTTGCTTAAAAAGAGAAATATCTGTAATTTTTCTATACTTATTTCTTTCCAAAAGTCAAATCTATATCTCTTAAAAAATAGAGGTTGAAAATCTGGAAAGGGGAAATATTTTCGTGAATACAATGAAGTTCCGTTTCTATAAATTTTCTATCGGAAGAAACCTTTAAATAGAATTACGCGAAGAAAATTAAATACGGCAAAATAAAATAATCTGTGTCACGCAAATATTTTTTTAATATAATAGCAGGAATAATTTGTGAAAATAATGATTACAGAGAAATAATTTAGAAAACTTTCTCTGTTATTTCATTTCTCGTAAAACCGTAATCATTTTTTAATATTATGCCAGAAAATTAAATATTGTTAAGATATGACTATGCTGTTAATGAAAAAATTGTCAATTTAAATAAAATCATAGTAAACCGTAGTGACATTAAATAGGGCAGTAAATATTATTTTAATAATTTAATATTAATCATAACTGCGTAATGTAATATATTTTAGCTGTGAAATGACAGTTTAGTATTTGATCAAAATAGAGTTTTTGATTATTAATTAGAACTAACTGAGTATTCAAAAATAAAATGTATTGATTTTTTTTCCTTACATCTTTGCAATGTTTTCATACTAAATGTGATGCTGAAAAGAAAATTCCTAAAACATGCTATGGCGAAAAATAAATAGTTGCTTTTCGTTTAAAATGTGACTGTTTTTTCATAAAAACGTTTTTATGCAAAAAAAAAATTACCTAAGAATTAAATAATTATGCATATTTATAACCGGTATAGAAGGTAATAATGGAATTTTTGAAACATATTAAAATTTAATTCCCCTTTATTTGACACTCAATATATAAATTGGAAATTCTACTAATCAAATTTATATTAAATTAAAATACCTACAAAATGATTTTCTAATTCAAATGTAATGAATTAGAAATCTTTAATGAGTTTCATTTGAAAATGCAGTCAAATGTAAATGCTTAGTTGAAATTAGTTAAAAATAAATCAATTGTCTTATCTAAGCCACAACTCTCTAAAGAAGAAACCATCTCTATTAGAATCACTCCACTACGCTTATAACTTTACAAAGGATTATATGTGCACATTAAGCATTTGTTTATTCTCAAGAACATGAATAGTAAAGTATTATAAATAGCTTCAGCAACTTCTATTTCCTTTTTAACTTGCTTAACAACTAGTATTCTGCTTTCACCAGGTTCGATGAGTAATGTTTTATTCAAGCCACAAATCTACAAAACGGTTTCCATGCGAACGGGTAAAAATAATGCGAGGCAATTTCTATAAAGGCTCCTGAGTCAGACATTCGAAATTGATGGCGGAACACTTAATCATCCATCGCTCCATCGATTCATCATAAAGAGAAATTTCGGATGAAATCATTACTCGGAAATCATTTCCGAAGTTCCATGCAGAAGGAATAAAAATTGCTTCCTCAGGACGGGAAAGAGGTCATTACAGGCGCATGCGAAGAAACGAACTTTCAATATTAAACTGAAATTAGTTTTCTCTACAAACATCGTGAGTTTTCAATGATATGTAGTGTTTCTCTTTACTAGATTGGAGTTCCAATACACATAATACTTAATTATTAAGGCATAAAGTGATTTTCAGTTTCGCGTAAATTCGGCATTTATTTTAAGCAAATGCATATTTGTCACAGAATCCTGATTTATGTTTATGGAGAAAAAAAAATTTATAATTATAATGAGTAGCATGATGTATTTTATTTCAAAAGGATATCGCATATACTTTTATAATTTTGAGTGATTAAATACCTTTAACCCTAATGTTTTGAGAAGTCTAGAAAAGCGTTTTTGATAAGAAATGGTCGCCAGCTTGTTGAGCGGGATTATTTGATTTCAGATAATTCGTTTAAAAACATCTTGTCTATGATTCATCCACATACTGCGAAATTAAAATTTGCTATTTTAATTGTCTTAAGTTCTTTTTACTTTTTCATTTCAACCTTTATAATGGAGACTGTCCCATAATATCAAATTGATATTATAAATGTGTATATCATGTTCAATTATCTTCTAAATTTTATTTGTCTTATAATATACATATATATTAAACAAAATCATTCTGCCGGCGTCCTCGTATAGGGGTAGCGCATCTTCCACGTGATCTGGACGTCCCGGTACGGGCAGGACTGTTCTTCTTCTGTTTTCTATCTGTGAAGTGTGTGAATGTGTCCCCTTGTAAAAAGGGGTTGTACAAGAGAAACTGATGTATGAAGTAGATAAATCGTACTCTTGGCCCTAGTTGGCTATACTGAAAAAAAACAAGAGACTCGCTTGGCTTAAATCGCTGACATATAACTGTCAGCGGGATTGTAAAGTGCCATAAGTCACAACAGTACGAAATTTTCCTTCTTTAACTATCAACAATGCAAGAAAATCATCCGATTAAAATATTAGAGGAATCAATGAAAACTATTTGAATTTTAGGGCATCAATGTGTAACATTGTTAAAAATTAAGCAAAAAAATATTTATTAAAGTTACCAAAAATAGCAAATTTTCATGACTGTTGGTTTCATTCAAAAGTCATTTTTTAAAATTTGTAAAAGGTATACAATTTATTTTTGTACTATAATATTTTCAAAAATTATCGAGAAAAAAAATACCCCAAAATTATGATTGATTTTTAATTAATTAAAATTATAACTTAACATTTAAAAACATCACAAAGTCACGTAATTGTGCCAGCAGATTAATCAAGTGATGCACGAGCTAACTGTATTTTTTCTGTTTTCACGTGATTTATGAATATATTTGCTACATAATCCATTAACTGGAAAGCAAAAACATTTTTTCTTTATGTTATTTTTAAATTAAAATGTTATTATTTTTTAAAATACAGTCCTGTACCAACTTTTCATCTGTTTAGGAAGTAGTATCTTTATTAATATTATAAAAAATTACAATCTACAATCTAGCGATGGATTTACTCTATGAATACTGAAACGCACTAAACTACTTTTTCCTGAGAAATCGGCATCATTTTTTAAAAAAACAATAATTGTGTTGCCTTTATAAAAATCATCGGAATACTTAAAAAAATGAAAAAAGTTTTTATATAATCACATGTTTAATACCTTGACATCACATGTTTAATACCTTGACATTGGCACGTAGCTTCAATAGCGAAGTCATCTTGATGAAAGCAGAATCAACACAACATATCTGTGATAAATTTGCTAGCTGTAAGTCAAATTCTCTGGTCTGTGGAGCTCCATCACATATACATCAATTTTTATTATTAGCGGAGAAGAAAAGAGGCCTCTAAGTAAGAATATTTAAGATTATATAATAAATAAGTCTAAAAAGTACATAATTCCAGCTTCCTGTTTAAGTAAGTATGGTAAGTGAATATCAATACTGGCATTAATATTTAACCTTAATTAATTAATTTGCTGGCATTAATGAATTAATTGTTAAATAACATTTTTTTGAAAATTAAGAACATAAATTTAGTAATTCTATGAGAGGAAAACCAGTACAATTCCAAAGGCCATTTCTTGTGAATTTGTTCCATAAAGGTAGAACTGTTACAGAAAATGTGATTAATCCAGTGATTATGTGCAATTAATGGTGATTATTCATAATCATAATTAAATTTATTGGCGATTATAAGTTTAATGAATAATTAACTACTGGTGATTATGAATCATCTCCAGTAATTATATATATAATCACCAGTTTGATGCATTTAAAGTAACAGGTCTGAGCATTGTAAGAGCTGTACTAAATCATCCTACGTTTATTGGTTTCATATATGTTTCAAAGTTCAATGAATATAGAAGATCAATACATGCCGGAGTTCAAATTTTATCATCATCATTTGAGACATTATCAAATATTCATTTTTCTTTGGAAACAATTTCAAAAATGCGTGAATAGAGTATATTTTGAATATGTATTTAAACAAAATTTTTCAAGAAGAAAAACATTTTTAAATCGTTTATTTCTAACAAATGGTAATAGATAGAGGCAGATGCAATACGTCACGAGATAAAAGAAAATTCAAATTTTATTCTATGCTATCAACATAAATCCTATTTGTTTTACTGCAATTGTCGAGAGAAAAATCTATTTCTTGTCTTCCGTGAAGCAACTAGTCCTTAGTATCGAACTCATTGTTGTAATAGTTCGATCTAGAACAAAAGAAGACATAGATTTGAAGCGCACGCCATAGCGTTGCTGATGTAATTCCAAACTTTGTGCTTTCTGTGTTTGTGGATTTCGCATGGTTACTTTTAAAAGGTGGTCAGTGAGGCTTAGCATTTCATCTGACCACTTTTTCTTTCAATCTTATATGCAGTTCCTGTACCAACTTTTCATCTGTTTAGGAAGTAGTATCTTTATTAATATTATAAAAAATTACAATCTACAATCTAGCGATGGATTTACTCTATGAATACTGAAACGCACTAAACTACTTTTTCCTGAGAAATCGGCATCATTTTTTAAAAAACAATAATTGTGTTGCCTTTATAAAAATCATCGGAATACTTAAAAGAATGAAAAAAGTTTTTATATAATGATGTTTTATATGGGAAATTCATCATGGCGAGTTCATCAGAAATAAACATTTAGCTCCTTTATTTTAAATTACCCTATATATATGCTCAAGGTGCTGGAATAGCTAGGAGTTTAAATCCACGATTTATTATTTTATGAAGTCAAACCGTGTTTCTAATGTCGATAAGAAGTTTTAGCAGAAATTTTATAAAAAATTCATTTACAAACAGCATATGTTTCTGATTCAATAAAATTGTATGAAAATACATATAATTAAATAAAACATTGTCGGTTTTCAAATAAAAATGTGATTTTGCTCACACCGTAAGTAACAGCAATTCATGCTACATTTATGAAAAATTCTGAGAAATCTGGTAAAAGTTTCATGACTAGTAAGCAGAAAAAAACCCTGTTTGAATAGCGTAGCATAAATGTATCTATGTACCTAATGCATAAAACATTTTTCATATCACATTCACAGATGCTGTTTGCGGGGAAAAAATGAAACTAGTTGAATAAAATAGAAGAACGCCCAGGTTGAAGATTTAAGAAATGTTTCACACAATTCTGGAGTAAAATCTTAAAAACAACAATAAAATTCGCGATTATATTTAGATGTATATGCAATAAAAATTATCATACCGTCTATTCTTAGTTAAGAGGAATGTAGATATATTTTTTTTTATTTCATTTTTCTTTGTTTTGGCGATCTTCTGCTTGCTTCAAATGTAGAATAGTTGACCGAGAGTCTCTGTGTATTTGAATGATTCAGTGATTAATGTTTCTTTCTTCTTTAAAGATTATTAAATGCAAATAATAACCCTACTTTACTTTATGACGATATAAATATAATGAAATGTGATTAAAATATATATCTTTTTATCTAAATAACTCAAACTTTCATTTGTTCAATACAAAAGGCTACAGAATAATAATGAATCAAATTTTTGGTTTAAAAAATTCTATCGACATTGTTGGAGTTCAGACTAGAGAATTTAGAACTTCGTAGAAAAATCAGATAATTTAGACATTTTTAAATAGGATAATTTTGAATTTAATATTTGGATTGAATTAGAATTCTGGATTTTGTGAAAGAAAGAAGTAAAGGCTTATACACAATTCCAAGTTAATTTAAAAGAAGGCTTAAGAATTGTTTCTTCTGAATTTTGGATTATCTGTTCTTGCCTTTTTTTTTTTTATGAAAACACTTTTTCACACACGATGTGATAGGGAAAAGAAGTTATTTGAAACTCTCTTAATTATTTCGGAGAGTGAATTCTAATAGTTTAATGTTACAAAATTTGCAAAAGCTTATAAGCAGTAATTAAATTACTATGTGTAGGAAATCTATAACACCGATAAACGGAAAAAAGAAGCATAATTTTGAAAAGCTGAAAGTTTTATTGTTATATACTCATAAAAATATTGGAATATGGAACTACTATAGAATAAAATTTACCATTGGAAAATCGATATCTTTCAATGCTATAGTCCTGCATTTCTGTAAATATCACTATATTTAAACATTCAATCTTGAAAATTATAGAAAAGTTTCTATAATTTCCAGTGAAGTTTCAATTGAAAATGATAATGTATGGATAAGATACTGATCCATATATTTAAATAACAAAGAAAACCAATGAGTCAACCCTCCAAACCCAATTTTTTTTTCATATGATAGCTCCTTCTGATGCTGAAAGAAAATGTGAAGGCACAACTGCATTATGCATTCTGTGTGAAGAAAATCTGCTAAAAATTTCCACAGCCATAACCATTGAACTATTTTCGACTATTTCATATGAAAAACCATGATTCCTATGTAAAACATCAGAAGTTTCCTGTGCTTCCCCTCCAGTTGTTTAAGAAAGAAACAAGAAAGAAAAAAACTTTACTTCACTGTATATTTTATTGCTCTGCACAGGATAAAAACTTCGATACAATTCAACAGCCATAAAACATCAATTTCGATTTTTTTATATGAATGCTTATGACCTCTTCGATACTTTCATAAATGAAATCATATGAAAGAAACTAAAATATCGATAATATTCGGCAGAGTTTTTCTATAGTAAACATGGATTAAATAAAAGGCACATTCATTCGGATATAACAAACAATGTTTATTTATAACAAAGGAATAGCAAGATCGTAATTTAGAAGATACCCTTGCGAAACAACCTCTATACGGCACATTATTACGATAGGCAAACAACAGCTGAGAATAAACCAGAAATCCCCAAGCTCCAATCAATGGACGAATAAATGAGCTGAAAAAGAACTAGATAGCAAACAGAGTAACAAATACCCAAAAGAATAACATCGTGATTGCTTTCTTAAGAAGTTAGCTGCCTTTGGTAACCAGTTGCTTTGCCAGGAACATTGAAATTAAATGTCTATGCATAACTAGATATTCATAATTTCTTGATCAAAATATTTTTAGGCATCAATTTGTGGCAAGCATTAAAAAATGATATTACAATAACGTTGTCCACTGTGTATCAATAAATTTTAATATTTCGATAAAATATGTTAATAACTTTTTCTTCTATTGGGAAGGTCTGTTTCAGGACCTTCTCAATGGAGTCTAATACTAAAGATCATATTATCATTACGACTTGAAAGGATTATGTAAATTTTATCAGTTTGAATGCATATTTTCTGCATTCTTAACCTGTAAATATGCGAAATCTAAATGAGTAAAAATTATTTTTCCAAATATTTTTCTTTGCACAAGTATAAATATTTTTACATATCTTAAGATATTTCATCCCTGTGAGAGTTAATATTAGATAACTGCTTGTGCCCGCGGTGAAACAGCCATTCTTTCTTCATTCATTTTTACTGAAATAAAGTTCGGAGAAGACATGATATACAATCTTGAATAATGTGGAAGAAATCCCGTCCTGAAACCTAAGGCTACCATCAAGACTATTTACATTTCTCAACTTTACGTCTCTGCGTGTATCGGTTCAGACACAAGAAATTGTTCTTTGAATATAAAGCTACATAGAATTTCCGCATCTTGAATACAGAGTTATTTTAACCAGCTGTTAATAAAAAGAACGCATTATTCTAAGTGTCGCATTGCGTGAATCGTTGAATGCTAATATAAATTATATGTTTCGTAATAAAGAAAGCATTTACAGAAGTTTTTATCTGATATATATTTTTGAAAATTAATATTTTTGAAAGTGAATATTTTATTCAAAACAGTTATTCATATGTAAACTTCAAAATTTAATATTGTCTGGAATTTAGAAACTAAATATTTTTTTCATCATATGTACACAGGATTGATGAATAAATTTCTCCAATTTGTCTATTATTCATCTCGATTTCGGCACATGCAAAACATTTCTGCACATTAATTGCTGTTTTGTATTTTACTTTTTGATTCAAATTCAATTGCATATTTGATAGTGGTATCTCTTGCTAATAATATAAAAATGAAATTTCAAGTTTAATCGAATAATATTGTATTTTCATTTCAATTTACGTTATATCAAATCAATAGAAGTTGTAATGTGACTAATATGTTCTCGAGAATAAAAACACTCTTTACCGCCTTTGAATGTTTCGTTATTTAAGGAGCAGCTTTTTTCAGTGAAGTATTTCGAGTTTATCCTTCAATTTTTTTTTAATCTCAAATCAATCGATCCCGAGAAATGATGGGAAAGTAAAAACATTTGGAGATTAAATTGAGTACACGTAAAATACAATTTCTGATTATACTGTATATACAAATTGAAAGAAAAAGAAGGAAAAAAAACTATGCGCCGTTTAAATGTTTCTTTATTTTCTCCATTCAAATGTACGTCCAATTAAATAATTTCCTTTTATTATTGCATTATATTTTCGAATATCAGTGATTTTAACATCTGTGGCTTTCATGAAACATTACAAAAGGCGGAGGAATGGATTTGAAAAATAAACTGTCAAAAAGTAAGTATGGATTTCAAAATTTGGCTATCACCATATATAACTTTAAATGGGCGACCTATTCTTAATTTATCAGATTTAACCCCTTGCACTTGGATGTCTTCTCTCAATCACCATTCAAAACAGTGTATCATTTTGTCATCTTGTTTATTATTTTTTTAAATTTTTATTGTTAAAAATACCTATAGATTGGTAAAAAGATATGGATTCATTTTTCAAGGGTGTATTCAACTTAAAACAATTGTATGTATTTATTCCTCGAAGAAAAAGCAAGTACATGTATTAAATTAATAATTATGCATCGAATTACTTTACCGAGTGCAAAGGGTTAATTATAAAGTAAGTAACCAGCTCTGAAAGTGAAATAAATTATCGATTCATCTTAACAAAGAATAATTTAATTTAAAAGAACATTTATAATTCCTATAGGACAGTATTTTTTCTAGTAATAAAATACATATTTTCGAACTGGTCCCATTTTTGTAGAAAACAATTTGTAAATGGTCCCTTGAAAAGCTCTACCCATGCAAACAGAGTTATACGTTCAATCTTCCTAATACGTGCCTCTATCAAGTCAGTCTGCATAAGAGAGAACACACACTGAATAACCTCCAGCTTGACAACCGCGATCATAAAATGACAATGACATGATGTACCAGAGGTGAACAAATTCATACATTATTCCATCGCCAACCTTTACGTTTAGATGGGTGCAATTTAGAAATGTAATAATTCCGCTTAAGGCCGTTAATCTTTCAGCCAACTCGTAAGGAGATTTTATGTTTTTATCGAAAGTGTCCATTTTTACTAAAAACTCGTTCACCTTTTTGATGCGAAAGGCGCATCTGTTTCTTTTTTATTCAGTAACATATGGCAAAGAACTTAAAAGTTAAATGCAATATACATAGTTGTCGTTAAGAATTTCCTTTTCTTAAGCACTTGTAGTGCATATGATTAAACTTATTTTGGTTGAAACATTTTAGTCAACAATGTAATGTCTACATCCATCTTGCGATTCTTTGCTTTATGACTTTGTGGATCATTTTATTGATGATATTTTAATGTGCTGGCTGTAAAACGATTCCACAGATTCAAGATTATGATTGTTTTTCGCATGTATTTGGTATCAATTGGCAATGTTCAATGAATTCATAATGCATTGTTCAACTAATCATATTATAAAAAATTGGAATGATTAATTTTGGAATCTAGTTTTAAATAATGAACAGATTCAATATAATTAATATTTTTTAAGAAAGAGAGCACTGCCTGATTTTACAGATAAGGACATACCTGATGCTTTTTCTAGAAAGAAGATGTATAATTGGATCGTCAGAAAAGAGTAGATTGTTTAGAATATATCATTTTGTAATAGAAAGGAAAAAAAAAAGAGTCTTTACATTTTAATCAACGAACAAATATTACAAAAAAATGTTGCTTTTAATTTACAGGTTACGAAATCAATGTAAAGTGTAAAAAAAGTGCGAGAAATATCGAATTTACATTTATTTTGTAAATATAAGTACTATGGGGTTCAGTTTCTAATCAAGTCTACGTAAAGAAATTTAGCTGTCTGACAACAAAGAAATCAAATTTAAAAATATGGCTCTGAATTGTGAGAAGGTTTATTAAGGAAATATGTTAATGAAAATTCAAAGTTTTATTGATGCACAAATAAACATAATATTTTAACAAATGACATATAAGACGAGATATGAACCAACTCATAGTAATGACAGGGCAGTGCTTTGATGACAGAAAATGTACTACTATCTTTCGATAAAAATAGGCGCTAAAATGTACAGAGGAACAAGGAGATAAGAGCAATTTATAGCAATTCTTGATGCTAGTAAATGACATCAGCCAGTAAAACAAGTAATAATGAAATAGCCATGTGCAAATGAAATAGCAGAAAAATAGTGATATTGACATTATATGAACTGGGAACGGCTGGTTATGATGATATGGCAAAAATCACCGAACGGAAAAATAGGAGTATCCCCAACATAAAGATTAGCCTTCAGTGACTATTGTAGTGGTTCATTTGAAATATTATTTTCAGCAAGTTACCATTCAGACATTTATAGGAGTGATCTGACACATAGGCGATGGTTCTTGGGCAGTTTTTCTGGAAAATACGACAAATAACGGCTAAATTGTATGACTTTACCCTCCATAAATTTCGTAGAAAGTGAATTAAATAAAATGCACGCAAATAAAACTGATCATAGTTGAGACCAAAAGCACTTTTTGGATATTGTCAAAATAATCGAAACTGTGTAATATGCACCAGATGTGGTTATAAGTGAACTTGAACCTCTTAGTCATTTCCAATGGCTAACACGTACAAATCATAGTTGTTCATTATCGAAATAAATTCTACAAATGAACTCAAGATGACTGTAAACAGAATTGAGATGAAATTAGTCCTGTTTGGTTTGATATTAAAGCATATTAAACAATGTAATAAGGCCGGCCCTTATTATATTTTGGAGACTGTTCTAGAAAATATATGTTCATCAGATGAAAGCAAAAGAATAATAAACACCGTGACTGAATGAAACGCGTTTTTCTATGGCGCAGATAAAATATTGGCTTTAATAATGGATGATAAAATTTACCATACATGAATTACAGGATGGATCCAAAATATGACGCTTGTGTTAACACTGTTAAAAAAATTCTCAAATTTTGATCTAGATTAGATCGAGTTAGATTGAATGGATAGATTGGTTAAAATATTAGCTGTTGAGAATAATGATAAATGAGCAAAGTGGATTGTTTCATCGCTTGTGTAAAAAAATTATTCTGAACTTGATTTTTAAATTTTTCTATACCATATGCTTTGTTAGTGAAAGAGGCATCAAACTCATAGAAATTCATTTTTTAGAGGTGTTTTAGAACAATAGAAATTTTATATATATCATTTCATTCAATATATCAACTGCCCTTTGGAAAGAATATTAAAAACACATTCTATTGTTTAATTTTCTTAAATCTGTTGTATATCTATTGATATTATCGTCTTTGTATAAAGTGGTTTGCAAAAAAGTTATTTTTTTAATGCACATTGGGAGAAATCGGTCTTCTTTTTTAATATTTAAATACATAATTATTTGTTTTTATTGCTTTAATTCTATTAAATTAGAAACGAATTCTGTTTTTAGGAATAGTTCCTATCATTGAAAGCTTTACAGCAAATAATTTTTGAAAGAAGCTAATAAGATATCTACTACAAATCCACAATTACATGGTGAACAATTTTTCAATCAATAATGTGATTATTTAACTTTGAACCACTCTCACACAACTTTGAACCACTCTCATTAGCACTTTCTTAAAAAGTGTACATTTGAGTACTTAAATATACTTGTGAAGTATAGGATATTCTTGGAGAGCTAACCCATTACAACTTATGTCATGAAATATTCTTATCCTTCTGTCATTATCATATTTAATTTTAAATTCATTATAACATAAATAATGAAATGTCATCATCTTTCTGTCATTATCTATTCCCTCAATTGTGCTCAGAAATCTGCTTCGAGAAAGCACAAAATGATATTTCGTGAATTTCAAACTGAATTCAAATAAAAAATAAAGTAATTTTTTCTCCAAACAGGCTGAATTTTTTGAATGTCATTCTAAAACTAGCTAGTGTGGGTTTGACTGATTTCAATCCAAAGGAAGTCAATTTTTTCATATATTTCGCAAGCTACGTGCAGCGAAACCTTTTCTTTTATATTAATATTGATGATAAGTTGATGCCGAATGCCAGATGGCAAAAGAAGGTTTTTGTAAGTATTTTTTGCAATAAAGTTTCAAAAGAAAAGATTGAAGTTAGATGTCATATTTTAGGAGCCACATTTTTTAAATTTCTGTGCCATATTATCAGTATTTTGGTCATAAATATTTTTGATGTTTTCATTACGTTAATGCATATTTTATAAGAAAAAATGTATAGGGTATTTTGCATTAAGATAAAGGAGAAAAATTCTTGTCTTTATTTTTTGAATATTTAATTCTTATAAGGTACATAATTTGGAAAGCTGTATGCTAATCAATTAAAAAAAATGACAAAATCATATTTCCATTCTTCTGTTCACCATTCTTCTGTTGAAAGCTTAATATTTTGAAAAAAAAATGGGAGAAAAACAGTGAAAAATGTAACTTTATTTTAAAAATATGCAGATTATGCTTTCAGGTATTTAATAGTGTCTAAATATATTCTTTTAGTTGTTTAGAAAAATTATATTTAAAAGCAATATGCTGCATTTTAAGCTAGTACAAAGTTCCTATATTTTTTTAGAATGTAAAAGGAAAATAGAGGCTTGTATTATTTTATGAACAGAAGCATTATGTGCTTACCGTCTTTCGGGAAATACATTAATAACTATGACTCATACATTCTGTTTTGAACAATGCACATCATTTTCTAAATTTTAGCCTATTTCAAAATTCACTATGAAATAACCCATAACCCACCGGGACGAAGTCAGTGAAATCTGATTTCCAACCATACTCTAACCAATCAAAAAGAGTGCGTTAAGCATATTCATTTAAATGCATATATTAGCATAAATGCAGAAATTTAATCAATTTTGCAATATGGATGTTAATAGCACTAATAATATAATTCAATTATCGGTTTTTCATTGCTTACATCATATTTCTGCAATTCTGCAATTACAAAAAAATCTTTTTGTAAATATTGTAGATATGTATATAAGAAATCTAGTTTCCATCGTTTCAAAATTTGCTGAATAATTAAAATTCTTTTTTAATTAATTACAAATATTATTAAATTAAAAAGTTTAGAATCATAAAATTTGTATGAATTATTCAGAGTAGACGTAGCTTTCAAAAAATTGAGAATAATTCATAATAAATTGGATGCGTTATCCTTTTAATATAAATAGAATTAGCAGCGGATTTGTGTGTATGTATAAGTTTTCCACATTTTCCCCTGCGCGACTGAACCGACTCCAACCACTTTGCACACTTATTCTTTCAGATAATAAAAATTATTCTGCTGTTTTTTCAAAGTGATTAAGATAATTAAAATTTCAATTAATTAGAAATGAACCAAAATTTTACCGTTTGACGGCAATAACTTTAGAAAAAATATTTTGATATTTTAGAGTCAATCTTAAGAGTCAAAATTTTACCTTCTCAATGAAATAAATTTCAATTTTAGACATATTTCTCTCAACTCTTATTAATTACAGAATAAAATAAGTCAATATTAATATTAAATCATCATACATCTAATTTTAAAATATTTTTCTTTTGTGGTTTTTGTTTTAACAAATTTATTTAACAAGTATTGTACTTAAAAGTATTCATAAGTCAATTATTGAAACGGGGACAAAAAAAATAGAGAGAGAGAGATCTTGCAAGCTAATGAAAAAGATTTAAGTAAAAAAAATAATTAAAAATTAATGCTTTTTTTCAATATATATTTATCATAAAAAGTTATTTATATTTTTTAATATTGTACACAAAAAGAGTTTCTCTATTAAAAATTCTATATGCTGAAACATTTTATTCTCAAACAATACCAGGTATATCAGCTAGTATATGTAAAAAATAGTAGGTAAAGCAATATTGGCAATCATTTAGACTGACATAGAATTGAAATTACAATTACGATAACCAATTTTCATCTGATTATATAAGTCTCAATAATCTAATAATCTATATAAAAGTTGCACTTAATTAATAAAATATTTCGGGATTGAACATATTCGGCTTCAAATGATGCCAATTCATGGTACAATTTAGTTTCTATTCTAAATGAAAATTTTAGCAAAACCCCTCGTTTCTCTTTCCCATAAAAATGAATTCCCTACATGTTTCATATAAAATATACTTAGATACTTTCATATAAAATATACTTAGATTTATATAGGTTAGCAATGAATAAATAGAGAAAATAAAAGAAGACCATGAGAGAATAACAAATCCACAACGGTACAACGTACTTGACATCTCAAATTTTCTTTCAGCTCTAGTTTTGAAAACATAACACGTTTTGAGTTAACATTGCAGTTATTAAAGATCTGCATAAAAACCTTATCTTATTCATCGCTTTAGATTTAGTAATGCAGTTCAGATAAAGTGGATGTTGATAACCTAATTAATATATAGGATTATTTACTTTATTAATAATATTGTTGCCAAATTTTGTATGGTTATTTTGGCATTGCTAAAAATTTCAATTTGATTTCAAACAATAATAAATGGCTCGGCTTAAATAAAAAAAATACTTTTAATTTCTTAGCAGCTAACTCGGCTGTTAATTTAATCGCATTTAATTATTTCATTCTTTAAGTAATTCCAAAATATTAATCTGTCATATTTTGTGAGCTAGCTGCTCTGACGCAAATAGAATATTGTAAATTATAATTAAATGCTTCATCTGTATAGATAAACATGGTTCACATGATAGGAATTCATGCATATATATGCATATATATATATATTATATTTAAACGGTGAATTTCAGAGCATTGAATTAAACATGTTTTTGTGGGAATACAAAATTGTTTTCGTGCGAAATTGTGCCTAGATTAAGTATGGAAATAGCATTTATAATTATATTACTGTTATAGGAGATAGTTCTAATGCTAAATATTATTCCTCTTTCGCTATATATAGGTACATATTAATATATATATTATACACTTTATATTGGTATATATATTATATTTTACTTTCGATATATATATATATTACTAGCCGCCTTTGGCGACCAGCCGGTTCGCCAGTATTACCACTGGCTACAATTTTCAATTAAATATTTTAAGTAACTGGTCTCTTAATAGATTCTCAAACAAAACAATTTTAATCTTCAAATTTTGATAGTCATACCAAACTTATACTGTTGTTTAGATCGTTTCGTTCAATTTACTATATATATTTTGCTAATTTGTTCTCATTTCAGGTAAAACTTCAACTTTAAATTATAGTGGAAATGATGAAATTGCAATTAATATAAAGATATTTTTTAATGAAACCAAGCGTTTGATTTTATTTATCATCTTTATTGTTATTTATTTATTATTGAATATGAGTATTGCAAACAGAATCGCTCGGTATTTAAGTCTTATGGAAACTACAAAATATTTTTCATAATTTATGTAATATCTCAAACAATAATTCAACAAAAATTTCCCAGATTCAGCATAAAATTCAGTTTTTAGTTTTGCTTTCAAAAGAATTGAAATGAAATCAATAATAATATTTTGTTCCGGCCTATAAATATATTTCAAAAACTATGAACTCTAAATTTAATGCAGTAAGGTTTCATATTCTGAGAAATATTCTGGACACACCAAATTTTAAATAAATGAATGAATGTTTCTATTTTCCACGATCAACTAAGACTTATTTATGAAGTTTTGAATGTTAAAAATTTAGAAAAACTCAACATTTTAACAATCATAGGCGTAGGCGTAGGCGTAGGAAGTTATAGCTGATTGGCGTATTTTCTTTGAAACGATCGATGGAAAATCTAAAATTATCCTTTTGTTATTGAATAGTAATATTCAAATTTTCATAAATCAGTCAGATTACGTGATTGATTAAGTTGATTGGAAATTAACTCTTTTTATTTAAAATATTAGTGTTTCAAGAACATTTTGTTAATCGTGATTTCCACAGCAGAAGCTTTATGTAAAATCAAAAATTCGTTATTTATTAGAGCAAAAATTGAATCAAGTTACATAAAATATAATCATTTTCCATTTAGAGCATTTTAGCAGATCTGCGTCTTACTAAAGGTTTACAAATTAGCTGTGTGGCTCTGATTTGAATGGATATTCTGTTCATATTAAACAAAACTTGCCTTAAAATAAAACTGATTTATTGGATTAATAATATAGAGGGTGTAAAAGATCATAAAATATTTTTTCTTGAATTTATTTTTTAGAAAAAATAATATTTCATATTTGTTTCATTTCCTACAGACACGTGCCGAAAATTATATTTTTGCAGATTTCATTTCCAAAAAGATTTAATTTATTTTTAACTGGAGCTTTAATCAACGTGATGGCAACACTTTGAAAAAAGCTAATTTTTCCCCATGAATGCGAAACTTGCTCGTGCAGCTTAAATTTTATTTTTATTTTGTACGAAAAAAATTGTTGAAAAATATAGTTAAAATATTTATTTAAAAATTCAATTAAAATAGAAATTTAATTTTAAGTTTAAAATACTGGTATCATTTAAAAGATAAATTTTTGATCTTTAACTTAATGCAAAATTCTTTTTTGTGCGGTGATATTTTCGGAAGTTATAGCAGAAACACGCCAAAATTTCGCTTAATTTTAAAATAAATAAAATTCTAATGAAAAATTCGAAAAAATACCCCCCCCCCCCCAGGTGCTGATTCCCGGCCTCTAAGGTATACACGTGCCAAATTTGGTAGCTGTAGGTTGAATGGTCTGGCCTGTAGAGCGCCAACACACGCACATTGAGCTATTGAGCTTTATTATAAGTATAGATATACTACAGTAAGCAGAAATATGACAACTTTTTGTAAACAAATTACTTTCTAGATTTATGACGGTATCTAATGAAATCATAAATTACAGATTCTAAAAATGTCCAATGTCTAAAAATCTGTTCTTTATGGAGACTCGTAGTGTAACTCTATTCAAAATCCACTGCCCTTATTACTCTCGGAAACTTTTTCTGAAACTGTAATGATTCTCTAATAGTATTGTAACAGTCAGTACAACTCCCTTAATATATTAACTCATTCAATAAATCAAAAAAGAACAACTGAATGTGACAAGGCGTGCTTTCTTTTATAAATATAAAAAATTAACTTTTCCCATGCAATAATGAGAAAGAAGTCATGAAAGAAATGGTTTTTATATGTTCTTCCTCCGCTTACAGGACACCAAATCGCCCCAGAGTCAATTTGAAAGGAAAGGACAAATCTACACAGCAAAACATATATCAGAGGGAAAAAATATATCTAATGGTCCATTAAAGGGATGGCGCTACGAAAAAAAAATGTTATTTTTGCCCTGGCCTAACCCCGCTTTTACAGTAATAAATGATCCAATTTTGTTCTTCTTATTAACCAACCCGTAGTGGGAAGGCCGTAGTTACGGAAACAATCCGAAAAGAATTAAGAGAAGAGGAGGTGAAAAAATTTATTTTTTCCCTTCTGTTCTTTTCAATATATTAGAAGGCTTTAGTTGTTTTCCTCCCAACAAAAAATAAGCTCGTAAAGAAATGTAGTAGACACGATTGCAGCTTTGTCAAGTGTATCCTAATTAAACGAAGTGGCTCAATTTTCACACTTTCTGCAAGGTTTCTTTCTTCTTTTAGGACTGTATTTTTTTCTTCTTCTATTGTTCGTCTAAGTCATTAACAGAGCGATTAAGTGGTACCGAGCAGAATTTGAAAAATAATGGCAAACTTCAAGAAAGTTTATCGGAAATTATTTTTACTGCTTGCAGTATTATTGCTCATGTTTTATGAAAAGCTACAAAATTTAACTAAAATTTTTTATCATTTTTTTTTACTTTCTGGATTTTTGATGTGAACTAATTTTTAATCATCTTTTTTTGAGAACATAAAAGGAATTTATGAAAATAGATTATGGTAGATCGTCTTTGAGCTTACGTTCAATATTCATATATATAGATACTTATACTTTTACAGCAATGATCATGAAAAAAAATTTCAAATCTATTGTAAAATATCAGTTTTTCAAATGCTAATAAAATCTAATCAGTTTCCTATTACATTAAATAATTTTTTCTACAGGAATCCAATATTGATATACTACCAACTTATTATTAAAGAAGTGAATAAAAAGTAGAGTTAAACTGCAATTAAATTAAAGTTAAACGAAACTGAATTAGACTAGAGCCGTCTAAAATGACCAGGAATCAAAATATTGACAAAGAGATAAATTTTTAAGAAATACAAAAGGAATCAATAAAAACTAAAGCAGTTTATTTCTGATTCTTATTAAAAACTATAACTAAACTTTATGTGCATTTTTGATTAAAACTATTAAATACCAATGAATTTTTTGATAACCTCTAAAATAAAAGCTTTGAGCGGAAGTGCTTATGTGGTGACCAGTGATATAGTTCCAATCCCTCAAATTCAAGACTGAGATCATGATTGATAAAATTCGACTATTGGTCAGTGCGTAGTAAAATATTCAACCCATTTTTTTAAACTTTCTCATAATACGTATTCTTTCATTAAAGGCGCAATTTTTTTCTCATGTTCAGTTATTAAGATTGAGTGAAGAACTGTAATTACATGCAGCATGAAACGGGATAAAATTGTAGCAGAAGCATACCTATTGTTAAAACGAAATTACAGGGTATTTTGCTTCAGTTTTATACGGGCACAGTAGATTTTGGAAGGAAAATATATATTAGAAGACGATTGTAGTACTGGAAGACAATTTTTAACTTTTTTAAAAATTGTGTTTTATTTCGTCGCAAAATAATCTACAAGCATCATTCAGAATGTTGGAAGAATTTTTGATTGTCAAAAAAGAAATTATTCGATCCATCCCTTATGAAGATTCAGGGAAAACAAGAAAATATGCGAAACATGCTTAATTTTTTTTTTTTTTTTTTTGCTAGATTGCAAAGACATTATTTTATTACTGAAAATGATTCCAAAGTTCGACACACTAATGTTTCAGTTATTGAAATTGCCATTTGCTCCTAAATAATAAAAAAAAAGTGTGCGATGGATGTAAAAAAAAATGAACTATTTCATGAAACTTTATAAGTACCTTAAATATGAAAGAAAAAAAATCCATAAGAAATAAAAACAATAACAACTGGTTATTAAATTTTTAATAGCAAAAGTATTGGCAACTCATAATTTTTTAACAATTACTGGTGAATATTACTTATATGATTTGAAACATTTGAGGGTCATAATTTGTCTATATAAATATCGGGATGATATCAGTTAGCCCTTATTTCATGAAAATGCATCCAGTCACAAATTACCTACTACTAGTAGAGTATTCGCAAAGAAAAATGACTGAAAACTGACTCAACTAAATTCGTCCAATTTATCACACTTTTAGTTTGTTTTGCTTGTTTTTAATTTTAAAAATTTAAAATGTTATTAAAAAGTTGGCATTATGATATAATTTCGATCATATAAAATGCTTCGACGTGCTTTATGACCAATTAAAAAAAGGAATTCGTATTTAGGGAGTCATTTGACTCCTGTAAGTAGTGATTTTTAAGGGGTTATTTTGTATAAAATTTCAATAGCAAATAGTGTCTCTTGTTTCTATTTTATCTTATAGATCAGATTATTTGAAATTCTGCGTACAGACGACAATGGCAACTAGAAGTGGGACATTCCAAATTGTGGTTAATAAATAGATAAGTGGTTTGTATATGCATTATTTGCTTAAATGAATAACTTCCTCAGATTAATTAAAGAATCATATACTTACTTTTGTGCCATGCAAATTTATTTTATAATATCACCTAATGTTTGGGAGCAGTGTATGAACTAATTGTTATTTCTGCGACTCAAATTTGGTTTTGTTTAAGGGGAATTTTAGTAATAAAAAAATCTGATGATAAACATTAATTGCACTGAAAATTGAAGTGAATTTTCCTAAGAGCTGTATACCATTCCTCTTTGATAATATTCTTATTCATCCTAAAAATCAAATTTTTGAAAATAATTATAAATATTTATTGTATCAGAATGCATATATTTAATCTTAATTGAAATGTTATCAGAACTTTAAATCCTGTGTTGCAAATTACAAAATTTCTAAATTTAATCTCTTCAAATTAAATGCACCGAACTACTCCCTACTTTCTGTATTCTGGGGGAATAAATTTAGTCTGAATTCAAATCATTAAACCTCCTAAATATCAGAAGTTAATTCCAAAATTCAAATTAAAAAGTTTCTGTGGAACAGCACTAACCACAGAGAGACACAATGTATATTTAATCAAACATGATTTTAAAAGAGGTAGAGACAGTGGGAATTTGATATCCTTTCAAAAGAGACTTACTAAGAGTGAGAACGGAGGTTTTACTCGCTGTTTATTCAAAGTTCTAATTATAACTCAACAAAGAACACGTTGTGAAGACTTACAGGAGCGAAATGCAAGATCACTTCGGTGTAAATTTTAATCAATGTAACTCTCTAAGCCTGTTTGTTTTTCAGGGATTAGCATTTATTTGAAAAGGAATTGGGGGAGAATTATTTTGTGAAGAGGGCTTTCAATGTAAAACCAGCCAACTCTTTTCAATTGACTTCAGAGTTGATGATTCAACGAAGTAGCTTCTAATGAAAGAACAATTTATTGCTCTAATGGTACATCAGGAAAAAAATAGGTGTAAAAATGGCAATCCTATCTCAATTAATTTGAAATCGGATTTGCTAATTCTAAAATCGTTGGAGTACTATTATATGACTTTGATAACATCATTTGCAATAACAAGATCTTATAATCAGTTGCCAAAGAAAAACATAAATGAGAAAGAAATAGTTTGGTTTTATAAGATGTACATTTTCTATCACAAATGAAATCAAGTTAAGGTATATTTCATCAACTAAATTTTAAAAATTTAATGTTTTATTTTAA
This sequence comes from Argiope aurantia, assembly GCA_026543865.1. NCBI lineage: Eukaryota > Metazoa > Arthropoda > Arachnida > Araneae > Araneidae > Argiope > Argiope aurantia. Next base: position 448,151 of record JAPMOR010020145.1, read on the forward strand.
TTACTTTATTGTGTGAATTATTACATTTAAAAATTTATAATTTACTTTAATGGACTTTTAATATCTAAAAACGATTAAAATATTCAAATTCAATCATTCAGTAGTGCAATTTAAAAATTTATTCCACTATATAATTAATATTTTATATCTGTGATCATTTTACAATGTTTTTGAAAAATATATTTTTTCAGATCTTTCTAACCAATAGAATTTTTTCTCGTATCATAATTCTAATTTAAAGAAGCCTGTGTATATATTAATGACTTTGACTATATTAATTATCTCAGGAGATGACTTATGGACTCATACTGACACCATGCTTTAAAAGAAGTTTAAAAACATGTATCGCATCGCGGGTTTATATTCAGAGTATTTTATTAGTTCAATTCAACCATTTCTAAGGATTTATTGCCCCTTCTAAATTTTTAGAAGCTGCTAGTATCATTCATCAATATTATGTATGTTACTACTTCATCAATATTATGTATTGTTACCAAGTATCCAATTCAAATTGAATGTATTTTGCAGCAATTAGACCTCCACACGAGCCTAGTCAACTGAGCGTGGTGCACTAGGGACTATCGGAAAAAATTGTCTCTTATATTGTTTATTTTTTCATTTTCATCAGTAATTTTTATTTTATTTTATATCATTTGAATTAATTTTGCTTCTGTAAATATCGTTATGTTTATTAAAGTTTTATATCGTTAGCAAATATAATGGAATGGATTTCTGGGAATTAGTTGTGCCAGTAGACATATAATGTGCACAAATATCGGTTTTTTTAAACTTTAGTTTGAAGTATTTACAACTGTGTATATTTATATACATCTATACAATGCTGAGGTTCTTCTGAGGAACAAATTATTTAGCAAATCAATTAAGTAAAAATAAATTTATATTTCTTAAACAGACAATATAATTCGATTATTTAAATATTCCTTTCTTTTAAAAATGAAATTATAATGAATGAATAATTATATAATAATATAATAATCAACCTTTTTAATGTTTAGAATTTTATGAATAAGGGGCTTTTAATTTAATTACTATTTGATCTCTTCAAGATATGAAACACGATTTATTTATTAACTGAACGAACCATATTTATTTGCAGCTGCCATAGATATATTTATGATTGTTTAATTTTACATAATTCAGAATAATTTTGAACTGAAGAATATTGAATCGTACTGAAAAAATAATCGGTACATCTGCGTAATAAGCCAACCTCGAAATTATTTTGATCCTAATAAATATTTGAATATGATTTTACTTTCATTTCATAATTTTACATTGAAGAGGCAACGTTTCAAATATATATTCATTGAAATTTCTCTGGAACTATTATCAATGTTTACACAAATGTTTCATTACTATATTCAATTCAAATAGCAAATATGTCATGAATACATTCTATATTTGTATTAGAAATGAAAATATATTTTAAATATACTCTATATTCCTATTGAAAATGAAAATATGCTTCATTTATTTATGGCTTAAAATTAGTTATATAAATGTAAACAAAACTATCAAATATATTTCAAACTATAGTTTGATTAATTATTTTAAATACTTTTGTAACACGGTTATAGTAGATTTTCTGTATTTATTAGTTATGGTAAATTCATCTTGAATATTTTTATAATTTGAATAAATGAATTACAATCGTAAACATGTTTTGAAAGAAATGAAGATACAGTTTATCACCGGTGTTATTTTTTCAGGGAAATTTGAATGAAATTTTTTTAAACAAATTACCGACAAATTGAATAATATTTTGTTAATGCGTGAGAAGAAAATGTTCTAAAAATAATTCTTTATTAAAAATCAGAAAATATGAGTGATATAAATTAATGTTTGAAGTGACTATTTACTTGAGGAGATGAAAACAATTGTAATTATTCTTCAGAGCTTTCAGAATGTTTTTGGTTTTTATCGATTCTTAATTTGGGAAAAGGATTAAAAGGAAAGAATTTAATTTAAAAATGCAAATATTAATATTTTAGCAAAAAAAAAAACAACAACCACGAAGTATTTTTAGTAAAACTTCAATAGTGTAAGCAGAATTCAATTAATGTTTTAGCAAAAGAATCAGATATATTTTAATGTAATATAAATATAACTTTTAGTTATTTTGTTTGCATGAAATATTCTTGTTGTGGTTAAATATTTTTGCACGTTTGCATTAAGTATACATTAATTTATAGTTGTTAATGGAACTCCATTACAGTTTTTAAATATAATAATTTTAATATGCAAGCACAAGCAATATTTAAAGAAAAAAGTTTTATCAATTCATATTGAACATATGTTTCTGCATATATTTTCATAGTTCATTTCTACGGGCAAAAATGTATGAAATTTTTTTCGAAATATATAATATGCTTTTCAAAGATGCTACTTTTAAGATGGAAGTGAAATTAAAAAAAATAAGGTATATATTCTTAAATGGTAAATTAATCAACACTTATTAAACTTAATCTATTTGACTTGCATTATTTTTAATCAAATATTTTCAAACACAGAGATAAAAAACAAAAAAAACAAAAACAAAATCCAATTGAAATAATATTTTCAACAATGTAATAACATTGCACTTTAATTTTCATAAAAATAATTTTTGATTGAATCCTAAAGATTTTGAGGCAAATGAATGAAAATTTATTTAATATTTTAATGATTAATTTCGTAATTCAGTCATGCTGATCTCTGAAATCCAATCTTTTATAAAGATAATTATAAAAGATTATTTGATTCAAAGTAGCATTATCATTAGAATATTGCTACTTTGAAGATTATATTCAAGAATAATGTTGTATTTTATAGAATAAATGAGTATATAAACATATCTTTAATTTTTGAAGTCCTGCTCTTCCTATGCATATTCTCAATTTACATTAGAAATTCAATTTTTTTTAAATCATTTTCTCAGTTTTAAATCCTCTTGCATCTCTTGTTTACAATTGTTTGTAGTTTCTAGACTCACATGCAATCTTCATTCAACCATAAAATCATGTTTCAGCAAAAATGTCCAATTTAAAGAATATAATAAAAATATTTTTTCAATTGAAATAGCAATATTAGGAAAAAGAATACTTCAGGAAAACCGAAGACTATAAAGATTTTCGTTAAAAAGAATCGCATAATGCCTCTTATATGTATTAAAATGTAATGCTAATGGAAGAAGTTGATTTTTTTTACCATAAACCTTTTCATTTCTCTCAAAAAATATTGTAAATCGCATATATTTTTCACTGTAATAGTTTCAATGTAAATCGCATATATTTTTCTGCATGTTTTTACAACTTCCTGTAATATTAAATGGTTGATTTTGAAATATTATTAAAGCATTGTTCACTGTAAAGGAACAATATTTTGTTTAAAGCAAACCAAGGTTATTTATAAACCAGAAATTATTTTACTTATTTTATAGATTTTTTTAACAGATATCCTGTTTAAAAATTGTTAAGTTAACGTACCATAGCGATTTCCATTGATTGGGAAACAAAGCCTTTTCTTCTTTTGGGACATTTTTGTGGCCTTCATAAAATTAAAAATGTACAAACATTTCATCTAAAACTTATCATTTCGAATCCCATGGCCGCTTTTGTGTAAAGATAAAATTATTTTAAATCAAAATTATTCCACTTGATAAAAATTAACAATGATTGACTGTTTCAATGCAGAAACACCTAAGTTGATTATCCTTCATGCTATCGACAAATCTCTAATTTTTGCACAATTTAAGGATAATATTTTTTTTTCTTCCCCTATTGGCATTCCATATAGATTTGAGTTACCTCCCTATAACCATTTCCAACGTTACTGGAAAAAAATCTCCTTCCAACCTAATCGGTTGTTTTTGCAAGTCTCATATCCATTTTCGGGGCGTCACCGTGAGATGTGAATGAATGGCCGTTCTAATGGTTCGGCACTTTATGTCGCACCGAAGCATAAAATTTCGGTCCTGAAGCAGAGTCTGAGATGCAACGAAGAAAAACGATGAGGTGCTGATGTGTCAGAAACTGAAAAGCGTTTTGATGGATGCGTGTTTTATATGTAAAAGCGAAGCATCGGCCCAGCAAAAAGAAAGGAAGTATTTTGGACAATGAAGGCGATGATGTCGTTCGGAAAGGAAATGTTGGCCTTCAGAACAGAGAAAGAACATAGTTGTGAAAAATGTCGAAGATGATGGTTCAAGGTATGGAACTTCTGATAAGCAACCATTTCATTAGCATCCGTTATAGAAAGTTCATGTGGATAAATTAATAGATATTCAGGGCCTTGATATTCTTTTTCTTCTATTTAAGAGCTAAGAAAATTGATGTACCCTGTTATACTGACTGACAAGCTAAATTGATACCACTGTAAAGATATATGATATGTTGGTACAGCAAAGTCAAATATAGTCTTCAAAGGTGATCGCAATACAGTGAAAAACCATTGGAACTTTAAAAGAGTAGGATTTGAGCAATAAAAATAATTAATCAGAAGAATAAAATTATATATTTGCATACATAATTCGTACATTAAAACTTTTCGGTCTCCATATGATTTATAGAAATAAGTATTATGGATTCATAAGTGATGAAGCTGATTGAAGGTATCTATATACATATAGTGCACTTGAGTATTTGTTAAACACATTCCATTTAATTTTCATTATCTTTGAGTAACAAATATGAACGACACCTGAGCTCGCATCCCTCTCTCCAAACTTCCACACCACACCAGGTGGAGGACGTTTGGCCCCAACCGATTTAACGTGCACCAGATTCACTTACATGACGGTTCTTCGGTAGAAGCGGGTTTCGAAGCCGAGATTTTACCATCAGACCATCGCGGTTCATCGTTATATGACTTATTTTTATTATTCTCATTACGAATAAATAAGATGTTTATTTTATACGATTATTTTGGATAAGAATAATTATTTGGATAAGAATAATTATTTTCAAAAAAACGCAAACAAGTACTTACATTATTTGACCAAGCATTCTGAAATAATTGGGAAAAGAGCAGACTAAAGAAAAGATGATATCCCAATGTTAAAAAATAAGTAAATAAATAAATAAATAATAAATAAAAAAACAACAACAACATTTGTTGAGGCAAGGAAGAAATTTCTTTTACTGAAATTGAAATTTAATTTTTTGAAATGTCATTTGCAGCCGTGTTTGCTTCTGTGTCGCCATACTTATCTTGATAATTATCTCTTTTTTAAAAAAAATTTTTTTCCAAGGTTTTTTTTTTTACTGCTTTATATCGAAAATAGACATTTCTTGTAAGTATGATCTGAGAGGGTAAAATTCTTGAAATCATGGATTCCTCTCTAAACCAAGTATAAAGACACAAATAAGACGTAATAAAAGATTTAAAACTTTTTTTTTAAATTTTCATAAAAGTGACTCAAAATTAAATCTTCGGATTAAGAATAGAAATAAATTTACTTATAAATAAATGTACGTTATATCAGCTCAAATGCAAAACTTGGAGATGCTGCATTCACGTAACTATAAGCTTATTTATTTCCTTAACGGGAATATTTACTTCTTCTTTGAAACCTTCTAAAAAAACATTTCTAAATATAATTACCTAGCTTGAAATTGCTTTATACAGGCTTATTTATCTTTGAATTATTCCATACGCAATTCTTTGAATCATCCAATATAGTGAGTCTTAATTTTGAAATTTTTGAAATATTAGATTATAATAACGATCATATTGCTGATTGATAATTAAGTTTAATATAATACAAACAGTTTTTAAGAAAACCGAATTCAAATTATTTATAAATACAATATTTAATCGAAAATTGAACACTCCAATTCATTTTTACATCTTTCTAAAATTACATAACTATGTTAAACCTTGAACTAAATATGATGATGAATAATCATTCTTTGCTTATCAAATAGGTTTAAAAAAATTATTTATTTTCATCATTTATTTATGTTTAAAGTCATTTCAAATGTGTCTTGCTAATAAAAATAGCACAAATGTAATATTCTTTAGAATTATTTCGAATTAATTCTTTCTCCAAATAACAAAAAGCCTTTTTATAATATACAGAATTCTTAAACATTGAGAAACATGTTAAAACCGTAAAAAAATGTCTTCTTCTTATATCTACTTTATATCTAAGGAGCAATATCTCCAACAATATATAGAAGGAGTAATTGTTTGGTTATTGATATCACATGTGATTCAAAATTCAAATTTTAAACCAGAAGAAGTGGAAAAAAGAAACAGATAGGGAAAGCAAAAAAAAGTAGAAAAATGAGACAGAATCACAAAAGAATGTGTGACATTGCACAACGTCCAATGAGAACAAGATACACGAAGATTCTGAAATGATAAGCCAATAACAAGTCAACATTTATTTTACATTGTTTAATCTAGGGAGTTTGATTCGGTTTTAGTTTCACAACATTTTTAGTAAACACTTTACATTCACAGTAGCATTCGGCGCAGTTTGCCCAAGGTTGGCTCTTGCGCCATTAAAACTCTCATTCAACCATCCAATCACAGTAGCACACGGTTTTCAGCAGACGTGATTTCATTGGCGAATGTGCGAAATGGTAGAAATACTTTATCCATTTGGTAGGTGTATTGTAGATATTTTGAGCTATAGACAAAGACTGTATTTCCTTCATCTCAACATCCATTAACTGTCATATGGTATGCACATATAATCAAAACATTAAATGGCTAACTCTGAATTGCAACGTCACGCTGCTGAGTAACACCCTGTAATCTACCTGACCTTCATGTTTATGCTATCCTATGTAAATTTTATTGTTTCTGCGATTTGTTTGCTATATTGCCTAAATACTTTTACGATGGATTTTAAAACTTCTAGTATATCAAGAATATTTCTTTTACTAACTGATGCCCGTACATTTCTAGATTAACAGCGAAAGTTGAATATTCGGCATGATATACGAGCAGCATACAGTAATTCAAAAACATTCAATGTAATTTCTGCCTCGTAAAAACGAAGAAGTTTCAAAGTTTGAAATTAATTTCCAGCCATCATTTAGATAGAAAATGTAAGGTTTCAGATGAACTCTTAAATGAATGGTTTGCTGGAAGATTTCCCAGTTCCAATTCTTTTCACTTCATCACTTGAATCTTGGCATTCGAAGAACCGCCCCTGATTCGATAGGTAAATTAAACACGGTCTTAAGAACGTGCTTCAATTAAGTTTAATTATCCTATTAATTATTTTGAGGTAATTAACTTTTTCGTTTCAGTTCCCTGAGTTTCTTTGAATGTGTAACAATCGTGAAAGAACGCTTTTTACGGACTACCCAATGATGAAATCTAATTGATATCTATGCTAATGATTTCTCGTAACCATAGATTTAAATTCTCTTAATCCGAAGCCTTTATGGCAATACGTAGCGAGAACAATTAGGGATAATTCTCTTTCAAAACAATGGCTGTAAAAACGGGAAGAACTAAAACTTTCAGCATGTTTCTTTCTCTCGATTGTTTAATTATCTTAAATTTTCATCAAGGTGTGCAATTGTTTGAATGAAAAGATCAGGCACAGAAACTTTTAACTAACATAAACTTTCGAAATTTATTAAAGAATAATTTTTGCAAAAAAGGAATTTTACTATTTCAAGTAAGTATTATGTAGGAAAATTATTCTTTATTTTAATGATTAGTCCATTCAGCTTTTCTAAATACATAGTGGTTATGATAAATTAAATATTCTATTATCGATATAAATGATAAAAATACAATGTGTAAGTGTATTTTCCCAGAATATAGATAAAAATTAATTAATTTAACGAAATACAGATTAAGACATAAATCAATAATTCTGTATATCTGAGTAATTATATGCGTGAAAGCAGTTTAATATCGATACGCCATCGAATAATTAAAAAATCTACTTTATTATATTTTTCTTTCTTATATAAAGTTATAGTTTACTTTAGATAAATTAACGTCCCGTTTTGGGGCAACTCTAGGGTTATTTTGGGACGGACCGCGTAATTTTGAACCGCGGTCAGATAACGAGGACGACATCTGAGCTGGCACCCCCTCTCCACACCACACCACACCAGAGGGACGAAGTTTGGTCAGTACGGATGTAGCTTGCAACAGACCTCCTTACACGACGAATATTTGGTGGAATCGGGTCTCGAACCTGAAATCCGCCGTTTCTGAAGCCGAGACTTTACCACCGGGCCACCGCGGCCCATATAAAATTATACAAATAGAAATTAAATACAATAGAAATGGCCCTTAATATGAAAAAATATTTATATAACTATGTAAGAACATGATATTTTATATATGACAATGATACATTAATGTAACTGAATACGCGATATTAATGTCGATATTGACGACCTGTATCAGTCAGATTTTAGATGAATTCAGTCTTTGGGGAGCCTGTTTCTCGGTTCGTTCATATAATAACAAATTGGCGAAAAAACCCTAGATGAACGAAGCTTGGCTTATAGTTTTATCATCATAACAACAGATAAAAAAAATTTGGTCTTTACAAATTATAGGAAAACGTTCAAAATACAGTCTTCAAATTGATAGTCTTAAAATATGGTAAAAATAAGCACATACTGTGTAAAAACACAAAAGGAAGATAATTAGTCAGATTTAGTAGAAAGATTTAAAATTTTATTTTGCTTCAACATGAGCAAAATAATGAATCAATTGGCTCTTATTTTAAAGAAAATTTGACGGTGAATGGCTGTCATTATTTTTTTATCTCTGATGAAATATCTGCCACTCTATGATGAAAAGATTGTAAATACTTTTATTTTTAATCTTGATTACAAATAAATTTAAATTTTATCTCAACTAAAATGTTTCGCGTTTTTCTTTTATAATTTGACACAGTTACTACACCAGCATCGAGATTAAAGAATTTCACAGTTAAAATTACAAATTATTCACTGTTGAAAGAAATATTTTAACTTAAGAATACTTAAGTGGTTTTTTTCTATTGCAATTTACTCTAAAGAAGAATATTATGATGCAGATTTTACGGTGGCATTTGGTTTATTTTAATTTTTAAACACTTTAATTTAACTTCGCATATTTCCAAGGATGACATTTTATAATTAATTATTCATTCAAGTATTAGAGTTCTACAGGTCTGTCAGTTTATTGAATTCCAATGGCAATAAGTAACTTAAGACTTTTATTCCTAAAATAATAAACAATCATTAAATAGTTAAGCATTCTTTCACAAAGTTGATATCATCAAAAAATTAATTTGAAAATTATTTTTTTAGATTCCATTACATTTGCTAACAGGAATTAGAAAAAAAAATATTAAAATAAAACAATATAAAATGATAAAGATAAAAAAATCAGAAAAAAAGTTTTATTACGATGGTAAGAAATAGGAAAATGTAATTCTTTTATTGCAAATAAACTATTATTGTTACGTATTTATAGCAAAATGTTATAATAATAATAAATTAAATGCAATAATATTCTAAATTTTATTTGGAAGTTCAAATACAGCATTATTGTGAATAAATTCTATTTTTTTAAAGAAGGATTTCAATTAGAATTTCTTTCTTAATTTCCTGCTTTTTTAAGATTTTGTCTGAATTTCCATATTTTTGATATAATTAATTAAACAAGTTATAATATTTAGTTACAATAATCTAAAAGAATTTTAGAATATTAGAATAAGAGCTAAAAATGACTTTTGAATAAGAGTGTTCTAATAAGAATTAGAATTTGTACTTTTGTTGTAAAATTAAACAAATAGATTGGAGAACCAAATTAGAGCATTTTTTATTAACTCTTGAATGTTGAGAGAAATTAATTTTCTTTTGCAGAAAATTCATATAACGTTTTAGAAAATGAATGCAATTTGAAAGATAAATATCACACTTGGAATATTTCAGAACTAATGTGAATACATTCGATTCCAAGTTAAGTTTTCAATGTTTGAAGTCTTTTTCTGTGTGGTAAATTCATAAGTAATAAAGAGTAAAAATTGGTAAACAAAAATTACTTACTTTACTTTTCATCAAAAATCTGGAATTCAAAATAAAAAATTTTTAAAAGCGTCTAGTGAAGAAAATATTTGAAAGATATTAAACAAAAGAAATAATAGAAAAGTAAACATTTATTGTACAAAATTGAAATAAAATAAAGCTTTCTGAAAGTAGTTCTAAATAACTTAAAGTATTCGAGTAGACTTTAGATTCTGATTTCATATTTTTTCCCTCTTCAGCGAGTATATAATTGCTTTTAAAAAAAGTTTTTTTATATATATTTTTAAATTTGCGTTTTATTTATCTGCAAATGATAATAAACAAGTGTTAAAGCAGGAAGTAAAATGTACATCAAACATAATTTTCACAAATTAGTCATTTTTGTAAAGTCATATGTAACTTCATTTCTGAAATAATCAGATAAAATAAATGATTGTATACAAGCAGCTATTTGTATTGTATTTGCTATTTATTCTGCATTTAAATAAGATTCTGGAAAATTCAGTAGCACGTGATAACTAGTTAGGCTTGGTCTTTTTTCTGTATAGAAAGTATTAAATTTTAAAATATAAATCACTATGTTTCTGTTACAGTTATTATATTTTCCTTACAGTTGCAGTAAATCTTGAAAGCTGTATTAGATTTTTTTTTGCTTATCTTTTTGAAAATGAAAGCGCTTCTCAAACGTGAATGCTCTGAATTATAAACTTTATTTCTCCAATATCTAAAGAAAAATGTATCTAACTATCCTTCTCTCTCTATATATATATATTTCTTTTTCTGATGTGTGCTTCGCAGATCATCAAAAGAAACAGATTCTTAACACGCAACAAATACAATATCGAAAAAAAAAAGAAAGCTATAGTAAGCTGCATTCTTTTTTAAAAGTAAAGACACGTTCTTTCCATCTATGAGAAAAAGAGAGTAAATAGGACGGACGGTTAATAGAAAAAAGGAGAAATTCCCTTCTAGAAATTGAAGGAAAGGATATCTTTCGATTTTGAGATCTCACACGAAGATCGAGATTACTTTGGGCAGCCAAAGATATCGATGATAAAGGTGATAAGGACGACATAAGCGATATGCCATTCTTCTTGCTTTTTTTTTATAGTGAGTTTTTGTTCTCTTTCTTTTACAGCGCGTTTCTGTACTTTATCTGAAAAAAAAAGTATCGGAGCAGTCAGTTGTAATCTTTGAGGTTGCACACTGGTTTCTAGATTCTGATTGTAAGATATCCTTTGCTACGATGAAGCAGTAAAGATGTTATGTGAAGATAATGGATAACTTTAACTCAAGAAAAAAAAAAGGAGGATATATTCGTTCAATCACAGTTGTTTCGGAATTATTTCGTCGCGTAAAATTGAAGTAACTTTCACAAATTTAAATTTTAAGAAAAGGTATTTTTATAATATGATGAATATTTGGATTATTGATAAATATGTTTAAATAACGGATTCTAATTTTATTTTCAAATAGATATCATCGTGTTAATTCTGAAGATTAATGAATTTGAATGCTTAAAACATACTTTTAAAGTAAAACGAGAACAATTATAAAAGGATAATAATAGATTTATATCTTCTGAAAAAGGCTATAAAATATTTAAATTTAAATTGTATTAAAAGGTTTCTACTACAAACAAACATGATTTATAACATTTATAAATATAGGAGAAAGGAGCTTGTTTCCATTTATTCTAGATTCTTAAGATTTACTTTGGTAATAAACCCATGGCCTAAATATATTTACAGAGTTACTGCATTCCTGTCTAAAAGGAGAAGAATGATCAATTATTTTTTCATAATTATATTTAGATCATATTCTGCTCAGGGTTTAGGGTTTGAAAAATGAAATATCTTTTACGTTTTTAAATTTTTAAACATAAAATACATTTTTACTTTTAAAATTTTTGTTAAAAGCACTTAATACTTAGAATTTTAAGTATTAATATCTTAATACTTAGAATTTTACAAAAGATGGAATTCTTTTAAAATATGCGAACAATTTCCTTATTAATTAAATAACCTTCTTGCATTATTTTTACGAGGTATTTTATTTGAATACTCTTCATAATTTTTGAAAAATAATAATAAGAATTCCTTAGCAAATTTTAAAACCAATCAATGGAAGGTTTACTATTAAAAAACATAATTTTGCATTTGTTTTTGAATAATTTTGCATTATATTAACAGTTTTGCATCTTCGTTTTATATCAAGTATCCTTAAAAAAAGAAGCATTTTCTTTTAATAAATATTCAAAGTGATTAAAATGCTTTGTACGCAAAAATAAATAGGAATGAGAAATATAGTTTCCCTGATATGTGAAGATTGAAATGTATAACTTGAAGTTGAAATGACGGGTATTTTAAGTTTTCCATAGTTAGATTTTTATAACGACATAAATTAGATAATCAAATTTTGTATTGGAACATATTGACAAAGGTAGAAGTTTTGCAGTTCCTGCCACTGATACAATAATTTAAAGCCTATTATTTATTTCTAGCTCACAAGAAGGAAAATAGATAGGACTTGTTAAGTAGATCCTATTAACCCGGTAAGAGTAGTCTGAATTTCCGTTGGTATTCACTAATCGATGATGTAAAGCAATCCCGGGTATTTGGCAACTTCTAAGGAGATATAGGATTGAATGTATTGAATACTGTAGTTGGTATCATCATTGTGGCATACGGTATTCATGAAAAGGGAAGTTCAAAGATAAAATATTATGAATCTATCATTCAAAGAATCACATTGAGAGATATACTGGTTAAATGATGGAAAGTAAAAAAAATCTATCTGTAATATATGAATTCATTTCATCTCATGCTTCCGAAAATCTTTGATGATTGCTGGATTTCAAGATTATTCTTACGCCTTCAGCAGAGTTCATCAGAATTTGCAAAATCGACGTTTGAAATTTTTAGGGCATTTTATTAGCCAAGAATATGATTTGGCTAATACTTCTAAGTCATACGATTGACATTAAAATCCGATCTGAAAAGAATTAATTTCCTGGAAAAATTGTTCATAATTAAAGCTCAAAAAAATATTAAAATGGAACCAACTTTCGAAATTAACAGAAACTTACGAATAACGTTTAAGAAATTATTTAAACTTTATGTAATGTCTAGAAATATTCAATAAAGATTATTATTTTGTGAAAGAAGGGAGAAAACAAATGGTTTTTACCATTTTAAAGCATTAAAAAAACTAAGATATCGATATCGATACCCCCAAATGTAGGTAGCGAAACTTATTCTTGTCTAGAATAAATCTGATGCTCAATGTATAGAGATTTACAATAACATTTAAGTAAATTGTCTACTTATTACTTCGAGATTCCACATTAATTCGAATGTTGTAAAACTCCAAGAGCTTTACTGGTCAACTATATGCAAAAGAAAAACATTTTTTGGCGCAGTATCTCTACATAAGGAAATATATAAATAATTATAGGTTTCTAAGTACATTAACAAATAAAAATATATAAATACACACAAATTTCTCTCTCTCTCTCTCTTTCTCTCTCTCTATATATAATGTTTGCGTGTGTGTGCATAGCATCTGTACATAAGTACTATATATATATATATATATATATATATATATATATATATAT
>JAPMOR010020145.1:470334-515060 GCA_026543865.1 Argiope aurantia
ATAATTCTTTTCTAATATTATTTTGTGAACAAAATAATAATTAGAAAAGTATATTGTTTTCAGTATTTTTATTGGATAAAAGGAACTTCTTTCTAGAATAGTATATAATCTTGTAAGTATTATTACGTTCCGTATTGGGGACAATAGAAGAGATAATTTGAGACTACCGTTATTTACAAGTAAGTGTTGCAAGGAATAATTCGTCCATTTTATTCGTGGACTAATACATCCGAGTTATATCCCATTCATGTAAACACAAGTACCAAAACGTCATACTGTTAGCCTGGAAGGGTATTCATTAATCCTAAAGTAGGGTACACAGTGGATATTTGTGCAGCAGGCGTTCAATGATAACAACAGCTTCCATAAAAATAGTTCATAAACATAAATCTCTCTACTACGAGCAAGGAAAATATTATTGAACTGTTAAAAACAGATGCAGTTCTCAAAAATCAATTAACCATCTTAACCCGATCGTAGTCAAGGCTTTATATAGCAAAAGTTAAGTTAATCATTTCTGTTTGAGTAACAATTTTGAATTTGATATATATATGTATTAAAAATAATAGTAGAATCAATGATATGACAATATAATGATGTTTCCAGCTTTTATAGAGATTTTAATGATGCTTAGGCGTTTCACTACGCCTTGTATGAATGCTCATATCAATATTAATAAGAATTTTAACATCATATCAAGGAAGCTGAAAGATTAAGTTAAAAAAATTATAAAAACATTAGCATAATTAAATATTGTATTGCATTTTCACTTATGATATTTAAACAAGAAATATATTTGGTCATGTTGTTCGAAACTAAATATGCGACATTATAAGACGTTTCCAGAAGAATATTTTCATAAATGAATTATAATTCATTTGAATTTAAAATGAAGCTGCGAGAAAGGACATCTTATTTTATACTGGCTCGTTAACATAATTTAATTATTTTACAGATAAAAATTTTTGTATCAAATGGGATTTTAAAAGTATAAAATTTCAGTGTTTAGTATGCCGATTTATGTGAATACCAATTTTATAACATATCAAAAATTTGGCGTCTTTTAATGTTTTTGGTTGCGTACTTTTCTTCATTCATATTTTATGAAATAGTTTTATATGATCAGTAAATTTTGATCTTTCTACTGACTTATGAAACTTTTTGAAGCTAAAATTTTCTTCTAGGTTAAAAATTAGTATATAAATATATAAACGAAAGAACTCAGGGCTCACCTCATCGCGGTTAGAGGACGAACTTCAAAAATCTAATAATAATCAGAATTTTCCTTTAGTATTTGATTCCAATATTAAAAGTAATAAATATGAACATGTAACATGTATGTAATTTTAATTAAGAGTTATATTGACCCTTAACACATGTATGTTGATTTAATGGATTTAAAATGGTGTATAAATTCTTCCCAACTGACTTTAATTAAGGCAGTTATTTAAATTATTGCAAATATTTTTAAAAATTTATTTTCTACGTCTGGATATAATTATTTGCATTAGTACAGAAAATTACATAATAGGAAAAGGTTTTTGTTGATGGGCATTCTGCTATTTTTGCTGTTCGCCATCATAAGTTCCATTTTATTAAAAAGTAACGATTATATATATAGATATTTATATTCACTTGAATATCATGAAAGGAGTACTATTCCTTATCGTTAACATCAAAATCCCTTTGCTCTTTACATAATTTACAAAATGTTAATAAAGAAAAAAAATAATTTTGAGAAAAAATAACATAACTACAAATTAGAAAATTAAAGCATAAATGGATAGACTTTATCAGCATATTAATGCAAAGTATTGCGGTATTTTCGAATATTTTCAAAGAGAAGTTTTGTCGAAAAGGAATTAAGTCGGTGTTCAACTTTTATTTTGAGAGCTGAAATTTTATAGTAATTTCTTATACCTCGAGATGCATCATCAAGAAAATTCATTTTTTTTGAGATACTAATAAAATTTGAAGTTAAAATGTCATGTTTCAGCTGTGTATGATGGTTTATTTTTACATCTAGAAATAATTTTATTAACATCAGCAGTGGTAAAATAATTACAGTTAACTACCAATCAAATCCTTTCAAATACTAAAGAAAAGTGAGTATTTCGGTATCTGGATTACTGAGGCTTAAAATTTTCAATGAAATAATTTGTGTAACTTTATCCCAATGGTTTCCCCTATAAAATACTTTTATACTTTCATTTTTAACAAAATTTAATAATTGTATAAAATTTTTACTGTTTTAGAAACCTTATACCGTGCATTTTCTTTACTTTGTATTTATATATTCGCGCATCCAATTATATTGATGAAAAGAGCAGCAGTGCTTAAAAATAGATGACATTTAAAAAAACCCATAATTGCTTGATTCTGAAGTTACGTCTTAATTGTAATTACAATATAAAGACAACGCTTTTAATTAAAACAAAATCTGTACTGAAACTTATTCAACATGTAAGAATACACCAAATTTACGTAGCTTAACAATCAACGATGGAAAAAAAGTCTGAATGAAATATTAATTGCAACAATGAAAGAGGTTTGAATTTCAATTCAGCGATATAATGCATCGTTTAAAATATGCTAAAAATGTTTTTTTATTGGAAATTATTTCTACGGCACAGTAAATTGATATCAAAAAAAATTTCTTTTTAGATGTACATATTTTTATTCTGTAATGCTTAATCTGTAATGACTTTGGATGGAGAAAAATCTTCAAACATTTGAATAGTTTTTAATTAATTAAAATTCTATTTTTTTAAAGGGCTCCGAGACGAACCATTCCACATTATATAGAAGTAAAATTTGGTGATATTAAATCAAGTGGTTTGGTCCTTAGAGCATTAAAACACACAGTGACATAGAAGCATTCATCTTCAATATTAGTACAGATGAATGTGTGTGTGTGTATTGGCGGTTTATAGGACGAACAGAACAGGAACCACCGCATAAAGCAAATGTATCAAGACAGATAAAATTGTTCGCCTCAGGAGAATTTTTTTTTTTTTTTTGAAATTTTATTTAAAATAATTTTATTATTTTTTCGAAATAATTTTTGAAATTGCTGAAAAAAATTATTTATGCATCGACTGAAAATTCAAAACATTGTTTTGTCAATGTAGCTGAATCTACAACATAATATTTAATTAATTTTAAAGATATTTTAAATGTATGTATTAGAAATTCATTACATTGTTGTCAAGAAACTCAAATCGGTATAATTGTTGTTACAAATATTTTATTTTGAAGTTTCTTGTATTGTTGAAGAAGAAATTTTGAATATAGTGTTTGTTTTTCTATAATAAATTTGTTTCTGTTAAAGTGGGATTTTGGTATATCTATGGAAATTTTATTACATTAACCACTGAAGTTTAACTTCACGAGTAAGTAATAAAGAAACTGTTTTAAAAAAAATGTTTTATTTTTAAAGACTGCTGCTATTTTTTTTAATATAATTGGATAGATAAAAATATGTTATCGTTTTTAAAAATTTCTATCTTATTGTAGTGGGCTGAATTTTATGTTGAATAAGAGAAGAAATTTTTATGGATTAATTTACTGAGGTATTGTATAAATATTATAAAAACATTCTGCATTACAAAAAAAAACTTTAATACTGAACGATTCCATTTTCTGTAATCATGTTTTTTTAAAAAAATCGTTTGGTTTCAAAAGAAATTTTTATGTGAGTTGTAATTTTTTGAAGTTATTCACTTATGCTTTGAAATTAAAATTCAGACTGAAAATTAGGAAAATGCGTAATACAACAAATAGATAAGGTTTCTAAAATAAAATGTGCTATTTGCTTATCCGTAAGGCCAAGTTCCCTAAAATGTTTAACATTTTTAATGCCCATTTATCTCGGAGAACCAGCTTGTCACCAAAAGTAGGTATTTAACTAAAAATTCCAATATCAGCACTTTTCAAAATTAAATTAAACCCTTCCATTTATTTTAATATAATTACCAATTCTGATAGTAGTTTTTAAATTTGTTATAAAAAATCTCAGGTTTAATAAAAATGTTTCTTTTATGGTTCTTAGCATTAAAATATCAGAGTTAATTATTCATTAATATTTTAATTTCTTGCATTTTCACTGATTTAATCACTTTAAATTAAAAGAAAAACTATTTATCAATCTAAAAGGTAAAACATTATTCTTTTGTTTTAGAAAAAAAAATAGGAACAAAATGAAATGGCACGTTTCTTAATTTTCCGAAAAAAATGTATTGAGATTTTTAAACTTTTATGCTTTTTATTGAATAAGCGCATATTCAGGCCATTATTAAAAGGAGAGCAGATCCAACCGAATTATCATGTTGCAAATGAAAGTGTTAAATGCTATGAAAAAAACAAGCTCTAAAATGCTTAATCTTCTGTGTGGCTTCGAAATGTATTAAAAAAGTTAATATCCTTTTTTCATGTGTCAGCAGGTATAACGCAGGCTTCTTTATTGGCATTTTTTTTCTGTCATCAACTGATTTTTTTTCCTGCTCAAGCATTTCCTGCTCTTAGAAGCTAGTCAACTAAAAGAAGTCGTAAAAATTAAAAGGGGAGAGAAAAAACATAAGAATAAAATATTAAGTGGACGAAAGTTGCAAAAAGGATGAGAAATGTGAGAAAAAAATACGAAAGAGTTCGAAGAAGTGTAATGTTGAAAGGAAGTAAAGAAAAAGTGCCGGAAACAAGAAACTGTACGTAGCTCCAAAATGACGAGGCGTTTCGAGGGTTCAAATCAAAGGGACTTAAAACTCTCGAGCAAGGAGGACAACCAAACAAATAAAAGAAAAAAGATTGTATAATGACTTGGCGAACGACCAAGTTCCTCCAAGTAGTTTCTTTTCTTTCAAATAAAGTAAGAAAAAAGAGTGAATGAAAGAAAAAAAAAATGGAATGGAAAAAATTTGGAGAGTTTTAAGTGTTGATGCCACAAGGCATGAAATCAGACATATGAAAGGAATCGTAATTTACCGAACAATATTTCTTTTAACGTACAAAAGAAATTTTGGTTTTAAGGCACATGTCGCTTATTCTTTGCTAGAAAATGAAAGTAATATCTATAGAGAAAGAAAAATATGAAATGAACAACAGAATTCCAAGAAATTTCACTCGTAATGATTTTGTAAAATAATGAAGGAGTTTCTAAAGATTTACACAAAAGTAAAGAAGTAATTCATTTTTAAGTAAAATTGTTGCGTTCTTGTGAAAACTGAGCACTTAAGTGAGTTTTATATTTCTTGTAAAAAAAATTATTTTCAACTTTCAACACTAAATGATCTCTTTATTATGATTCTCCACTTTTCGCCCAAACTAGAAAGAAGTGGAGGTCGTGTTTCATTAATGTTCTCCCTTGTATCTTTACAGTTTCAAACAGATATGGAAAAGACATTTGAAAGTCTTTTTTTCTAAAAGAAATTCAAAATTAAGAGATTGATAAAAAAGTGACGTAATATAATTTTAAAATGACTCACAACTCCAATCAATAAATTAATAAATCACATAAAGTGCCAAAAATTTCTTAAGAAATCACATGTAAATAATTTCATAATGTTAGAAAGTTTCAATGGATATTAGGAAATAAAAATTATATTATTTTCATGAAAAATCAAAAACAGGCAATGGAAATACATAAGTTCTTTGATAAAAACAAAATTTGTATTTCTAGAAATTTAAAGCAAAATTCCATCAATTTTCTTTCTAATATTTTTGTTGAAAATGAAGAAGACAATTTAAATTGATATCATTTATATATTTCAAGACGAATATAATAAGTATACGCATTCTTGCATTTTAAATTAGAGTTCCATTTTCAATACGTGTCGTTTTTTAGTGACCGTTTTTATTAAATTTAAGAATATTTTCCTGTTAATTTTAAAATACTAAAACAGAGTCTATAATGGCTTAGTAAATAAGGTCTTTGATCATTGAATAGAATATCAGAAGGGGAACCAAATACCCGCAATGTACATGGAAGCAAATCCATCAGAATCATCGCAGTAGAATGTTACAATTGTTTTGTGGAGTTGAAATGCGTTATATTTGCTGATGTGTCGCTCTGTCATGTCTGTGAAGATCTGTTTTGAAAACGTTGATCTAGAGTTGTTTGAAAACAGTGTATTATTTCATCAAATGCCAATCAATCAGAAGCTCAAACTGTGAAATTAATATGATTTAGTATATTTATTTTAAACAGATGTCATATATAATGTTTTCAGAGAGGAAACGGAGATTTCAGAAAGCATTTCATCTCCCTTTGATGAGTATGTGAAAAGTAATATTGATATTTAAACTTTTCAATAAGTCATGACTTATGAACTAATACGATACAAATAAACTCTTACTAATTTCACTGAAGATGAGAAAGAATGCGATGACATTATTATGTCTTATTTTAAAGATGCAACGAATTCCATTGAAAAAAATGCAAATATATTACGTTTGCCAACAATAGTGGGAAAACATTCAATGAACTTTAATTACTAATAAAAATTATTAAACATGTCAGCAGAAATCAATTGCCATTAGACTATATATATGGCTTAGAAAGATTTAAAATAAATAATAATTCAATACTTACATGCATTGACATAAATCTTAATAAATAAGAAGCGTATATTTAGTACTGAAGATATAAAATGCACAAATAAATTTTGTCAATTTTTAAAAAAGTTTATTTATAAAGTTTTATTATTTACTTTATATGTTGTAATATACTGGAATTACCTTAAAAATTAAAATTGTAACTTTTAAATTAATTTAAACTAATAGTATTAGATTTTTACTTATAATAAGGGTGAATTTGTGTGTGTTGTGTTGCCGCCCGTTTGACTTATAGATATCAAATTTGACACATGAATATATTGGAAATAGTGAATATGAATCTTAGAGGAATTTAAAAAAAATTTAGTTATAAGTTTAATTAATTTAAATGAAACCGAAGTTCCGCATTTTCTGCGATAAATGCTAAAAATAAATTTACACATGTAATAATGCACAAAAATAATTTTTACAGCACTACAATTTTTTTTTATAAAATGTCTTTTTAATTATACCAATTTATTAGTCTTGAGAATTTTCGCTAAATTTTAGCAATCTTTTTTTAAATTTTTTTTTCTAATTTCCATCCTTGATATTCAAACCTTTTCATTATTTCATCAAATATGGAGAGTTAAAAATAAAAAAAATAAAGATTTTTTTAATGTATATATTTTACAAGGTAATTAAAAAATGAAACTATAATTTCGTAAAATTTGAGAGATAAATTGATCGGGTATTAATTTTTTAATAATGCTATGATGTGGTATGTTATGGGATTATGTACATTAGAAAGAAATAAATCATAATAAGTAATTTTAGTAAAGCAATTAAAATAATAGTTCTTAAGGTCAGAAAATTAATTGGAATCATGAACATGAAGTTACATCAAAATGATTTATTTGAAATCGAATAGAACTAACAATTTGACGAACCAGATGATGAGAAATTAAAAAAATAATAATAAAATTTTAACATAAAATTTAGTGGGGAACGTAGAGTATTTTCAAAGCTACTTTTTTAATATATTATGATGTCATGGAATTTGATTCTATTAGGATTCACAATAAACAGAACATATATAAGGTTATTAAAACTACGAGGCTTTTATATTTGTCATAATTTGTTTAACTTAAAAATGTTTGATGAATCTTGAACATTGAGTTATGCATAAGGGATTTGATTGAAAGTGAAAACTATCCATTTTCCTGATGTATCTTCCAGTCGTAAAAGATAGATAGTTTGTAATAAGGGAATAGTTTCTATTTGGATTTGGCCACAAAGATATATGTTTGGAATTTTGTATATCAATAGGATGGTTCTTCTTATTAATTAATTATAATTAAAGATTTTGATTGAGAATAAATATTGAACTCAATCTTAAATTTAAAGTATCTACATAAAGCATACTTCGCAAATAGCAGAAATTTAAAAATAAATGTTAAAAATACATTTTTATTTTCTTATAAATAAGGAAAATATTTTCTCTTTCACCCTCCCCGATTTTTTGGTTTTTAATTCATTACCAAAAATACGGTGAAAATTTCGGTTTACTAGGTGTAAATTTTTGGATGATTGTCAAGATTCTTGCAGAAAAAAGAATCCCTGGTTTGAAACCCTACCTGAAGATGACACCTGACAAAGTCTTCTCATCGGAATCATTTTTTTTATTTTCCTGTTTTTATTCCTATTTTTTATACAATAATCTTCAGTGTTTTTCTTCTAGGAATAAGTTTCATAGCTGTATGGAATCATACTAAAATTTTCAAATACAAATAATGAAAAATAAATATGTAGTTGAATTATTATATATGTCCTATAGGCAAAAATGAAGATATTTAAGTTTTCAACCCCTTACTTCAGATGTAAAAAACAAACCCTTTCATATGCATGTGTTAGTTTCTAAATGATTAAATAATGTTCATGAATTTGAAACTGCTATCATTACATTAAATAAATATATAACATTAAAATAAAATTTTTAATTGTAATGAAATTTGAAAGATATTTTCATTACAAATTAATTCCCTCAGAATAATTAAATTTTGGGAATTATTTTTGTACTTATTTTCCATAAATAATTCAAAAATTATTTATGGAAATTATTTTTCATAACTCCTGTGGAAGAAAATATTAAGACTTCCTAAAATGTATTCAGAATTTTCTTTTATTTAAAGTTCTAAATTTTGATTGAAAACCTTAGCACAGAGTATTTGGCTGCCTTTAAAAACACACCTTGAAATAAAAGAATTGTAAAATAATCGAAACAAAATGTCCTTCTAAACAGTAAATGCAAATTTCTGCACTTCCTATTTTTATTTTCTCGAAAAAAAAAACCCCAGTTTAATTTGTCCTGACTGAAACGAAATCGTTTTAAAAGAAAAGCATAGAAAAATACGAAGCTTAATTGTTTTGACAGGAAGGTAATGGAAAAGCTGTTTTGGGTTAGAATGCAACTGAATAATGAAATTTCTGGAGCGTATTGGGTGCCAATCGGAAAGCACTGCCACGGGGGATTTAGGATGAACTTAGAAACAAGAGATGAAAGGAAAAAACAACAACAATTTTTTAGTGTAAGAGATAAATATTTATTCACAATAGTTAGCAAAAAATATATGGAATAAAACAAGACTAAGAGCTTCTAATTCGAATTAGATAGAAGCTCAAAATATTTCTTTGCAACCATTAGTATCTTATATTAATAAAATTAAAAATATATATATAATTCTAACTTATGCTGATTGATTCGAAATAAAGAGGTTATTTTATTAGAAGTTAATTTCACTTTGGATTTTTTAAATAGCAATGGAAAACAATTATATTCTTCCTACATGCAAATGTTTTATTATAAGCTTTCCAGAAAGGCGCTGATTATTTCCAATTTATTGATATATATACATATATATATACATATATGTATGTATGTGTGTGTGTGTGTGTGTGTGTGTGTGTTTATGTGTGTGTGTGTGTGCACGCGTGTGTGTTTTACAAAAATTAAATCAAATTTTTCTAAGAAAGGCTCGCTTTTGGTTCAAATTCTTTATTTATGATTTCATTGTGTTTTTTTTTTTTTTTTTTTTTTTTTTTTGCATTATTTCTCAAATGAGAATATGACAATATTTGAAGTAATTTAGGTCTTAGGCGCAAGAGGTCTTTTTCTTTTCAAACATTAAACATTTTAATTATTTATTTTAAATTGCAAAAAAATGTAGATTATAGATATAAGTTAATTCTTATTATTACAAAAATGGTTTCAGATAACTGTTTCAAAGAAACAAGTAGTTACAAAAAAACAAACATTTGAGCCACACTCATAAATTTGGAAGTTAAATGGTTGTAAAAAAATGAAAATTCAGAATTGATTGTCATGTTTATTGAAAGTTAAATTAGTTTTTCCAAATAACAATTATTGTATAAATTAATTTAAGCATATAAAACAATATACCAATTTCAGTTAATCTAAACCTAGTATAAATATTTAATAAAGCACTGAGCATGCATTTAAAATAAGAAAACACTAAATAAAATATGCTTCCTTTTGCATGGATGTCAGCAGGCCGCTTTCATGTTTTCTGTTTAAATTTTTTTTCATTTAAAACGTTCTTCTTTCACTTTTCTTATTAAAAGCCATTTAGATTTTTATGGCAAATTCTTATTTTCTTTTCTACCTCGGGATTACTTTCAATTTCGGAAGAACTTAATCATGACGAACTTTTTTTTCCAACCAAAAAATCTTCTTTCGTGGTTTTTTTTTAATATGTTTTCCTCCCCAGGGTATGTTTTCAATTTAATTTTGTCTTTAATTGTTATTCTTTTAGGTTGAATGAAATATATATTCTCGCTTGATTACTGTTTTCGAACACAGCGAGTAAGTAGAAAAAGAAAATGTTCGCCATTTATAATAATTATTCTTTTCTTCTTGTGTTTGTGTTTAATAAAGTCACTTTTATATTTCAAGAAAGGAATCATAGTTCATTGTTTACTTTCGATTTTGTGTCTCAGTTTCTTTTTTTTTTAACTCCATGGGGGAAACTAAAACACAAATAAAAATTTCTGATGTATTATAAAATGAAAAAGAAAATAGAGAAGAATAATCATAAAATTCATTGTGATATTCATTAAAAATTTTTGATAACAAAAAATAAACGTTTTATTTTTTTTTTTTCATTCAAAACGAAAGCAAAATTATTTGCAGAATTATTTTGTTACTACTAGTAGAATATTATTTTTTTTTTCTTTTAAAGGCATGGGTTTTTATATGTAATGAAGAAATTTAATTAAAAATTTTGTTACTCTACACAGTTTTTAATTATTATTATTATTATTACTTTCGGATACATTGTTACTCAACGAATCATTTTTTCTGATCATATGTTTTTCAATTGAACTGAGAAATTTCAAATAATGCATAATTTATTCATAAATTGTAATTATTTCAAAAAAATATTATAGAAATTAGAAGTTATTAAAGCATAAATGATTGAAAAATTATGTTGTGCTTAGTTCTGCCTCAGTAAAATTCAACAAATAAAACAGGAATCAATCATTAACGGCTAACCACAATTTCAGAAACCAGTTGGTAATGTAAACTTCCTCATAATTTCCTTAAAAAGAATTTTTCAGTCTCAAATCGGAATATATATATGTAATGTAATTTTGATAATCTTACACCTATTCATTGAAGACATGGGCCTTCAGTCATGATGTCATTGAACATTCAACTGTCCGGAAATTTAAGCTCCTTATTTCCCTTAGTTTTATATGATACTCTAAATTGATTTTCTTATGAAACGGCTAGCATAGTAACAGAATATTTCTTTCTTAGTTTCAACAATAGAAAAATATAATGATTGACGAAAAAAAATGAAACGGCTTGAATTCCATAGCAACAATAAGAATTATAACTGAAAAAAATACAAACATATTTATTAAAAAGACGTTAATTAACATGCTTGATATTAATAAAACTTTATGACACTTAAATTGGTTTTATAAAAAAGATCATTTTTGAAATTTAAAACGCAGTGAAAATGATTTTATGTGGTAATATTTTGGGAAGCTTTATCTGAAGAAAGTCAAAATTTCTTTTAATTTTTATTTGGTAAGTATTTCTACTAATTAAAAAAAGTTAGTTCGATGTTCCATACCCCTATACTCGAATTTAGTTATGCGCCAAATTAGATCACTAAAATTAAAACAGTGTGTCCTGTGAAACACCAACACTGAGATTTGAATATTATCAAAATCCGATAGTAAGAAGTATCAAAGCAATTGACTCCTTTCTCAGATTGTTACAACATTTAATTTTCGTATTTAATCAAATGACTTTCATTTATATGTACTGAAAATAAGAATAAAAGAAATTACAAGTTACTATTTTACAAGAAAATTACAGTTTAAAGTTTAAAAAAGAAATTACAAATTAAGTTTAAAATTAGTTGTTCTGTCAATTGAATTTGAATTGGGGAAAAAGTAAAGATCAAAGAAAATTTTAAGAACTCATATAGTAAGAAAACACTCTGACAGTCACCCCTATGAACTGAACGGAAACTGGACAAACCATTTTAGGGGAACAGGGGTCGATTGGGGTGTAAATAATATTGAGTTTTTCAAACAGATTCTATGCACTTCAGATAATGCAAATATAATTAGGTTTATTATCGCATGCCAAAATTAACTGTAATCCAAATATGCATCTCCTTTCTGATTAAGCATGCTTTTAATATTATCATTGTATTCAGCAGTTTTTTATTATATTACAATAATTTAATTTTTTTTCATGTTTGTTTTTCTGTTATTTATTTTTTGTTTGTTTATTTTTCTTATATTTTTTCATTTATTTACTTATATCCGTTTCTTTTCTTTAAAATTATTTAATTTAATTTTTTTTAATTTTTTCTATTCATTTTTCTGTTTTCTAAATTTAAATAGCCTTCGTTTGGCAAATTTTATTACTAATTATGTTTAAATTATTCGGTTAGTAATTATGTATAAATTATTCGGTTACTGTGGAATAATACAAAATTTAATCCCGAAATTATGTGTTTTAATGCAGGCAGCATATGGATGAACTAAGAACTTTTCCTTGAAACATTTATTGTTTTTCTGTTGCTTTTTGAAGGCTTTTTTATAACAAAATAAATAATTTTCAATAAACGTTTTAAATATCACTGATACTAGAGTAAATTCACCAACTCAAAGTCCTTTGAACTGTGCTAGCTTATGATTAGACCGCAAATAATTTAGGAATTCTTTGAATTTATTAGAACCATTGTTTCACATGCAGAGATAAATTCTGCAACATTTGAAAGATTTCGCATGCTAATAACTTACTTTACAAACTAATTTTTTTTGTGATAGTAAGAAATAAATGACCAATGAAGAGTAGAAAATAAATGACCAACAAGTGAGGAATATGAAAAGAAAATCATGAAAAGTAATCAATATCAATTCCAATGAATCAGATGATTCTGAACACAAATAATAATGTTGCCGATCATGGTATGGTGATAAATCATACTCAGCTCACATTTATATCACATTCTTACTCATTTAGATATCTTTCAATTAAATCCGATGTTATTCCAAAAATATAACAGTAAACCTTCTTTATAGATATACACATTCACAGCCTCAATAATAGTGAATAATTTTTGATGTCTATATCATAAATAAATAATTAGGAAACGTGAAAGAACAAATAACAACTCGAAGTATAGATCAACAAAGGCTAGAAAAATCTGAGCCTTTTGTTGTACGTTTGGTGCCAAAATAACCACTACCCTCTTTCTATTTTTAATGTTATGCTTTATAGAATTACAAGGAATTTTTATGATGGCTCTCATAACTTTTAACTAGAGCTAGATGGTGAATATGACACAAGAATCGGTATATCTTCTCTAAACAACTGCGTCGTACTGTTTGACATTATACAACCATATGTACTCACATTCTGACATGTGCTGGGAATTTTCTATGAATTCGGCTTTCAAAACTGGAAGCCAAATCTTACCATAGGACCATCACTCCTTTTAACTTTTATACGCATTATTATATTTGAAGGTCATAAAGGTTGTACTGTAACATATGTCAATAAAGACGAAAAGAGAAAGAAATATACATGTTATAAGAAAACGGGTATAGAAAATTTTCGAGTTGTACCACTAAGGTACATTCCTAATTCAGAAAGATTTATTATTTTTAGTTTCTAGTTATTTTTTTCCAAAAATAAACTAAATAGAAAAATTAATTTAGTGTGATTGAAATATTCATGTCGTGAAATTTCTATCAGCGTTTTTTGGGCGATATAAATGTATCTAAAAAATGCTTTAAGTAGAAATATATGTTTACTTCGTGTCAGATGTATTGATTAAATAGGCTCCGACATTTATATAGAAAGGACATATGCCACAATCTTGGAAAAGAATACCAGAGGGTTTAAATTCTCTTTCTAGAGAAGAATACGCTGGAAACTGACCCTTCACGAACATAAAATAAATCGATGATAAATACGGCAATAAAGAATCGAAACCTTAGGGCAAGACAGGAGGGTTTCAAAGAACCCTTTAGGACATAAAAGACATTTTGTTAAAAGCTGCGACCCCCTGGGCTGAACTGCTTCCGATTACTCGCTGCGCCAATGCATTCTCCCGATGCTTTTCAAAATCCCTCTTTTTATGCTCTTTCACTTTAGTTTGTTCTTCTTAGTTCTGTCCTGAAAGAAAGAGTGGAATTCGAAAATTGTGATCAAAATGTATTTCTGTTCGTGTAGTCTGCGGAAGTTGCAAAGCCAGACTGCAAATTTGGCTGTTTTCCAAACGACCGACGTCTATCTTTTTTTTTTTTTTTTTTTGAAAATCATTTTGTCACTGTTCCTGCAGATTTAATCGAAAACCTTTGCAAATAACATTGTGTGGGAGGATGATTTTTTCGCAGTGATTTCTGTAATTTATTAGAATCGGGCTAATGAAAAAGAAACATAAAAACAAATATATGAAGCAACAAGAAAAGAAAAATGGGATGTACTTCTTTGATATGATATTTCTTCATATTAAAACTGCAGAAAATGATTTAAAAAATAGAAAACAATGCAATTTATTGCATTGACTCAAATTAATGAATCAAATATTAAAAATTTCAACTTTTTTATCTTCCGTTTGCGTGAAAAGACATAACTTTTGATATCTTGTAATTTAATGTCCAAAAATAGATTTTTGTTTACTCTAATCTTTTAGGCAATGACAATCGTATTTAAGTTAACGTGTCTTACGTGATTCTTGTACAGTAGATAAAAAATAATAAATTAAATTTCTAATTATTTTTGTAACAAATAAAATTGACACCGATTTGATAAAATATTTATTTATTTTACATAGAATTATTTATTTTAAATATATATTCAAAAATATTTGAATTAAAATAAAATGTAATATTAAAAGTTTTATACAATCAAATGTTTATAAATATTGTATTATTTTGTAATATTTACAAACCTTTTATGGGATTTTTATAACGTAAAGAGTTCTTCAAATTAGTTGAATCTAATCCTAATCTTAAATTCTGATATTGAAAGTGCTTAATATATTTTTGTGAAAATTAAAAAACGTGATATTAAATTTGGTCAATTTTTATATAAAAAATACAGTAATTGCCCTCAATTCAAAACTTTATTTTGTTTGTAAAATTAATGATATTGAAAGCGAGGCTTCCTATTCTACGTTGAACTGAAGTAAGAATAAATGTTAGTACTTCAAATCGCGATCTGTATTCAATAGTAAAATTGATTAATATTTTGAAAGGGCTGACAAAAATTCTAAATAAATCCACTTTACACGTAGTTTTATGCTAAAAACACGAAAGATATTCAATATTTTCAATTACCAAAAGTCCTAAACTCCATTACAACTTTAAATGTTCTTTTAAAAAATTATATCGAATAATATTCTGAAAACAATGTTATATATCAAGTTAGCTTAAAAATTCTTTTTTCCTTTTCTGAAAAGATAAAACAAACTAGATTCACTTTAGTAAGTTGTATATTCTAAGTCAAACAAAAATATATCAGTTTTCAATTGTTTATAGAAAAGATTTTCTAAGAAAGGTTTGATTGAATTTCTCTAGACTTATGAAAACAATTATAGTTTTCTTTCAAGACTATATTCGCTGAATCTCCGAGCATCATCTTTATTACCCTATTACTTTGAATGATGATACATATATTTTATTACTCGTATATTTTCCACGTTGAATAACAGGGATTAAGGGTACCTCAACTGTGTACTTAAAAATTTTAGTGCCAGTTTGCGCTTTTATTGCTTGTATTTGAAGGCGTATTTCTGGAAAATCTAATTTTTTTTTAAGTTTGTATGAAAAACTGCTTCCGATGTTGATCAAACAATATATTCACCAATTTCAAGTATAAACTATTTTCTCTTCTACTCATTTGAAAAGTTCAAATATTTTCCCCGATAATTCAATTTCACTTAGATTTCAATATTTTACGCTATTATGTTCGAAACAAAAAAAAATTAGAATTAAAATTTTATTAAGATAAAAAGGAAATATTGCATTGTTTCCCGCATTCCTTTTTATAATTGTTAATTATTTTAACTTTTTGTGATGGTTTTTGAGAAATGTGTTTATTTCAGTATCTGTAAACGTTGAACACTTTTATTTGATTTGGAATCAGAATACGCATTTCTGTTCACTTGACATAAAAATCTCGGTCCATTTTGCTCTAAATATTTAAATTGCTTTAAATATGGCATTTAAATTGAGATATATCATTATAAATGCATTCAATTAAGAAGTAATCTTATGTTCCAAATCATTTTAAGATTACTACTTATATATTTTATATATTTTTCATATTATTTATACTTTAAACATATTTTTTTAGTTTTGGCACCTTTTAATATCTGAATTAGGAATAGACATAGTACAGATGTTTTAAAGTTAAATCTTGAAAATAAACATGTGATTTTCTTTTACAAAATTTGTTATATAGTATGGAAACAAATTACGAAATTAAATAAAAAGTAATATTAAGGTATTTAACTTCAAGCTCTAACAAACCACTACAGTTGACTGTCAATTTAATTATTTGATATTAAATTCTGATTTTAATTTTCTGATATTAATATCCAATGATGAAGTAGAGACAATCCTTTGTAAAAAATGTGAATTGATGCAATTAAAAAAAGTTCTGAATATGTAAATGCACTTTCATTTAGCTATTGTAAAAGAACAAGAATGACCCATAATTGTTTTATGGGCAAAATATAAGAATTAAAGTATGTGGCTCTATCGAAAAGTCGAGTTTTAATTTCTCAAAAAGTTTTTGAGAAATTCGATATTTTTTTTACATATTCTTAATGCCCGAGCCAGTTTCTTCATAAAACTATTTAAATATTGTTTCTAAGCATATTCTTTGGAAATTATACTAATTTTTATATTTTCATTTACACATATTTTAATGTTATTTTGCATTTTTGAGTGCATTTTCTCGAATTCTAATCTTTGAAAGAATCCCATAAAATAAAATATAATGCATATTTTTTATTAAAATTTGATATAATAATTTTGCAACATGTTCTAAACTTTCCGAATCAGAGAATACTTAATAGAAATATTTAAGGTTTAAGGTTTTATGGTTTCGTAGCTGAAAATCCTGTGTGATTTACTTATCGAGATACCATATTTAAAGAATGGGTATGAATGCGATTCTTCTTCATTTACTTTAGAAACTAAGCAATATATTTACTAAGCCATATATAAAACGTTAAGAAAATCGATTGTAAATCTCTAAACTAGAGAATTTTTGTTTTTTACCTCTTTACAGCCAAAAAGGCTTCTTTTGCATTTAAAAAAAATCTTTTTACCATTTAATTATTTCATGGAATTTTTTCCAAATGTTTTATGCAAAAATTCAAACATTTAATTATTTTAAAGTGTTTCTCAAAACCATTATGCAGAACGTAGTTGATACTTTAAAATAGACTGTTTTTATGTTTTAAAATGGTTATTCCAGTGCTTAATATTAAAAAAAAGAAATAACGTTAATAATTAAATTAAAATGACTTTAGTCTCCTCTTAACACTATCTTCCTAGCATTGTAAAATTCTTCAATTTTATTATTATTATTATTACTTGCAAAATCAATTTGGAATGAAAATGAAGAAAAAGTTTGAAAATTATTCCATAGAGTATTATTTTGTTATGCCAATAAATCTTAATATATTCATATTTATTTTTTTTTTTGCGAATATAATATGAAAGAGTGTACTAAAATTTATCTAGTTCTTTTTTCACATTACAAGTGAGCTTAACAGTTTGTGTTTATTTTGCGTTTGAACTGCATTTAAAATATTTTTTTTCAGTCTTGTTACAGAAACCTTTCACTCGTAGCCAAATATGCCGATTTCATAAACATGTTTTTGCTCATATTAATAATGCAAGCAACTCCAGAATATTACTCGGAGGTAACGAACAGAAAAAGCAACAAAACTGTAACGTAAAGGAATCCATGATTGAAATGTCGTCTCCATGGTGAAAAAGGCAAAGGTATCCCTTCTCGGATATTGAATTTCCCTTAAGAAAGAAAAAAGTGCATATTAAGGAAAAAATGCTTAAAGAAAGTACTTTATCGGAGTATATGATGCCCAAAGATGTAGAAGACAGATCAAGCAAAACACATGTATTGAAGAAAAAAAAAAGATCGAAAGGAAAAAAGAAAGAAGAAGGCGAGAAAAAAGTTTCATCAGAAAAAGATTCGACTTCCGAAGTAACGGTAATTTAGTTTGCGTTTCTTGCCTATTTTGTTGAATTCTGGAATCGAAGTGATTTGTCGTTCTGCACGCAGAACACGAAAAAAACTTTTTTAACGAGGTACCGGATCGTAATTCAGAAGGAATTGTGGAATTTTAATAATCTTCGTGCCAAATGATGTATTGCCATCATATATATAAGAGGTTTTAGCTTTCGCATATCTTATTGCTTTTTAGTTCTCTTGAGGAAGATTGTTTCTTAGCAATATATTTAATTACATAGCTGCCATAGAATTTTATTTAATTTGAAGATTTTACGTATCGTTCTATTTTTCGGACTAAGCCCATTTAGAATTTGGCATTTTTTTTCAAAAAAATTGTTAATGAAATTTAATACAACTATTTTTTTATTTGAAAATAACACCATAAAATATTAATAGAGGATATTGTAACTGTTGAATTAACTGATTGTATACGGTTCGTGCATATTGAGTATTCGATTTTAAAATGTTTGTAAAACTTTTACAAAAGAAAATCTCATTTTGATAAATCTTGTATTATAAAAGAAGTTTTTAAATTATATGATTTTTGATGTTTTACTTTTAAAATATGCATAATTTTCAATAAAAGTAGTTTTAAAATTTATCAACAAATTCAACCTATTGATATATGTAGGGTTCAGTTGCAGTTTTTACATGCATTGGTTAGAAAACAATTTTAAATGAACTCCTACTAGCGAGGAAAAACTGTTTTATAGTCAAGTCTTGTTACATAAAGGAGTCTAAATTAATCGATTCTGTAACTGATTTCCAAATCATTTGAGATAGGTGAATACTTCCAGTTAAATAAACTGATTTAAATAATGCGATATAATTATATTATATGCTGTCTATAACAATAAATATAAAACTGAAAAAAATTACGAACTATACTCAAACCTTACTTAAAAAGCACATCGTATCACGAATGAGTTGCACAACGAACAAAACGGAATGGAAAAAAGTGAATCCTTTAACAAGCGATGTTTCGCAGAAATAGTGGCAAGATGGCATTTGGGGTCATATGCCTAGATTGGGCTGTATTAGTCTGTGTTGAGCGTTTGTTTGAAGAAAATGCTGATACCTTCACGGAAAAAATTTTGTCCGGATAGTTTTGTTTAACGCAACACCGAGGGGGGTGACGAAGCGCCTGTGGAGCCTTAATCGAAAAGATTATGGGACAGGAGATGGATAAAAACGACACCGATGATCTGGTGGAATAACGTAGATGGAACTACCGAAAAATTTATGTTGCTACTTTCTGTATCGCAGCCAAAATTTGCGAAGAAGATTTGGACAAGGGAAAAAGAAACAACATAGCAAAGCAAAAATCTTCTTGTGAAATCAGGGTGGTGCTGAAAGCAAGGAAACTATTGCACCATAGGTTGAGAGATGTAACTATAATTAGATAATAACTACATGCTCTACAAATAAATTTAATAATAATATTCTGTTTGATTTTTGCCAAATTTTGAAGCATATACAAGATGTCTTTAATCATTTTCTTGTAATAAAAACATTTCTTTTAAATAATAATTTACATTATAATAATTTTCTTTGAGCATGCTTTTCGGAATGAAACACACTGTCCTATTTTACATAAATTACTAATGGAAAAAATTTCGAAAAACAAATGTTTTGCTTTACTAGTAAGATTCGGGAAATAATTACGATCTTTAAATGAGGCAGCGAAGTATAAAACCTATGCAATCACCGTGTTATTTTAGAGACATTTATGAAACTGTTCTTCTATCTAACATTAATACTAGTATTTCCAACCAAAGAAAGTTTAATTCATCTGTAATTAACTCACTTATGAAATTGTAAATAACAATATTTGTTTTTGAACTTTTAACAGTTGCATTCCTTCGGCCTCAAGAATGCTGTTAAAGATTTGTTTGCATATTGAAATTACTGAAAATTTCACTTATTTGTCATGAAGATGCATTATTATTAATTCGGAAACACTGTAAATATTAAATTGTTGTCTTTTAATGTATAATTTTGTAATGTATCGTATTTGATTTTTTTTCTTGTTGATATTGAAAAAAAATCTGAGATAACTTCTAATTTTTATATAATAAAGCGAAAGTCCAAAATTAAAAATAGTTTAATTGACTATCAGCTAACAATAAAAAATTAATAATTAGCTGCTTTATTATGAAATTAGCATTGCTAAATGCACATCATGGAACTATAAGGTTAAAATGGCAGGAATTCTCACCACTGTCCTTTAAGGGCAAAAATGTTTTATAATTTTCACAGTCAAGCATTCTAGCCATTTAATTTTATATAACAACAATTTGTGGACATTTTTCTGCATTTTTAATTTATACTTTATGAGTTATCTACAAAAAGTACTTTATTATAAAATAAAGAAATAAAACTATTGCAATTTATTCGAATATATGGGAATAACATCATGTTAATTCTTTTAACAAACCAATTCTTTAAAATAAAATTAAAAAAAACCTGTAATATTTAAATAATTTGAAACATAATTTAAATAAATTTTCAAATTTATTTTAATAAGTAAAATGAATTTGAAATGTATATAAGATTATTAATAGGAAGAACTCAAATTTGAAGAAAATCACTTGAGAATTTGTTTTGTTCCAGAAGTGTAAATTGAATATAAGAAAACATGTCTCTTTCAAAATGTTTAAAATTAGATTAAGAATATTTTTTAAAAAAAGGTAGAAATTCAATAGTTTTTTCTTTTGCAAATCTTTTTGAGTTAGAATTTAAAAGCGAATACAAGTCTCTTTTAGTTGATAGAAACCTCTGTTACGCGGGCGAAATATGCCGCAAATATATTGATATATGAATAGTTGTTATGGGATATTAAAGAATACTTTAAATGAACCTATTATTTCTCAATGATTCTTCAACGTTTGCTAAATATACGCGCATTTTATATTTTTATACGCGTATTTATTTGAATGAACGTGTTTTGCTTCTAACGTTTCAAATTTGACAAGAATGTAATTTAACTGTCAAATATAATCAGCTACGTATTTTCTTTAACAATACAATTTGAGATAACATCATTGAATATGAAATGCTTTGTGACATGATCCCATTAATGACATATTTCAAACCTTTTAATTATCTTTTTTTCAGATAAATTGAAAAATGTCTAAACAGGAAAAATTAAGAATATAGAACTTGTAAATGCGTCATAAATACAAAAAAAAATCACGATTAATATTGCGTGTTTTATATAAATTTGTTATGAATTCGAATTTCTTTCATTCGTAGGATATTATTTTTAAATGATGTTATTTCGACAAAACAGAACAGAAAATTGACTTCATTTCAAGTCTATAACATTGCTCATCATAACCATATTTTAAATAAATAAATAATTATTATTTCTGAATGAAATGATTTAATTTTGCTCATTATTTTATTTACTGATTAAACTGTATTGTTATTCAGTTCTTTTAAGTATAATATGAATATTTTATGTTATTCTTTTGTATATTTAAATTGCCATTGTGTTTGCATATACCGCTTGTAATCTATTTTCTGTATATTCAATGAATCTTTACAAAAATTGTAAGATTTGTTTCAAAGAAAAGTCATATGTTTAGCAAGTAAATAATATAATGTAAGACAATAACACACACGCACGCACGCACGCAAACACACACACACACACACACACACACACACACACACACACATACACACATATATATATATAATGTCTAAGCAATAATTATTCATTTATTTTCAACGCTCGGAAACTGTAATATCAAACAAACGGAGAAACTGTTTAGTTGAAAAACATTTGCATTTAAAAACATTTGATATCATAAACTCTGCAACAATTTCTTAACAAAATAACCATAATATTTTTATTCTTCACAAACAAGCCGGTATATAAATAAACTACTTAGTTGAAAAACACATTTACTTTTTAAATAAAGTCGAAGTCCTAAACATAAGAAAATAACAACCCTTTTTTCAAGCGCTCGGCTGCAATCTCCATATCAATTTGCTGCCTTTCAGATAAAGAAAAGCTCTCATCAATAAAGAAAGGGCTGCTTCTACATTCAGATATCGCATATGGAAATTGAAAATATCCATCATACTGCACAAATAATGACACAGAAATCCATCCTCGAGTTTTATCTGTCCTAATGCTCGACGATACAGTCTTGGCTAATAATAATTCAGAGTAAAACTGCCTAGTTGGTTGTCAACGTTTCGTGGAAGAACGGTACAAAAGAAATATTTTTGAGCACGTACTATTTAACAGTGATATTTGGCACATAATCAGAGCTGGACAAATTTAAAATAATTTAATAAATTTATTAAATTATGATAATAGTTAAATCATCTCATCGGAATATTTAAGAAATAGAAAATATGAACAGATTTTTCTTGAATCTCGAAAAACTCCAGATGTATAGCATATATTCAAACTTTTATCAAAATGAATTCTGACTAACTAATTAAATACAACATTAATTATAGTCTTCTTTCTACGGTGAGTCATTACTTTTAATTTCCAAATCTTTATCAATAACTGCAAAATTGAATTTCGTAACGTTTATTAGAATGTGCCTAGCTGGCTCTCTTTAGTAGAATGGTTCATAAATGAGCAGTTAGCAATTAGTTAACCCCTTCGTATATAATGACGTGTCTCATACGTGCATCGAATTACTGAATTTTTAGTTTTAAGTTTGCAATTAAGTGACATAATTAAGGCTTTAAAGTACTAAACTCACTTAGAAACGCTTCAATATCTCAAATTTTTCTTATATTATTATAAAAATCAAAATAACGATAATTGTCCAAAATATGATCTAATGGTAATCTAATTTAGAAGTAAAATAATTTCTCACGCCAAGGGGTTAAATAAAACCCATTTATAATGTCTTTTTTGCATTATAATTAAATTAAGAATATATATAAGATATCTGAGAACAAGAATGCAATTTTTAATCGTGCATTTTTTATGGCGTTAATACTTACTATATATTTTATTTTTGTTATACCGTGTGCAAGATACGATTGGTGATGTACTTCAATATTTTATTTCCTATAATGAATTGAAGTATGAAATTGAATAATATGATACAAAAAAATAGAAATTGGTTCATTTCAAATCAGTGTGATAATGATTAAATTAATTATTATTAATTGGAATAAAGATCTCTTTAAACTAATACGAGTTTTTAAATAAAATAATAATGGATATTATTGTGAAAATTTTATATACAGAGAAGAATT
The DNA here is from genome assembly GCA_026543865.1 of Argiope aurantia. Classification (NCBI taxonomy): domain Eukaryota; kingdom Metazoa; phylum Arthropoda; class Arachnida; order Araneae; family Araneidae; genus Argiope; species Argiope aurantia. The sequence continues at coordinate 493,925 of JAPMOR010020145.1, forward strand.
TGGGAAACGTGGTCAATGTTTTTATAAAATAAAAGATTATTATTTGAACAGAGAATAAAGATCTGCAAGGATGTCGTTAAACGTTTTCTGTAAGTCAGTACCCAATTATTATCTATTGATTAAAAAAAAAAACGTGAGAGTCAAGAATACAATCACATCGAAATATATTCATAAAAAAATTCCACGTATTCACGACAATATTTGAAATGGGCAATGTAAAATTTAAGGATCAAATATCTAATGAGAAATGCTTAATTATGATGAAAATTCATATAAGGAAGATGATTTAAGGTAGAATTATTTTTCTGTTCAATGAAGGAAAGCAAGGCTCTCGTTCATTCGCTGAAAGTTTAATTCATTCGATCGTCATTCTTAGTAGTAAAGTGAAATTAAAAGTAAAATCTGACTTATATGAAAGTAATTTTATCAATTGTAAGACTTTAAAATAATTTGGCTTTGATTTCTAACGATAAGAGAGTAAATACAATATTTAATAAGCAATAAATTAAAAATGAATAATTTGAATGACATAGAACTGAGACAAATGATATATATATATATAATCAACAAAAATATTATGGAATATGATAATTTTTTAAGAAATGAACAGTATTAAAGAAAGGCCATATTTAAAAAAACTTAAAGATTTTCAAACTTGTATTTTGAATTACATTCTGGCATATCAAGAATAAAAGGATATCTGCCATTCGAAACAAAATTTCAAATATGACAGGAAAAAAAAGTTTACACATCATTTGTATTTGATTTCTATTGCCATCCAGTATTCTATGATGTTTTTTGAAAAAAAATATTAGATGCTTGAAAACGGATATAGGTATTTTCATTTTAGAAATGTTTATTTTTAAAGTTTTTTCTTCAAAATCTATAAAAGAATATCAATTTCCTAGAGAGAGTGTATTCAGTAACTTAACATAGGGAATTTTAGGAATGGAAAAGATGATTTCAATTTGAAATACGAATGTAGAAGGTTCAATATTTAGGGTACTCACGAATTTCTGAATCAGATTTCATATGAAATAAAAATACTTTTTAAAAAAATTTAAACTCAGGTTTAAATAACGTTCAAATGCCCAAATCAATCTGAGTAACGTTATTTTCAAAAGAGTTTTTACTCTTTCCTGATCAGCCATGATGTTCTAACTAATAATTTTGAAGAATTTAGGAAAATCGATACCACATTTGAAATATTATCAATGAAATTGTGAACTGCAGATGGCTAATCATATTTAACGAATAAATCGTATAACTCGTCTATAATTATATTAAAGAATAAAATTCTTGAATTGTATTCTTGAGTTTAATTTTAAATGCGCATTATAATTAACTGAAAAACCTACTTCAGTGAAAAAAAAGTAATGAATTCAACTCAAAAGAATTTTTTTTAAATGTTAAAAAAACTCAGAAAAATCAATTAAAAATGTCTGGTGAAAGAAGTTTTTTTAAATACGAATTGATAACAAAAAATTCAGTTTTCATAGAAACCCTGTAATACCAATAATTTGATGATGCATTTAATGCTGTTTAATTGGATGAAAATCCGATCCGATATTTTAATTGTATTTATATTTTATTTTCAAATAGTAATGATAATCTAAAATCGGAGATAAATATGTCAAATTCAATCACACTTTCATTTCAATTTGATTTTTAAAAATAAATTAATACCTTATTATTTTTTTATTCATTTAATACATTTCTACTTTAATTGTTACAATTTCTACCATTATACAAAAGAATAACATAAATTATATATTTTTTACACGAATTAAAATAATTAAATATTAAGATGCCACAAAAAGAATGAGCGAAAACAAATAAAAATAGTTTATGAAAATGTGATGCCAAAAGTCGATAATATTTTTTTGTGCTTTTTTCTCAAAGTTTTATATTTGCATTAAGAACTTTTCTTAAAAATTAAGAATATGCAAAAAAAAATATTCATCCGATTAATATTAACCTTTCAAAAGGCAGTTATTTCTAGTCATGGTATGATAAAATACTTTTAGGATTGAGATTGGCTTATGAAAAGTGAATCGTGTAGCTCAATTTGATTATTTTATTAATTTGGTTAACTAAAATTTTAGTAAGAAATCAAGATACTATATCTTGTGTCAGATAAGGAAATGAAGCATCTAAGGTTCTGTTTGACTGAAAAAAATTTCAAAACATATGCCAACCTACATAACTTCGTGCAATATTAATTTAAGGAGAAGCATACTTCCCATGGCTCTAAAAATAGTTAATGAGAGCCATCAATTGATCGGACTTTCAATTTCACAATTAAAGAACAGATGCATTTCCAATAGCCGATTCAATTCTTTTTTTCTATCTTCTGGTTCTAAAAGAATGCCGATAATTTTCTTTGTATAATTTAGGCTCTAACTCTTATTGTTTTGTTACTAATAGGAACCATTTAAAATAGTTTCACACCTGAAATGTCGGCATTATTTCAAAGTTACATGAGAATTATGCTGAATGGATTTCGCAAAGTAGAACTTTGTTAGACGGCATTGATTGACTCCAAAGTTGAAAGTATCTAAAAAGTCCTTTTCAAAATTTTAGTGATTTAGATAAAGATCAAAAATTAGAATCCATAATCTAGTATAGTATCATCTCACCAATAAGTAACGATTCTGAAAAAAAAAATGATTCATTTTCTCTATTTATGTTCAATCCTTTTCTATTCAAAATTAAATTTATATTATTCATTTATATAATAATTTTAGCAATAAGATTACATATTATATTAAATATTTAATTTTACTAAAATTCCTTAGTTATGGTGAATATTTTGTCTTATATTAACCCTTGAAAAGGTCATTTTTCCTAGTTATGGTATATTGAAATATTTTAAAGATAGAGATTGATTTAAGAAAAATGTTTCATTCAACTTATTGGATAAATTTAAGTTGATTTATTAGTTTATACATTAATCAATATTTAAGTAACAAATCAAGGTGCATCATTTTGTGTGAGATAAGTGGTAGAAGCATCTAGGATTCTATCTTAATTCTTTTCTGTGTGCACTTATACCAACCTACATAGTTTCAATCAAAAACCGATGAATTATGTGGGAGACATACTTCCCATGAACTTAGAAAGGGTTAAAACCCTTATATAACGATGCAAATATTCTATCCACACGCTGAAATTAATTGGAAATATTGAAGACAATATCTTTCAGCATTTAGAATTACAAATGGGATTGATTATTTGAAAAAACGCATGGAAAAATGTGACGCTACAATTTTACTTGGAACAGCTAATCATTTTATAAAAGGAAAGGGAAACAACCAAAGAGCAAAAGATAACCCCCTATTTTCAGGCTATATGACATACGACATTAAATTTTATAGGAGCGATGTGACATGACGTCCATATGCGAATAATGTAAATGGAACACAGTGATCCTTATAAACAATGTGTTATTATCCAATACTTTTATGATGTTATTCGATATTCTGAATGCCGTATTGCTCGATGACAGCAAAAGATTCAAGTCGAGCCTTTTCTACTATTTGAAAAGATGAAAAAAGACAAACCAATCCAAAATGCAATTATTTGAATCAAAATGAATGTTTTTTAATGAAAAAGGAAAACATAAATCTATACAATTAGCAAATAAATTTTGTCGATGCTATGAATTCAAAATTATTTGATAATCAAATTAAAGCTAAAATAACTGAAAGATAAAATTTAAATTTTATGATAAACTAATTTGCTTAATAGCTACTTTAAAAGTTTTTCCTCTTGTAAACTATTTCATTTATGTCGCAGAGAACGAAAAATATCTTTTGATATGGGCCTTTCGGAACTTCAGAGAAATACACTGCGGCGATGCATTCTTCTCCAGCAGACTCTTCTCATTTGACTTGATTCATTTGCGCGTGCAAAAATTCTGGGCTCACTCCAATGATAAACCGCCGTCCTAAGAAAGGGGATAATTGCGATATCCTAAACTGGAAGTCTCTGGGAAACTCCTGTAATCTAGCACTCGGCCGAAAGATATGGTTTCCCAGTGATTTGACAAATGCCCTGTCAGATTCAGTAAACGGGGGTCTGCCTCTGATTCCATCCATTAGTTTCAACTTCGTATTGATGGCAGTTTCAGGCCATTCTGGAGACACCCACCCATTGCCCTCCTCTTGATTACGTTGGGCTGGAAAGGTGGCTGCCATCCTATTCTGCTTTATTTCCTATTCAATCAGCTGTCTGAGTTTGTGGAAGGAAGAATAAATGGCATGCGTTTTTCAAGCTCAGACTAGCAACACGGATGGTTGCGTTCTGTTTGCTGTTTGCAGTGCCTATTTTGTTTGTTTTTTTCAATTGTGGCTCGTAAATTTTCAGGCAAACTAACAATGAATCTTTCACGATTCAGAAGCTTGATGAATGAAGGAAGATAAAAATAAAATTAGCAATAACTTTGCAGTTCTTTGGCGAAATGTCAATTCAAAGGAAATAAGAAAAACAGGCATTTTTTTATGTATAGTCACTACGGAAATTTATATGGGGTTACAAAAGCAACATGGATGGAAAGCATATCTGATGAAAGGGTCTTAGAAACTGGAATGGAGGGTTAAGCTCTTGTGTAATGAGAAAATAAAGAACTCCTTTTTATTTTTGTTCTTTCTTAATATAATATATTCTTTCTAATATTTCTTAATATAATTATATATATTAATATAATTTATATATAATTTTTTAATATATTCTTTCTTATATTTCTTAAATATAAATAATAATATATATTAAGTTTTTAATAATATTGTTAATTTCTTCAGACGGTTTTCAAAAATCGGAATCATTAGAATAAAGGTTTAACGTTCTTTACTAACATTTAATGAATATTTTACACTCCCGCATTTCATTTTGTAGGGCATGTTACAAAATTCATTGACTGATGATTTATTTATTATATTATAGTTTTCTACTGTTAAATTGTCTGGTTTTTTTTAAAGACTAAAAATAGTTTATCATTTATTTTTTTAACCATTGTATATGTTTTTTCAATTTATAATTAATAAATACTATGGAAGTCTACAACAAAATTTTACTGAAAATACCTAACAGATGGTGCCATATGTAATTAAAATCTTGTGATTAACAAACAATCAATTTCTTACAATAATAAAACATTGCAAGGTACTCAAGGGCACATACCTGTATGCATTTTTTAATGCTAGAAATTAATAATTTAATGACTTGCCTGTACCAATTCCAAAATGAAAATATGTTCAAGATAAAATAATCTATGTAAATTTTCCAGGAATATCCTAATCAGTGAATAAAATTTCAATTGGTATTCATTATATCAAAAATAATTTTATTGTATAATGTCATTTGAAGACAAAGATCTTTAACAATGTTATGAATTTGATTTATGTAATACTATTTTTTTTTCACAACTTACTAAACTTCGGGAAATAAATCAGACCGATAAAAAAAATCATTATTGTTTTAAACTATTAAGTAACATATTTTTAAGAGTTAATTTATAGTTTTATGTTAATGTGAAAGGTTTGAATTTTCATACTTTGAAGAATCGAGAAATAAGGAGTTAAGGATTTCACAAGTGTGTTGAATTTAACTTATAATTTTAATTTTTGAATCCGATTAGCGTTGCTTTCGCGCATTAAATTTTAGACATTTGCTGCTTTTAAGTTTACGTTAGTAGTGTTTTATCTTCATTAAGAGTGTTCAAAATCAAAAATTTGCTACTTTTTCTTATCTCTTGATAAATATTAGTAATTTAAACTTCGATTGATATTTTTTAAAGAAAAATAGAAAATCGTGAAACGGTTGTTAAGAGGACTTTTCTTTATGTAAATTCTTGAGTTATGGGTTATTATATTTTTGGTGATTAAAATTCTACCACCATTATAAATTTACATTTATTTCAATACCTTAATAAAGGAAATTTTAATTAAGGTACTTCATCATAATTTTTATATTTCAATACAAAGTTATTCAATATAACATTTCAAATTTATTCGAGAAGTTTAAACCATTTTTTCTTAAATGGGATGGAATTCTAATCGCGAAATATTGAGGGTAACAATTTTGGCTATGTTATATTAAAGTAGTGCCATATCTTTAATTTAAGCAGCCATCTTCTGCTTAAATTAAATCCACGTAGATATTCTTCTATATCTATTCTACTCCTGTAAATATTCCTTTTTATTCATTTATTTAAAACAAAAATGTTCTAATACGAATCCTATCTACACATTAAAGAATTTCAGATTTAAAAAAAATAATGATTTTTTTTATGTTATAAATTGACATGGGAAACACTTTAACTGAAACTTTTAGATATAATGCATAAATAATATGGCGAAAATCAGAAAACCAATGAACTTTTGGGAATCAGTTTGATTTCTTGCAACATTTTCCTTTCAAAAATTCCTAGAATATGCATTTTGCAGTACAGAGTTTTCTAACAAAAATAAAACAAAAAGATACATTTCCTCACAAGAAAAGGAAATATTTATGATCGCATTTTCAGCACAGATATTTTTAGCTCAAAATAGCTTTTATGTTTCTATGATAAAAGTCTTCCTTTAGCCCATTCAACTCGCCGTTTCTTCCTTGCCTTTTTGTTGTTTCAAGACCATCCTATTCGGATGAGTGCAACGCCGCGGAACTTTTTATCAAAAGTAGATCCGTCTGAATTCGATGATAGTAATGCTGAGAATATAGCCTACATTGCAACTACATCTCGAAAAACACCTCTCCCTGTAGAATCGCCAAGATCCGCTGCCTAAGACAAAGAAAATCTGTGAGAAAAGAAAATTGTGATGTGATAGCAAGAAAATAATAATAAAATAAATAAAAATCTCTGAAGTTTCACAGGGCACGAGCCAGGAGAACCGAATCTTTCGAAAGATAAAATAAAGGAAAAGAAAAATATCCCGAGATTTTAGACTTTTGCTTTTTGTTCCTCCTTTGTGATCTTTTTCCTCCCCTCCATTATTTATTTTATCTACCACCGAAGTTCTTAACAAGGAGATACGAGACGCTTTTCTATCTTCGTCGAGTTAATACAAGAAATCTTCCAACATGTACAAAAATAACACCCGGGCTAAAATATCGGCAAACAGTCTCTTGTATCTTATGCGAAAGAAAATGATTCTAGGACCAGAAAGCAATGTTTTCTTCGCTCAACGAGGGAATTGAAGTTTGGAAGTACTCGCAAATATAATCAACAAAATTTTTGAAGATTTATTTGTAAAAAAAAGAAAGAAAAAAGGAAAGAAACTACAATTGAAATAAATTTATAGTAAGAATAGTAGTTCGTACTTTACTTTCATTTTCTTTTTCATGATTTTAGCATAACAATTATCCTTATTCATAGAAAGTATCTGTGTGATAACAATGATAAATAACACAAAAAAACTTTGCCAGTTTCAAAAGAGTTCGTCAATTTGTCAGTTTCTTTTTCGGTCTCGGCTTCGGAATCAGAAGGTTTCAGGTTCGTGACGCGATACTATAGATGAAGCGTCAAGTAAGCGGGTCTGGTTCACGTTGAATACGTCCGAGCCAAACTTCCTATCTCTGGTGTAGATTGGTGTGGAGAGGGGGGTGCCAGCTCGGATGTCTGTCGCCTTGTCATTTGACTGCGGTTGAAAATTACGAGGTCCATCCCAAGATAGCCCTAGTGTTGATTTAAAACGGGACGTTAATATAACTAAACTAAATCAGAATATCTTCAGATTGTGGATTCAAAATTGGTGTTGTTGAAATGGAGGAGTTTGTTTGCAAAATAATGTATATTCTCAATATTTCAATGGTATCTGCAGCCTCTGTGTATACAACTGATATTAGTTTTTTAAAAAAATAGATTTGCTTATGCAATAAAAATTGGCTGAACTTTCGCTAAAGGAGAATTTACTGATTCGATAATCAGAATTTGTCAGTCGACATAAATGTTATTAGTTCTCACACCTAAGTTAAAAGAGAAAAAAAGTGCTCTTCAAAATCTGATATTAAAATAACAGTTAATAGAACTGCGTAGAATAAAATGTTTTCATCGTTATAACCATGATAGAGTTTACAATATTACAATAATGCATATTAGAACATAACATTCAAAATAATATTCATTTTCTTCTTTTACCTTCTGGATAGAAAATAAACAAGAAGATAGAGATTTTCTACAGTCACTTATACAAGAAGATGTAATTATGTGTTATTGAGTAATTTTAATTTTATTCTAATTATTTATTAATTACTCATTTTGCTAAATTTAAGGACGAAAATCATAATGTCCAAAATATCTTTCAAAAGTTCTGATATGAGACACATTAGAAGTCTATTTCATACTGGCTTTAAGATGGTTCATTTTGATTCATGTAGTATTGATTTAAATGGGCAAGGTGATCACTTGGGAAAGAAAAATACAACCTTTATAGGAATTTTCAACATAAGAATTAACAGTTATTATCAGGGAGACATTCGATGGTAGAAGTAAAATAATTACTTTAATACTTAACTTAAAAATTTATCTTATATAATAATTCAGGAAGTCACTCAGAAGAGATGGTGAATGCTTCCACTATATTTTTAAAATGTTTCTTGGTCTAAAAAAATAAAAAGCTAGCAATTTTTATTTTGGTTCTAAAATTCTTAAATTTAAATTGTTCTCCTTAAAGTTGAAAATATTTCCTTTTTTATGGCCAATACGTAATATTTCACTTGGTCATGTATCATCTTGTGTAATAAGAATTTGTTAGGTCACTACAAATAAAAGAAGTATTTAGAGTAAGTGAAAATTGTGTTTAAAAATTCTAAAAAATGCTTATTAATATAAATACAAAGTTGCTTTCACTTGGAAAAGTTTCCAGACTTTTCGGGTCCATTTTAATGAGGTACAAAGAGAAAAATTTTACTAGGATATCAAAATAATAAGGTAAAGGTATCAAGACAGACAGGACAGATATTTCATGAGAGGTTATTGTTGGAGCATTGGATATTTCTTCTCTATATGAAAAGAAATCATATAGGGTTTTTCCTAATTTACTTACCCTTAACCTCCCTGAGCAACTTATTTAATTTTCATTTTATAGAAATTAATACGTCATCATGTATTTTTTATCATACCATTGCTATTTCAAAATGCCATCATTGTTGTTGAAATTTATTTCATTTTTCAAATTTTATCATTTAACTTACATTTGGTGGAAATTATATATGATTTTAGTACTAATTATTATCTTGGTTAATATGTAATTGCTCTCTAATATTAGGTTTTTCTATTACATTCCTATAATTTTATCATTGAATTACATATGACACATTTTCTTTGCGATATGCTTACTATGTAAACTTTAATATAAAAGTTTAATTTTCAATTGATATCAAAATCAAAAGCCATAGCATTAGAATCCGAATTACAATTGTTGTCAAGGAAATAAGAGTGAAATAATGTAATTTTATTTTGTTGTATTGTTGTTACTTCATATATTATAGCTATTTTGAATAAAAAAGACTTTAATAGGACACAGGTGATCAGATGGTATGTTAGGCTTCTAATTACTAAACAGAATGAAAAACTATTTTCTATTTATTCTTCGTTCCTGTTTTTTTTTTTTTCAATTTTCTGTTAAATTTAAATTTAAAAGAAAATATCAAATGGATGTATAAACAATCTACAGAATGCAGACAATCAGACAGGATATAGAACTACACATTATTTGTACAATGTGCATTTTCTGTGAGATATTTTGAACATTGCGAGTTGATTAATGTCTTGCAATTTTGAGAAATGCAGGAGGAAGTATTTTCTAAGAGTATCTAAATTCTCATAAAGGTCTTTAGACGCAATTTTGAGATGCACTTAAACTGATATAATTGTAACTATATGCAATATGCATTATATAATAAAGAATTATATTCATTTGTAGAATTTTAGCATATATGGCGTATGTAGAGTATAAAGATTCAAAAGACTAGATTCCACTTAATTTCTACTAACGTCGTAATATAGCCATTCTCTTAATTCTTTCAAATTCAGTAAGTAAATATGTCAACAATTCTTCATTTATAATTTTCTGATTAATAATTTGTTATTTTGAAATATAAACATTCATTATAATGTAATTACTATATTATTATATAAAACTTTTAGATTAAATGCTTACACTAAATATAGTATTTAAAAATTTTCTGGGATTATATTTAATAAGTGTGAATTTGAATTAACATAGTTAAATCGGCTTCAGTTATTTTATATTAGTTTGTATTTTTCCTATCCTTTCTTTACAACACTCGAAAAGATAATTCGAAAAAAGATAAAGATTACTAGTTTTCCTCCAAAATCAAGAAGAAATCTTGAAAATAAAAATCATTTCCACAAATCATCTCAAGAAACTTTGCATTCTAATTAACTTCAAAAATTTGGCCAAATTAAAGAAGATAGGTTTATACGTATAAAATAAACATCTACGCTGTTATAATGTTTTTAAAATCTTCCCAGAAATGAAGTAAAATAAAATCACTACCATTATGAAAATTTGAATTCCCCGAAGGAAAACCAATTCAGCTAAGTTCTTATTCTTTATATCATTTTTTTTTCCTTTCTGTCTTTGTTTCTGAGAGAACTTTACATGCATTAAGAAATATATATGTAAATATTTTCACAATGCTACGAGTCGTGGGGTCAAAATGTGTTTTTAATAAATTATTTCAAGAAGCATCAACACATTTTCTTAAAACATTGGTTTTTATGATTTTTTATGCACTTTATTTTCCTAAATGAAAACCTTGGATTGACGATTTAGTCGTAATTCTCAAAACAATTTAGATAAACAAATTTTTTGATTTTGTTATAATTTGATTAATCCATATGGATGGTAAGAGAAATTGAGAAAAATTAATTATGAATACATTATTTCGTAAGGTTAATAATAATTGTTTATGAAATCTAAAAATTTTAGTTTGGTTATATTGTATTTATGACATACTTTCAAGATGCAAGAGTAATGTTATTTGATTAAGACTACAAAAACTGAACCCAGTGATATTAATAAAACAACAAAATCAAGTAAAATATTTTGAGAATTTTGGATTTGTTACTTTTAAAAAATATGATGAGATAATATAAATCAAAGAAAAGCACTAATACGAAATTATTCTAAAAATAAATGGTATAAAATAAAATTAATTCTAAAGTTAGCCTAGTAAAGCTCTTTAATATATTTTTATTTAGAGCTGTGCTTAATGAGAATGTATTTAGAATAAAGATATATTCGTTCTAATGAAATTCAAATAGAATAATATGTCAGTTTCCAAGGTAAGCAGTTGCTTATTTTCTATTGGTTAGCAATAAAACACATTTCAAATGAGGGTACATTGCATTTAATGCAGTTCTAATCGTAATTATTATAGATTAAAGAATATTGAATCGCTAGGAATCTAATGCAGAATTGTAAAATATGCTCAGCAAATTTTTATTTTGGAATTTAATTTGAAAAGCGTAATGACAGCAACAAAAAATAATGGGAAATAAATGTTGAAGACTGTTAAATATTGATTCACAGTGGCGTCAATACTCTCCGCAAAATCGCAAATATTAGAATTTTAATTAATGAAGCAGCTTTATGATGTATTCTTTCCGCATATGAATCATTATTTATGCAGAAGAAATCCTATTAATCAAATGTGTCAAACTCAAATATGTTTCGAACACAAGTGCTTATCAGAAGGCAGAAAGTTTCTCACTTTTACACGCAATGCTATTCAGCTGGAACATGTGCTGCTTATTTAAACAAGAGAATATTTATTATTTTTTAGCAAGTTTTAGTTAATTTATGAAAAGTTAATTAGCCATATACTGCATTTAGATGTATTTAGTCATACGTAAAGACTGTAAGTAATAGATTTATCGATATTTTATTTTTATTTCACATCATAATCAAGTTTATAAAAGCTTATGTATTGACAAAGTATTAAAAAATTGGAGTGACACAAAATAAGATGACATATAACCAAATTAAACGGGCCTTTCATGCCAATAAATTGATAAGTTTTAGCAAATTATTAAAAAGAAATATTTAAATATTTATGTTATTGATTTTTTTTAAATTTTACAGTAAATGATTTAAATTGATTCTAGGTATTAAGAAATTTTATCAAAAGTATTTAATAGTCTTTCATTATTACTAAAGAATATGATTCATTTTCTAAGCAATGTGAAAAATGGAGAGACCTGTGAATTTTGAATCATGGTCTAATGACCAGGACCACACAACTTGAAATAGAAAACCTCATCAAAATTTTCCCTACTAATTTGAAGTAATAAGACTTATTACGACCGACGGTTACAGATATAATAGTCATTATATCAATACACAGGGCAAAAGCGAGGCTGACCACAAATCTTAAATTGATCCATCACAATTCTTTTATATATGTTATTCATTTTTACGTAAAGTTCAATAGAGAAACTCAATGTGTTTTTAGGAGCATATTTTATTATAATGAAAATATCGTTCAGACATCTGGTATAGATTTTAGAATGTAAATGTGAATGCTAAAATTAATAAATTCGTATTTTTTAGAATAATATCCTTTAAAAAAAAACAGTGAAAAATTTCACTAAGATATAAATATCAATTTGGGAGATGTTTGATTCGTGAAGTCCGAAACATAGATATATGTAAATCTCTGCTTCATATTTTTAACGATTGTTACATATTTTTCTACCTACTTAATATATAAGAAAATAACGAATATTCAATTTTATAGTATTCATAATTATGCACATGATATTTACTTAAATCCTTTAATTTTATTGTATGATATTTAATTTAAAATAAAGCATTCTTCTAGTAAGAAATTAAAGTCGTCAAGAATGTAAATAAAAGAATGCCATTATAAGGAAAGGAATGTGATGAGAAAATTTAGTAACCTGAGGAACATGCTTCTCGGCGATTCTGCATTAATTTGTTGGCACTTCGTACATTACAAATATTTTGAAGATATTAACCATATTTTGGATATACAAGCTTTTGAAAAATACCTTTTTAAAACGGTTTTATGTTTAATATTTAATTGGCTGCCTATAGTAAATTTTAGACATGCTATAATCACACAGTACGAATGAATTCGAAATTTCGAAAAAAAGTAGTGACACATAACTTCTTTCTTTAATGGGAATTATATTGATAATTTTATTTTTTTAAATGATTAGTAAATTTCTTTTGATTTAGTTTAATAATGTGAAGATAATATTTACTCACAACACATGTCAAAGAAAAAAACTTGATAATGCACAATAATCTCATACCCATCACTCTTTCCAAATTTTATAAATTAAAAAAAGATATATATATATAGGGAGAGAACCACTGAAGAATAGTTTTGAAAAAAGGAAGATCAATATGAAATTCTTCAAGATTCCCACAATCTTCTAGCAATTGTAAGGTACGTCATATCAATTTGAAAAGCACTTAAAATATATCAATTTTTGAAGTTGCCTTGAATAAAGAATATTCTTTATCCATGAAGATGAAACAAAATGGCCTTTACATTTAAAAAGACGACAGCGAGAAGAGCATCTCTTACGTAACTGAACAAGAAAACAAACAATACCATTCTCTACCATTCTACTCATTTATTCAGCACATATTCACCACAGCGAACAATTGTTCAAATATTTACCATTCCGGCATGCTTCTTACTGGCCTCTTTGCAGGTTTGCAGCAGAGAATAAATTAAAAATGAATGCCTCGCATGCAGAAATTATTAGTGCAGACAACATGAGCTGAAGTTGCTCTGCATACATTGTGTAAGTAATTGCGACTCGGATTAATTATGAGTAAATAAAGAGAAATTGTTAACTAAAGTCAATTTATCATTACTACCGAAGAGAAAAATCATTCTTTTCTGTTTAACTGAATACACGAATATCGAGGGGAAAAAATTGTTTCTCGATTGATTTCGGAATCTGCATTGCTCGTGTTTGATGATGTATTTTCGGCATTTAAAATCACAAATGATCATCCGGAAAATAGTTTTTAAATGTCTTAAATTCTGAGAAAAAGATATATATTAAAATAGTAGAGATCTGTGAACTAAGGATCACACACAAAATTTACCGAATTGTGCTGCATTATGATTATACAAAACATTTTGGTAGTCCTTTTCTTGACCTGCGTTAATTATCATTTCTCTAAAATAGTACAATGTATTATTGAAAGCTTAAATGTTAGACCAACTTTTGAATGTATTTTCCACTAGAAATTGCAACACTCCTCAATCAGTAAGAAGTAGGCATGCAGATTCTATGTCTTAATATTATCAAACCAGTCAACAGTAACCAGATCAAATACGATCCGAACATCTTGGAACAGAATTATCTAATATCGGATATCAAATTCTCACAGCAGAGTAATCCTGATTTATTTACAACATGTGGACAACTTTATTATCTATTTCTAATAATAATAAATATAAATGTATGTACTTATATATATATATATATGTGTGTGTGTATGATTGTGTGTGTGTGTGTGCGTATGTGTGTGTGTGTGCGTGCGTGTGTGTGCGTATGTGTGTGTGTGTTGATGTTATTCAAGTCAAACTTCTTGATCTACAGCTAACAAATTTAAAACTTATATATACCAAGAAAGACTAAGGGAAAAAACAAGTATCGTATCATACATTTCAATCAAACAGAGATCCTCTTCATTCCCATTTACCAAATTATTTTCCATCTGATATTTTAACTGTATCCTGATCTACTATATAAAAAAAATAATAAGTGAACACAGAATATATGTATATTTTTACACATTTTATTTCTCAGCATGATATTATCACAAATTTTATCTCTTAGTTGAAACATTTTCTAAACGATTTCATCTTAATAGAATTTCACATATGCTTGTAAATTCTGTAAATAGTTATTTTTGTTTCGTTTTTTCTGCTGCAAATATTTTGTTATTTAAATAAAATTCCAGTAACATGCCCACCAAACTGTTCAGTGAATAGAATGGTCACGGATACGGAGCGGTGTTCTGTTCTATATATATATTAGAGGGTGAGAATGAGCAATTATGCTGGATTTCTTTGAAAATTTCATTAGAATTTTTATTAATTAAAAATATCGGTATTTCCCAAGGTAACTTCCAAAAATATACTACAGTACAAAAAGGAGTTTCATTTCTTTTAAAAAATAAAATGTTTTTTTAATGATACCAATTTAACAGCCATGAGGATATATGCTGATTTCATTTTTACTCTGATATTCAAATTTGATTGCTCCATCAAACAATTAATCGCATGATATTCTTCCATTATTGAAAGTTAAAGAAGAATTCTGTTTAATATCTGTCGGATATATATGACGAATAAAGACTCACAGATACAATACCAAAAAATTTAGAAGACAAGATGAAGGGCAAATTTACGTTTTTAATAGCCCTATGATTTATAGGACTGGTCTAGATTAGGAAGTCTTATGTGCACAAAGGACATATATAAGTAAGATAAAATCAAAATAAAAGAGCTTTAATGTTTATTAATTTCACAAATTCTTGAAGAAAAATTTATATCTAAATAATTTCATTAACATCAAATTTAATCAATATTTCTTTTGAATTGCATAGTCGCTAAAGCGTTTAAAAAGATCGTCTTTTTAAAATCTATATTTGATTCTCTGCCTTCTTTCGTTTGATATTAGTTTTTTTTATCAAATAATGAATTTACACTTCTTAAAAATTATTTTTTAAGAAAAACATTCCTTTTTAATAGAAAAAAGTAGCTGTTCTCTAGATATTTATCTAATAATCCTTTACTCATCAAATCCGAATCAATCCTAAATGCTCGAAATCAGCTGCAATGCTCTCATACAGCATAAACAGTTTTTTAAAAGTCAGCCTAATATTTTGATTTTCAGCTTTTATTATATTTTTTAAACTTTGTTTTAATAAGCTCATTATAAATTAATTGTGTGTAGTTTTTAATCTATACGTTTAATTGTCAGCGCAATGATATGTCAAGATATAATGGCAACCCTATTTCAATGTCAAGTTTTAATATCAGTAATTTGATGATTGAACACTTATTTCCTTGACAAATATTATTTTGCATTGTTCCCAAATAATAAAAAATATTCTACATAAATCACATTATGACGAATCAGAGATAGTTCTCTACTAGACATCGATAGTATGATATTATATCGTCTTGAAATCTTACTTCGATATAACAAAAAATATGTAGTTTGGACACAATTTGTTAATCTTATTAATCGAAATGGATAATAAAAGACCTTTTAATTCTACATATAGAAAGGAAATGCTTGAAAATCTTATTTATAGCAGCAGATAAATGTCTCATTTATTAGAAAATCGGCAAAGTTACAAATATCAGAATTTTTTTTTTACATAAAATGCAAATTTAAAATTATTCTGGATTTTCAAAAGGAATTGAACATTATTCCTTTTTTTTTAAATTTCATCTTTTTAAATATTTTCAGGGAAATGAACGTTTATGAAGTTTATCAGTATGAATTTCTAACTCGTCGATAGGTTATTTTTTTTTTAATTCTGCAATATATGATTTTTTTCTATAAATATGCAAATTAGTTTGATTTACGAAAGGGAATTAATTTGATGTAAGCAATTAATTATCTTCACAGAAAATGAGAGCTAATGAGGTTTGAAAAAAATCTAAATATAGTACAGAACAAAATTCCTTCACCAAACCCCTATTTCTTACGTACCTGGAAGAAATAAATTTTATTTTTATATTTCGTTTAATATTTTGAATTTATACGTTCGAAAAATTATAAGTATTGATGTGAAAAAAATTGTGAAAGTATCAATTATGAAATATGACCTGATAGCAAATATGAATTACAGTACAAATGTTTAAATATTTTTGGTTATTTCCGGAAATTTCCTTTTTTTGTTAGGTAAATATTCAATAATCTGGCATATAAACTGAGCCTAAAAAACTCACAAAAATATCATTTAGAATCTAGGTTGAATTATTTCAAAGCAAAAATTATCGGTAATAGAAATACATATGTATATATATATATATATATATATATATATATATATATATATTTCCAGCAATACTTTTATTGATTATTAATTATAATTTGTTCAGACAAATGATTTTGAATGTGTTACTCTTTTCCTATTTTAATAGAAATTTACTCAACCAAGTCAGATAACTTAATAATAACGCAATGATATTAGAAAGAAATACCTGAAAAAATTATCTTTAAAAAACGTTTAAAAATAGTATTAACAACTATTTCTTTTCAGCGTTCTTTAAAAATGAGAAGTTGTTCTTTAATTGAAATTCTTCATTTAAATAGAAGAGAGGAAAAGCTGATTTATTTGAACACGCATGGAACTGTAAGAAAAAAGGAATCTTTCTAAAAATACATTTGGTGAGGCAGAAACTCTATTTCAAACTTATAAGTTACAATGGTATTTGAAAAACAATAATAAAATTAATTCCTTTTTTTTACGCTATTGAGTTTTCGAACCAAAAAGAAAATAAAGGAATTTTTGGAGCTTTTTTTTTATCCTCGCGTTTTTTTTATTCTCATCATTACAATGAAAAATCCCGAAGTCGTTTAAAGTGGCTCTTCCGCTGGCGACTGGCAAGCGTTTTATCTTGGTTAAGTGCGCCAGAGAATGGCTGCAAATAAAACAGTAAAATGGCGGCGCAAAGCTCGAAGGATTTAAACTATCGACGCGTTTCTATGTAAGCATTAACTTTGGTGAAGTAAAATAACCTCTGCTTTGGATGGGTATTACATTTTATAGAGGGGGATCCTAGCAATAGAAGGCAGAATCGAACAAATATACTTAATACGTAACGGGGCTAAATACATCAGTAATAAAGAAAGGGATTTCCTTTTTCGAGATTTAAGTACCGATTCCTGTTCAAATATGTTCCATTGTTTCTAAGGAATCTTTAGAATCTTTATTTGTATCAAACGAAGCGTTAAGAATTTAAGTGACATTTGCTAAAGGTTTCTTTATTTGATACTAATAGTTTCAAACAATTGATCGTTCATTGTTGTTTTCCAGAAATATGATCTGAAAGGTGCTTCAGTTTATAGGAAATTTTAATAGTTTTTCAAAAATATTTAAGACAATGTTTCTGATTTCAGTTTTATCAAAAATATTTAAGACAATTGATCTGATTTTGATTTTATGAAAAATATTTAAGACAATTGATTCAAATTTTAGACTGTAAGTGAATAAAATCACAGAAATAATCTTATAAGCGGGGGTTGGTTTCGGAATATTCATGGATATATTGTTGTTTTTAAATGAAGGTCATAGCAAATTCGGACAATCATTAGCCATAACTGAGAAAGGGCCCAACCTTGTCCTTTCTCAGTTATCCCCACTTTTATTCAACAAATATCAGGGGAGGCAAATCATAAGTTGGAGAATCTTCAACTACAAGCAAGATGATCAGAGGCAAAAACAATAATGGAAAGATGATTCTAAAGTTTTAGTAAAAGAACAGATTTAGCGATATTCTGAAGAATTAGAACGCAACTCGAAAGAAATAATTCTATTGGTAATGGTTACTTCAGGACTTGTAAAGCCTTTCATGTTTAGAAAGATTCAAAAGGATTGGAATTAAATTGGGAAGAATTAAAAAAGGATAACTTTCAAAAGGACTGGAAAAATATACTTATATGATTATTTCAGATCATGTCAGGTCTTTCATGTTCTGCTATTACTTTAATCGTAAACACTGGTATACAAATTAAGTCTACAGTATTTGACAATAGATATATAAATAGTCAGAGTAATAACAATAAGGTATTATTATGTATACAAATAAAAGATGCTACTCATTATTGGTACTAAAGCTCATAGCATGAATATTTCATTTCATTTTTCGAAGTTGAATGAACGGATAACTACCAAATGACAAGTTCGAGTTTGATGGGATTCTATGAACTCCATGAATATTCATATTTGTCAGAATAATAAGTAACTATCAAAAATTATCTTTAGTAGTAGCGTTACTACAACCTATAAATAAGTAACAAAATATTTGCCCTTTCCCACCCTCTACAATTTATTTATATCTGAAGCGTGTGTGCATACACACAAGCATAGAGAAACATTTTGCTTTTCAATATGGATTTTTAAGCATTTTTTGAATTTAAGGAAAACAAATTAAATTTTATAAAACGCAATTTTTTTTTAAATTTCAAAGAGATGAAAAACATTTGCGAATAATATTTTCAAAAGTCAATTTCCGAAGCAGAAAACTGTTATTTAGTTTTATATTGCTTAATATTTCGAATAAGTCACTTCGATGCAAACATTTCGATCCTTCAATGTATATTTGTAACATGCGTATTCGTTGCTTTGAAAAATTCAGGCATATACCTTTCTTTATTATTATTAAAGATTATGTAGAACATGTCTTATTTTCCCAATTAATATGTTCATCATTATTCCTCTACACTATATTGCAATACTCCTTCCCACAGTAAATTAATCGCCTACAGGTATAGAGTAAGAAGTTTCTCATGGTTAGCTATTATTGGTAGATAGCATACATAGAGATTAAAAATAATCATTGCTGACCAACCCATCCAAAGGCCCATAGAAAGCATCTGAATGACTGGATCCACAAAAGCAATGGAAGGAACTGATTATGAATCCCAAGACCATCACCATGCACGTTTCATCATCGGTAGGGAGTAACCACTAGATACCCTTTCTGTACCCACTAGGAAGGTGAGAACCAGCTACCTTTCCGGAGGTTTCTTATCCCCATATATGAGGTATTTCTAAGAGAAGCGGTACGAGAGCGAGAATAAGGCTACTTTTCTTATATAGTTGAAAATCAATTTCCAGAAATAAAAATGCAAATGGAAAAAACATAACAGACAATCAGGTTCAATGAAGGAATTATTTATATCATTTTTTTTCTTAACCATGTTTCACATCATTGTTGTTCCAGTATCAAAATTTTATTGTATTGAAAATTGTAAGTTAGAAAATCATTGGAAACTCACCAACCAGTGGTAGGTCATCATAAGAGGATAGATGAGAGAGTCCCTTAAGGGTAAGTCACACATCTGGCCTCCGAACCGTCACGAAGGCACACGGAAAAATTACTGGATGACCGGACCGCCGCAACAGCAACACTGGCGGGAACTGTGGTTGAGTCCTACCGGCCACGGTACAACCCTCCCCGAAAGAAATACGTCCTGTCATTGATGGAAGGAACCAGATCCCAAACCTATTTGTGTATACTCCCCAAGGTGACGAGATTCAATCACCATGACGGAAGCATCTCATCCTCATTTCGAGGTGCCCCCCGGGGGTTGACGCTTAAGGGTATATTAGTTAAAACGTTGAGTTATTTTGGAAGAACAAATTATTGTATGAGAACATATTATGATCAACCTAAAGGCATAAATGAATCACAAAAGAAACCATGTCATTTTCCATTGAAATAACTAAGAGGAAAAAGAAAGGAGGCCCGTATATGCTTTTATCTACCGATGCAAGTAGTGATATGTTAAAATATACCATTACATATTCGAAGCCTTTGGTAAACAACGAAGACATAAATTGATAGAGATGTAAGATACATATCCCCAACCTTCACCAATCCTCTATTGCAAAGCACGAAGAGAGAGAGATGGGAGATTTCTGAAGTCTTTGTGAATATCGACCCCTAAATGTAGGCTAAACCAACTGTCTAATCTCCTCTTCTAAGCCCAAACAAGGCGGAGGAAATCTATGCTTTGAAATAAAGTGGTTCTGCCGCAGGGAAATACTGCGTTCCGATTCATCGAATTATATGCATCCAAACCACCTAGCCGCTCATTTGGGAATGGTTTCATTTAAGTAGTTGAGTCCCGTTTTCTAATTGAGGTCTCAGCGCACGGGCACTGGCAACAATGCGTTTCTCTAGTATTGATTTGGACCCACATTCAAATTAAATTAGGTATTTTAAATTAATCCGTCCAAGCATTTCAGTGGTTCCGTGACTCATTGATAGAACAATGACAACACATTGTAAAATGATAATAAAGGATAAAAGCCAGATAGATGGATATTGGATTAATATATGAAAACTAAAAGGATTCATAATTTCTCAT
>JAPMOR010020145.1:515070-544886 GCA_026543865.1 Argiope aurantia
GATATTGGATTAATATATGAAAACTAAAAGGATTCATAATTTCTCATGCACATGAATAATAGTATAAAGAAGAAACCTCTAATAAAAAAATGTGGTTCCGTGGCTCAATGACTGAACAATGACAACACATTGTAAAATGATAATAAAGGATAAAAACCAGACAGATAGATATTGATTTAATAAATGAATTTTAAAGGAATTCATAATTTCTCATGCATAAGAATATTAGTATAAAAAAGATACATCTAATAAAAAAAGTGATTCCGTGACTCAATGATAGAATAATGACAACACATTTTAAAATGATAATAAAGGATAAAAGCCAGATCGATGGATATTGGAATAATATATGAAAAATAAAGGGATTCATTATTTCTCATGCACAATAATAAATTAAAAAGAGAAATGTCTAATGAAAAAAGCCGATTCATTTATTGTAGAGGTAACTTTTTGGTTATAAATAATAGACAGTATGTATCAAATAAGGTACGCAGGATTGCGCCTGCCATAGAATGCAAAAAGGAAAAAAAATGTAATTAAATAAAGAAATAATTGATACTGTCTCTCAATGAGATCACATTCAAATAAAAAAGCAATATAAATGCGATAATGTCCCTATACAATTTAAAATTTCTTTTAAATTTCACTACTGTATAGTTTTATACAGTTTCTTTTGGTTTCAAGTTTCAGAATTAAAAGAATAAAAATCTTTTAGTTAGCGTTTTATTTTATTTCATTTCTTTGAAAACGAGATGGGGAATTATGTTCTGGAAATTATTCTTTTTGCAGTTTGTTTGTTAACAATCGTATGTTCTATTCTTTCAATGAAGTATTTTGATGCAGGCAATAGCTTTGATATCATCTGCCTTTAAGTATTATGCACAAAAGCCTTAGTTCGATGCAAAATTGTCTTGCTCAGAAAATATTGTATGAGAATGTGAAATATTCATTTTAACAGAAGTTCAAATTGTTGAACTTTTCGTATGAAACGAAGTATTGATGAAATGAATAGAATCTCAGTAAAATGTTCAATAAATTTTATATTTAATAACATGATAATCATAGGAATTTTCAAAAAATATTTTTTACTGTAGTACTTTTTTAAATTTTAAATGTTAATTAATTAATTTATGATATATTTATCATAAAATAAAATTTAAAATTATAATTACTGAAATTAAGAATTTAATAAGAGAAAAAAACCGGAAAAATTTGATTGCCAATTGCAATAAGAAGGCCTGGTAAATAACAGGCCTTCTTATTGATGGTATTTCAGAAAAATGCTAGTTGGAAGATGAATGCAATAGTTTACGATTCTGAAAATGAAACGTAACTCTCTAGATTTTCAGAAAGTATAGATTCAGTATAAGTATGTGCATGTAATAATATACAGGTTAATAAACAAAGTGTATATATATATATTACTAAGTAAATGTATATATGTATGTAATATATGAAGGGATAATATCATCATCAAAACCCATGTGAAAACTCATATTTAAATACTTTGCGCGATTATAAATATCTTTAACATAAATATTTACAATTCGTTTTATCTTACAAGAATTGGTAACGAATAAAATGAATCCTAGCAAAAAGACGAACTTTCATTTTCGATGCGATTCCAATTTAAAAAATCAAGAACTTTGAACTCAAGGAACTCAAGAACTCAAGGAAAATATCAAGAACTTTGATACAAACTTTCCGCTGTGTCGATATATTTCTTAAGACTAATGCTTTCTTATACAAAGAATATCTTTTTTTTATATATATATTCTTATAATTTCTTTCTTCAGCAGAAGACGCGAGATGTGTGATTTCCCGAGGAATGAGAGGATTTCACTTTTGCTGACTTCTTGTTTCTTCTATGGAGGATTTTGTTCTTGGTACAATTTTCTTTCTGTTTTACTTCAGGTAATGAAGGCTATTCATCTGAAAAAAGGGGGCAGTCCCAAAATTGGATTGTACAGACCTCTGGATAGTGATGGAGGAGAAAATTCAATTTTCTTCTCATTGTAATCTAATCAAACCATCCAAAGAATATGGGTAAGAGTCCGTAATAGTATAATTATACTTGGGGAAAAGGTTACAAAAGCTGTTAAAAATCGTACATTGGAGGAGTAATGGATAAAGCCTTAATAATTAATTTAATTTTCTTTATATGGAACTAAGAGATTTTACAAGAATCTGCTTGTACCAAAATTCACATTGCAATGCTGTAATACCTACTTGAATTCTGTTTCATAAAGTAATAACAAATTCCACTAGTGACCATTAACTCAAGAATATTTAGCAAGAAATCGAAGCAAACATTTAATATCTTTATATATAAAGAAAAGCTTTGCATCATTTTTATTAGAAAATACTTTTCTTTCATTTTAATGCTTCAAATTTGAATGAGCAATTTCATTTATTAACATAAATAAAAATGAGAATCTATTAAACATACAAAAACAGAAAAATAGATTACTTCATCATCTCATCAGTAAATAAGATCTTTATAAAAATGCGAATTGGATGAAACGTAATAAAACAACGGAGTCGATAAATTTTAAAACTAAATTTAAAATATTTTCTTGGTTATATAAAATCTTCTATCTTGAAAAATCTAATATCTTTATGATATATAACATTCGATATACCTTCTTTCAGACTTCCACTTTTTTAACTGTCATACCAGATCAGTTAATTTCAATAAAAATGGCAAATTCTACAATTTTCTTCCATAAAATAATTACATGTAAATATATTTTTCAAATCTAGAAATTGTATTTAAATAAATAGATATCCACCACACACATAAGAAAAGGGTTCTTAAACAAATAGTTGCAGCTTAAACAAAGGTTAGCTATAAAACATGATTTTTCTTATCCATCAACAAGGATAAAAAATTCATGACAGTCAAAATCAAGAACATTCTGAGAAGGTTGAAAACTAATGGCATGCCATAATTTCATACATATGATAATATTTCATGATACAATATGTATTGCTGATAATAAAGCAGTTTTATGTTTGAGACCTTCAGCACAACTGCTTTCATCTCATCTTGAAATATTTTCAGAGGAAAGAAGTTTGATATTAATTTCATAGAAAAGTGATACAAATAAACATACATTGATTTAATTTTAAAGCAAACAAATGTTAAAGAGTCAAAAAATGAAAATAAATATATCGCTATGCTTAGGAATAATTTTACAGTATTGATAGAAGAAACTAATTTTAGAAAGCTGTAAATACACAAAAATATGAATTCATTATCTTTAGTACAATGAAGATTTTATGTCATTTGCATGACAAATGTATGCCTTCAATAGAAACACCATGCATTTATCTAACGAGGAAGAAAAAGAACGAATATTCGTTTAAAAATTAATTTGTTTTTATTGTCTTCATGCATTTTGAAACACTACAATACATAAATATTATATTTCACTAGCAAACTCAGAAAAAAATATTATCGTGATTCATATTTCATTAATGTATAAGAATTTGATATATTTGTGCTAAGGTAATCAATGGAAAAAGTCATAATAATATAAATAGAACCTAGTAATGCAAATAAAACATATTAGAATCTAATATAAATAGAACCTAGTAATACGAATAAAATATATTAGAATAAATCATTTTTTAAACCAGTACAAAAAATAGGATTTGCAAGAAAAGAGAGAAATATCTTTTCTCAGATTTCTTCAGCACAGAATTCTCGCAAGACATTCGCTTTAACAAAAATTAAGATTCAGGAATTCCATGCCATCAATTTTTAAAAAAAAAAGAATCTCTAAGGAAAACAACGAGAGAATTCTACCCATTTCAGGAAACTTTGAGGATAGAAAATTATAGTTTTTAAAATATGT
Organism: Argiope aurantia; assembly: GCA_026543865.1. Classification (NCBI taxonomy): domain Eukaryota; kingdom Metazoa; phylum Arthropoda; class Arachnida; order Araneae; family Araneidae; genus Argiope; species Argiope aurantia. The sequence goes on from JAPMOR010020145.1 coordinate 518,931, forward strand.
TTTGGAGGAAATTCGACTAGCTCTCTGCTCTTAAGTCTTTCTTTAGAAAGTCTTCTCTGGAGATTTTTTTCGGAGATTTATTATTTCACATGACTACTAATGCTCCTGGGGGGATAGAAACAAGCTGGTGGCGCCAAGAGTTAACTCTTTGCTTCATTAACCTCGCCAAATGGCTCAAAATTATTTGAATGGTGTCGAAGAGATATCGGAAAGGAGAAATGCATTCGGCGTTGTGGCGCAGTTAGACACTTTATTGCTTCACACAGACGCCAAAGAAAGAATTCTCACTGAAGTTAGGGATTAGAGTAAATCTTGAAATGTTGCAACGTTTGGTGATATTTTTTCTCCCTTGAACATTCCTTGCGATAAAAGATGTTCTTGAATTCCAACGTGTAATTTCTACGGATATTTTTATTGGCTAAAAAAAGTTTTATTTTATAGCCTTCCTTTTGTATATTGCACATTTCGGTATGAAGACGATTTTTCCCCTCCTTAAACGTACATTTATAGCTCAATTATTACTGAAATAATATTTCCTGTGAATATCCCTAGCATTTTATAAAGAAATAATGTTTATAAATCCATTTTTAACTTAAATTCAAATTATTATTCATATTATTTCCGGCCTATTTTATGTGAATTTATTCTAATATATAATTAATATAACTCCATAATAAAATTTTAAGATGTTTTTTAGGCTGGTTATATACAATAAAAGAAGTGAATTTGTTTCATTTATTCCATGTCATTATTAGGTTTAAATGCATTCATTATAGCTCAAAATATTTTAGAATTTAACTATATTATAATATTTTTTATGACTTATATTTTAAAAAGAATTTACGAAATAATTCATTTCAAATTTATGAAAGTTATGTTTGCGAAGAAATTTAGTAATCCATTTTTCACACAATTCTTGGTATGGTTAAGGATATGAAAATTTGATCAGTATTGTGTTATTAATTTCATTAGTAACACAATACTGCTCACAATGCAAGTAGCAAAAGTTTTCTGCAATTAACTTTGAATAAGCAAAAGAAATTTCAACAAGAATTGTTTACATGTAAGTGATATATTTTGGTAATGCATTAGAGGAAAAAATATTTATAAAATTTTATAATATTTATAAATAATGCAAGATAAAATAATGAATAAGAAATAAAAAAAAAATATTAAATGTAGGGGAAAAATGAAAGCAAATACTTAATAATGTCCTCAAAAAATTTATTATCAAAAATTTGAGGAGTGTTGAAAGCAGAATCTATAAAAGCTTAAGGTGACGAAATATTTTTGATATCGAAGAAAGTCATAATGGATATTATAAGAAAGAAAATTTTAATTCAAATTGAAAATTGAAGTTAAAATTTTAATTGCAGTATTTTCTTAGTGGCATATGACCTCCAGATTTTGTGTAAAATTGTTTTCTTTTTTCTTTTCATGAAGTATTGAAGCGAATATTTAAAAAAAAAACAATTTCATTAATAATTGCTGTCTCTCTGGCCATCTCTTTGCTATCCAAAATTAAAAGTCCGATTTTCAAAAATTCAAGGAAGCAGTTTTTTCCTTTATTTTGAAATTTATGGACGTTCTATACATAACTGAATTTTATATTCAATATTAAATTTAAATGTCATATATCATGGAAATAAATAAGTCTTTGAGTGAAGATACGCAGACTTTTATGTGTATTTTCGATTTTTGTGCAATAAGAGTATTCCAGATTCCGTCAATGTTGTATTTCTGTCCCTCATATGTACCCTTCTATTAGTTTAAAACCAAACAGAAAGTCACGCAGGATCCTCTCGAAATTTCCCTGCATTGTAACATGTAATTTTTCAGCCATTAACAAAATTTCTGGACCTATTTTTAATTTCATTTTTTTCTATGCGAAATTCATATACAGGATGTAGTTCTACATCACTTTCACATTAGTTTTTTAAAAAGTTTAATTTAGTTTTAATTTTAATTTGGTATTTAATGTACGTAAATAAACATCATTCTTTTCTACATTACATATCAATTGAATACATAACACAAACTTCTACAGTCATTGACAAGTGTTTATTCTTTTTCCGTTAGAAAGCTGTCCGCACAACACCCTGATGTGAATGTAATTGTAATCGGCAAGCACGATTAAATCCTGGCTCATAAATAGTTTGGGATGCTGTAAACGTATTTGAAGTCGAAAGCATAATTAATAGTTGTTGGCGTGCTTGTTTGATTGCTCCTTCATTTGTTCGCATTACATTCTGTCAATAAACGCTCGCCGCCTGAAATATTGCCGCTGTGATACGTTGAATAGCCCTAATAGCGTTTTGGATTCATTAATTAACGTAAAAGTGTTCCACCTGAATTCGTGTCCAGACCGTTCAGGATGCAGAATTCAATAATTGGAGATTACTTAATATCCGATGTAGAACTTTGCTTTCAAGTATACTAAAAATAGTTTTTGCTGTTTTTGGAATCGATACAGAAAACTGACAAGTATCTAAAAGCATTCATAATGTAATTCAAAATTCGAATTTTGAATACTCAAGTAATACTATGGATTTCAGTTAATTGAATTTAAGATACGGTAACCAAAATTGCTATTTGTGGCCATTTAGATGTTTCAATAAAGTTTTATCATGATGCAAATTATGTAAATTATTTTTTTAAAAATATTTCTGAAATTTTATAAATATTTTACTTCGAAGATTTTTATAAAAAATTGTTTAATATAAATTTCATAGACAAAAGAGTATTATAAAAAAAAAAGAATTTTTTTTTGAAAAATATTATACATTATCTAATTAGATATAGCGTTTTGGTGGCAGTCACTCTCGAGTGATATACAAGTGAATCAATATGCTTGGCAACTTCAGAATACTAGACGGATCCAGCTTTTGATATCTTAAAAAAACACCTTTGTCTTTTTCAAAAAAAAAAAAATGTCTGTTGAGCCGTATCCCATTTTTTGAAGTCCCGATTTTGATTTATTTACAAACCTCAGACATGAAGCCTCTTCATATGCAATTATTATTATGTTTTTTATTCTAAACATTGATGAAATAGGAAAAGCTTATCCAACAGAAATCCTTTACTTGAATTCTTTTTTGTTTGACACATGCGCAGCGACAAAACCTGCAGTCATGTCTTACTCAATAATTTCAGTATGTTTGATCCTACAAAATATTGAATACATGCTATACATGACAAGTAGGTGTTTTTGAAGTTGACAGATGATATTAGGAAGAAATACTGAGAGATAGGTTATTTCAAATATTTTAAAATGGTTGACAGATACTGAAGACCAAATATATAACATTTGAAGTGAACAATCTCAAAAAACAACATATTTTTAGACGTATTATATATTAGATTGGAATTTTCAAGCCATCAATTTATAGCAAAAGTCATTCATCAGAATAATATATTTGATGAGTAACATAATAGGATGTTGAAATGTTTATCTACTACATAAAACCTTTTATAAAAGATGGGGCTCCACCGCTCGGAATCTTTTATCTAAAACAGGTTCTCCGGAAAATGTCCCTCATGAACTTATCTTTAGCTTTAATTATCCCCCGCCTTTGCATGCCAGGTTCCCAAATATGAAGGTTATGAATTTCGGATGAGGCGGTACTTCGGACTTTCTGTCTATAGAGAACCGGTTCTAAGGTTTCTGATCTTAAAGACCGTCTATTTCGCTATATGCAGCATTCCACAGCATATAATATTTTCATCCCTTAAATACATAACCTTGATCTTCTACGGGTAGTAAGATATAATGGAGGGCAAAATACTGAACAGAATTTATGAACATGATACTTGTAAAATACAGTGTTAGCAAGAAATAAGTTACCCACTTCAGAGGGCTCTAACATGCGTTCTATCGACACAAATGAGATAAAATTTGAATTACAGATTATTGAGATGATGCGCTTTACATTAATTAAATAAAAATTGTACGAATATTCACAGTTAGGTGGCGTTGTAATACACATAAAACCATTTATTATGGTTTATAATTGTTAAATAAATTAAAATTAAAATTGCTCAATATGTCCTCCTTCATTTTCAACAATATACTCTAATCGGAGAACCATATTTTCTATAGATGACCAGAAGTGTGTCTGCCGGAATATTAAGAATATGGGGCCGAATGTTGTCCTTCAGATCTGGTAGAGATGATGGCCTTTGACGGTAGATATTGTCCTCCAAAAAATCCTACAACCAAAAGTCGCAAGGGGTGATGTCTGGTGAGAGAGGAGACCACGCTATTGTGAAATGACGGCTGATATCTCGTGATTTCGTGAAATGCTGTATTAACAATGCTGTATTATTTACATGACGTTCAATATGAGGTGGCGCACCATCATGCATGAAAATGATGTCATGAAAGCATCCACACTGTCGAAGAGTTGGGATTACAAAATCCCTCAGGATATCATGGCATCATTGTCCTATGATGGAACAAGTTTGGATTCCATTGGAAGTTATATCTTCGAAGAAACGGTCCAATGATAAAGATAGCTGTATAACGACACCATACTATCATTTTTTCATAATGCAAGGGATGTTCCTGGATAACTTGAGAGTTTTCCTCTACCCAATTGTGGGTGTTAACTTACCCATTGAGGCAAAAGTGAGCCTCATCATTCCACAGAATGTTCCATGACCAAGTAGTGTCAACCACCATTTGAGCAAAGAACTGAAGTGCACAATTATCACGGACCTCTAGGTCCCCGTCCAGCAACAGATGCAAAGATTTGATTTTGTATGGATAAAAATGCAAAATCCGCCATACGATTTTTCGTACAGTTAAATACGGCATATCCAAAAAACGGAAAACAACTGTCAAACTCACACTATTATGCAGTGACTGACTGCTGGCTTCAACGAGCGCGGTCGCAACATTTTCGAAACTAGAAGATGGGATTTTTTTTTGTCTTATATCTGGAAGAATGCTAAGCTGTCCAGTTTTTTCAAATTTCTGCATCATATTGCGTAGGGCGCCTGGAGACATTGGACCTCTTCGTATCTGCTTCATGAGACGAAATTCCTCTAGAGCTGCAACTGATTCAATTTCACCAGCAGCGCTTTTTCTTGCAACGTAGGCATGGTGAACACAGAAGAAACTAATGTTCGTGCAGAATCCGCCTTCTTTTTATCCAAAGAAAAAGAGTAATAGACATGCGATGTTACGCAAATTATGTTTCACATTTTCAATATATGCGAATAAAGGCCATTTGTGTTACAACGCCATTTATTGGTGAATTTTTGTACTAATTTTTAAATTAATAAATGTTAAGCGCATCATCTGAGTAATCTGTTACTCAAATCATATCTTATTTCGACCAATAGAAGGTATTTTAGTGCCCTCTGAAGTGGGTAACTTATTTCTTGATAACCTTTTAATACATTTCAAAAGTAACCTTATCATTACGCCATTTAACTTTTGTGTTTGAAATTACTTTGTGTTTTATAAAATTTCCATGATCTCAATATGCCACTCTCCAATTTTCATGATGAATTATTTTTATGATGAATTCTGATAAATGGGTTTTGCTAAAAATGCTAGCAAATATTAAAATTAATCATGGTTTTTGATAGCATTATTTTTCATGTTGTCCTAGTAAATTAGTATATGTCATTTGTTTTTGACTTTTGTTGCCATCAAAATTATTCAATCATTCTTGCCTGTGTCTAGCTTAAGGTCCAAGCATGTGATTTATGTTGTCAATTTTGTCAATTCTGAGATCGTCAATTCTCAATTTTGTCTACTCAAATGTTATTCTTTAACTTTGAACATCGTAAAGCAGTAAAACTCTAAAGTTTAAATATAATTTTAATGAAATATTGAAATTGTGTAATTTACAATAGAATATAAAGGATAGACAGGCATGAAGATCGTAAAAGAAAAAGTTAAGTTTACTTTTTAAAAATTAAAACTGTAATAACATTACTTTTTCTTTTCAACAATTATTAAAAATTTTGAAAGAAATTTTAAAATTTTTTAGTAAGGGACTCACTGTTTCCTTTGAAACCTGGGTCTTTATTATTTATTTCCATTTCATTATTACTTTTATTTTCAATTATTTCATCTGAAAGTCGCAATTTTGAGTAAAACATGTTTCATAAATGTCAAGTATCAGAATGTGGAATGAAAGGTCAGAAATAAAAACTTGTTCATGATTATATATTTTTACAGTAATCTTATAAAAATATTTTTACAATGCTTTTGTACATTTTAATCTCATGGATTATTCAAAAACTATACTGTTTAATTAATTCTTTTAAGACTGCATTAATCACTCACGTTGTCTTGCAAAGGGAATTTTTCTTGATCCTATATAATTTTTGTAAACATCCTAATCTAGACTTATAATAAAGCTCAATGTGTGTGTGTGTGTGTTGGCGCTCTACAGGCCAGACCATTCAACCTACAGCTGCCAAATTTGGCAAGTGTATACCTTGGAGGCCGGGAATGTGCACCTGTGGGTTATTTTTTCGAATTTTTAACTAGAATTTTATTTATTTAAAAATTAAGCGAAATTTTGACGTGTTTCTGTTATAACTTCCGAAAATATTACAGCACAAAAAAGATCTTTACATCAAGTTAAAGATCAAAAATTTATCTTATAAATGATACTAATGTTTTAATCTTAAAATTAAATTTCTATTTTTAATGAATTTTTAAGTAAATATTTTAACTATGTTTTTCAATAATTTTTTTCGTAAAAAATAAAAATTAAAATTAAGCACGTTTCGCATTTATGGGAAAAAATTAGTTTTTTTCAAAGTGTTTCTATCTCATTGATTAAAGCTCGAATTAAAAATAAATTAAAAATCTTTTTGGAAATGAAATCCGCAAAAATATAATTTTCGACACGTGTCTTATGAAATATTATTTTTTCAAAAAAATAAATTCATGAAAAATTATTTTATGATCTTTTACATTCTCTATACAGGGTGTTTATTTAGTCCCGGACCAATTTTGATGTTTAATGACTCATAAAATAATGAAGATATAAACAAACTTATGGCATTTATTGACAAAATAACTCATATATTTTCCTTTTCAGGTTTGAATATTTTTACTTTTGTAAATATCGTCTGCGCCTGTGGTTAATTTCAGATAATTTCATTTTCCAGTCTAAATATCTGTACTTTTCTAAATATCGATTGCTTATTAATTGCAGTTTTCTCTCTTTTGTTTTTGGCAACTATTGAAATGTTATGTTTACTTTTGATGTGTTTGTTCTATGTAGTACTTTTGTATGTGATGTTTTATTCGAGCGGATATTAAGGAGAATGCATTTACTACAAGAGAAAGCACAGATTTTATGGTGGTCATAGACTTAATTTCCAATTAACTAAATCACTGACTTTTAAGAGTTAATTTCCAATCACTTAAACTGACTGATTTATGAAAATTTGAATATCACTATTCAATAAAAAAAGGATAATATTAGATTTTCCATCGATCGCTTCAAAGAAAATATGCCAATCAGCGCGCAGGTTTCTCAAGATTAATTGGACTAAGATTATGAAAATGTTGAGTTTTCTAAATTTTTAACATTTAAAACTTAATAAATAAGTCTTAGTTGATCGTGGAAAATAGAAACATTCATTCATTTATTTAAAATTTGGTGTGTCCAAAATATTTCTCAGAATATGATACCTTACTGCATTAAATTTAGACTTCATAATTTTTGAAATATATTTATATGCCGGAACAAAATATTATTATTGATTTCATTTCAATCCTTTTGAAAGCAAAACTAAAAACTGAATTTTATGCTTAATCTCAGAAATTTTTGTTGAATTATTGTTTGAGATATTACATAAATTATGAAAAATATTTTCTAGTTAACATAAGAATTAAATACCGAGCGATTCTGTTTGCAATACTCACATTCAATAATAATAATTATTATTATTAAATAACGATAAAGATGATAAATAAAATAAAACGCTTGGTTTTATTAAAAAATATCTTAATATTAATTGCAATTTCATCATTTACATTTTAAATTAAAGTTGAAGTTTTGCCGGAAATGACAACAAATTAGCAAAATATATATAGTAAATTGAACGAAACGATCTAAACAGTATAAGTTTGGTATGACTATCAAAATTTGAAGATTAAAAATATTTTGTTTGAGAATCCTTTAAAAGACCAGTTACTTAAAATATTTAATTGAAAATTGTAGCGAGCGGTAATACTGGCGAACCGGCTGGTCGCCAAAGGCGGATAGTGTTTTATAAATATTTAAATTTAGCTTATGAAGTTTTAGTTTAGTTTCAGCTTTAGTTTATGAAGCTAAGTTATGTTAAATTGATACATGCATCATACTGGTAAAATTTAATGTGTGGATAAAATACGAAAAACGAAATATAACCTAATTTAAAGAAAATATTTTGAAAATAGAAAATATGAAAATTGCTCATTTAATTTTATCATTAAAACAATTTATTTCAAATTTGAATAATATTCATAGCTTACATTGATGAAGGAAAATAAGTTCATTGGAAGATAATAAAAAAAACTTTTTTAAATATAATGGTATGCGATATCTTTGCCCCTCCGGTTCTTCTTGAGAACTCGCATGAAAAATAAACACAATCAAGAAACCGCAAAACAATCTCCTTTTTGTTTCCACCAAAGCAAATCGATAATAATTTGATCATGATACAGAACATGCCATTTCGGTGGATTCATCCACTTTCTCTTCGGAGATTTCATCAATTATAGTCTGAAGAATCTTTCAATATGCATGCGAAAATACTAACATTAATGACTCTTCGAGGCGAATGAGGAGATGGTTCGAGGGGAAGGGTGGCGAAGAAAACTGGAGTGTTCCAATTTAAAGAGAAAAGAGGGGGGAGGGAATGAAATAAAATGCAAATACAGAGGAAGCAATGGCCGGAAAGCGGACTATACAATATTTGCATTTTCAATTTCGAACTCCTCGTCCCAGAGCCATCCCCCCTCCCACCTGCCAGGTTTTCCTTTTGAAAGTAAAATATTGCGACTAATGAAGTAAATTGCGTGGCCCAAACATCTCCTTCAGAAAAATTCAAGCAGAGATAAAAATGTAATGAAGGAACAGAAGAGAGAAAGCGTGCTGCCAGAAATAGGAAAGGGAGAAAAAAAAATGTGAATATCATTATTTGATAAGGTTTAGAAATCATTTATTCACAGCCCGAGGCCTCAAAACCGACTTTGGCGAAAAGGACTCAGATGAAAACTAACCAATATTTGGGCTTCAAAAGTACGATAAAAATATTTACTCCAAATAAAAATTCTCTCCTCTTTCCTAAGAACAGACGTCCTTTTCAAGTCAGCTGCAAATCGCACGCGTTGCCCGTTGTTGCCTTTGGGGTATAAGAGTTTGGCTGGAGTTATTACAAAAGAGAGGGAATTTAAGCTCCATGGAGTAAGGAAGTCCGCATGCTGGAGTATTAATTCGTCGCGCTTCAAAGCTTCTTTGAAAGATGGTCCGGCAGATGCTAAGCAGGAAGACTGAATGCGAGGCAATATATTTCCCCTTTTCTGAAAGAGAAAGATTTTTTAAGAAAAAATGATGTTCGAATGAAACATTTTAGCAAGACGTTTATTAAGTTGCAAATGCCACCTTTTTAACTCTCCTACTTTTTTTCCTCAGAAAAAGATTCGTGAATCTGATTTTTTTTCTCCTTTTATTTACCGGTTTCTATCTAGAAAGAAAAATATAATTTGGGAAAAATGAAAGGAATGCAGAATTGAATAGAATTTCGAACAGTGTACTAATAAGTTTTCAAAAGAGTCTTGAAAAACCTTTGTGAATCATTTAATATCAGTTGAAATTTTTATTAATGAAAGTATGAGACGTGTTCAATATTTTCTTGTTTTCTCTTTTGCTCTAAAGAATTTAAAATAATATGGATCTTAATTTTATCTGCAGTTAAATGAAAAGACTTCCTAAAAGAGGAGATAAAGGTATGACAAATTTTATGATAAAGCGGATTTAATTTTTTATATTCGCAGGAATAATAACCTTTAAAGGAAGTAAAGTAATTGACTTACTCCTATCTGGTGTACGAGGAAAAAGCTGTAAATAAACTTTCGATGATTAAAATTGAAAATATGTGAGTTTAAATCCTTAATATAAATAACAAAAGAAAAAGATGCAATCTGAGAATTAGTTACCTTGTTTTAAAATAACCCAAAATAATAACTTTCTTCATATTGCAATTTCATTTAAAATTTGAAAATATCGAATTATTATCAAATATTTTACTAAGCACTACATCAAGCCTTACTCACATCACATTATTTTATTTCTGTAATTAAAAAATATTCTCCTATTTATAACTTTAAAATAATGTATACTATTTGAATATTATAGTTTCAATATTTTACTGGATAGAGCTTTATTCTTCATTCAAAATATAATTATTAGATCATTTACATTGTTTTTTAAAGGTTATTTTATTTTCTATGTATTTTGTAACTTACTTACACACCTTAGAAAGGTGCATTTAAAGAATAATATAATAGACAGATATTACAATTGTCAAAACAAAATAATTGAAATTAAATCAATTACAGTAAAAAGGTAATGAAAATGATGAATGAAAAACAGCAACAAAAGCGAATTAAAACAACAGTCAGTCAGTATTTATATTTTGTTTATATTCTTCAAAGTGGGTGAAATTTTGAAATGAAAAATCAATCAATTTTTTTTCTTCGAGTTAGGTGTTTAATATTTGAAGCTCTGCTAAAAAAATCATACCTGAGCAAATTAGGTAAATACAAAACGTTTGCATAACATATTACTTAGAAAGCAATACTTAAAATTTAAACTAGCTTTATATTTTAATTTTTTATTGTTTTTGTATAAAAGACTAAAACTTACAATGGAAATTTGATTATTGTTTTTCATTGAAGACTTTTTTTAAAATTTATTCATCATCGATTAAAATTTGTATTTTAATTGAATTATGATTTTGAAATATATTTTAGGATTATAAAAATGTCGAGAGTGTCTTTAAATACTTGCCAGTTTGAAGCGCATTTTTTCTTCTACAATTTTAATTATACTATAACTTGAGTTTTTCATAATACTTCATATTTTTCAGGAAAAAAAAATAATATTCTTTGTTTATATAACTGAAAATTTCATGGAAATATTTATATTTTTGAAATTTTTTATACTCAGCTAAATACATTCCTAATAGAAATAGTTTCAATTCTATAACTAATATCTGATGTTCAGATCAATTCGCCATTGAAAAATGTAAGATTTTATTACTTAAGGAACTTTTACAGGTCCTCCGAAGAAATATAAATAGAATTTTTCATTACAGGCAGTTATTTTGACGAAATGTCTACAGAGGGAAAAAAAGAATGTTATAAAGTATAACTAATGGAAGGAAATATAAATGAAATAATAATATGAAGAATATCGATTACATTTAGTAATTAGTTTCAAATTACATTTAGTAATTAAATGTTTACGTTCATTTACATAAAAGAAAATTACCAACTTCTTCCATGTTTGTCATAGCATGAAACGAAGTAGAAATTCGAAGAAAAAAGGACCAATTTCTTCAGTCTGTCGATTATTCTGGTTCAATGATCCACAAAGACAAAAAAATTCTTCACAATGCCTTTTTTTTTATCCTTTTAAACAAACGGTTCTATTCTCTCAACATTAGATTTCCGTTATAAGGTTAGAAGAGCACATGAGACAATTTTAACAATACTATAATAAAAAAAAGAGAGTACCATTTTAATATAATAGCTCAGTGTAACAGGAAAAATAAGGGTGTCTGAAGCTAACGCTCAGTTGAACAACCGGCGAATTCAACCTCAATTTCACACGACCTACGAAAAACCAAGGTAAACGTCGAACTGTTTGTATACTTTGATCTCAGTTCAAAAATACATCTTATTTTTCTTTTGTTTTAGATTAAGTCGTTTCTTCTCTCAGGTTCTTTTCCAGATAAAGTTTGTCTTTGAACTTTTCCGGATCGTATAACAGAAGCTTTTAGTTTTCTGCCTTCTTCTTTACCCGGGTTTACCCTTGGGGAGGGTTACTTAATGGGTTTTGAATTTTCCTCTTTTACTGCTGCTTTATTCTCGTCGAGCTTTTTATTCTTTTGCCATATAAACCGTAGCTAACTGTACAAGTTATGCGTGTACGAAAAAAGGCAAGTTTCTTTTATTCAGAGTTTCATTTTTAAGGTGCTATTCAGAAGAATTTGTTCGAATGGATGAATTGAAGCACTTCTTTTCCATTTCAGGCATGGGGACTCTAGATACTTATTCTAATTGATAAAGAACATTGAAGACATTTAGTTAAAATTATCTGTGTTTAATAGGGCTCTTTAAAAATGCATAAATCAAAAAAATCACATTGGAATATAATTAATCAAATATGCTTTGCAATTAAATAGAGTTGCAATCGAAATATTACAGTTTAAGAAGAGACTGTACCACGAAAGAAGAATATTTTAAATTTTTAACAAAAAATATAATTTACAAAAACATTGATAGATTGAAAATGAAATTAAAAAATGAAAATATTAAAAAATATTTGAAATTGTAACTTGATTTCAGTATCATAGAATTCATTCACTCGCTACATAGAACATTTTATCTAAAATGCATGAAATCCATTTAATAAAATCATTTCCAACAATCATAGAACTAACTGTAAATGAAAATAATAAGTTATCAAAGTTAATATATGAAGTATAATATCATTGTCGAATGCGTAATATGATTCATCTAATTAGTGTCAAATGAGTCTGACCTTAATGATATTTTCAAACAATAACATCAGAACGAAGGTTGAAATTCGTTTTTGTATGTCTTTATTCGTTTTTACTAAAATCAATTGTAGAAAAGTAATTTTTTGTGCAGTATATCAATCGTCTGTGTCTAAACCTAGGAAAATGTTTAGGTTTATTTACTTATGAATCATGATGCATGGTAAAATATATCCAGAGTTTTCATTTAAATTGCCTGATTTAATTTTTTTTCTTTATATGGGTATACGTTTTAGGAAATTTAATTATAGTGTTTAATATTTGTTCTCATAATTTGCATTATGGAAAAAGATTTGTTTCAGTGGAGGAAAAATATTCTACTTCAAGCTTGGAAATTAGAAACTAGTCTCTTTATCAATGAAATTGAAAAACTTCAGTTAAGAAAATCACTGAATGACCACTTCAGAAGTGAAAAACATCAGTTATTTCTACTTCTTATAAAAACTGACTGTTTATTAAAATTTCTGTAAACATTTCGTTTCTGAAATATTAAGCAAAACTATTCTTGAATAATAAAAATTTGCGTGCGTGGAATTTTAGATTGTAATTAATATATTCTTAAAAAAACTATTAATCAGTTCAATTGGTTATAATTTAAACAAATATTTTAATACTGATTTTCATGTTCATATGTCAAACAAAAAAGTGTAATTATTAAAAAAGAAATTTATTAGGATTCAGTGTAAATATTATTCAAGAATTGTTTGTATAAAAATAAATAATGTTGTTTTCACAAAATATGTGGAATTAAAATACAACTTTTTATTTCGCTTGATAGCTATGATCAAAATACCTACATTGAAATAGGCATTTATGAAATTTTTATAAGGATAGTAAATCAAGTTTTTATTTCATATTTCTTCTTGTTTATCTTGTATTTCATCTATTAAATGTTAAGAAGCATTAAATTGGTAGCTAAAATTTTAATGTATTAATATCTCCTACCGGTGATAAATTAAAAATGACCAAACAATCGTTTTATTTTTGGATGAAGAGTAGATCTTTTGGTATCATAAATCATGCTCTTTTCCTGTTCCCCTGTTATTAGACAAGTCAAAATGAAATTATAATATGAAGCAATTCTTCAGGGAAATGGAAAAAAAGGCGAAAAAGTGTAGCAAATTAGATTAAAACAAACTTCTTCTGAAAATAACTTCAAAACTTCCCAGGGAAACCTTCGCAATTCTAATTAAATCAATCAAACAAGAAATTTGTAATTTTCATAAGAAACTACTTACCGTCTCGATCCATTTCCATCTCCAATTCTTGCTCCAGATTTTATTCCAAAGAGAAAATAAAATGAAACACAAATAAGATACCGCCTTCTAGAGACTGAAAACCGATTATAAAATCAATGTTTGTACTGCAAGGAATAAAAACTAGACGGGTAATTAGCATGAAGAACACGAAGGTTGAAAAAAATTCTCGAAGCTGAGTGACGGTTACGTAATTAAATTAAATCACTTAATCATATTTGGATAGGGTAGATACCACCTACATCCATCAATCTTTTTGCTATCAAAACAAGTCTTCGAATTTATCTGGGAAAAATAGATTAGTTTTTATCTTTCAAAAAAATACCTACTTTTAAATTTTTTGAATTAATATTGACTTTTGGATATTAAAAAAAAATGTTTCGTCTCAAAACTGAAGTAAAAAGTATTACCTGGTATATTCACTAATTATTCCTTTCTTTTCAACCTTCAATTAATACATGTAAGTTTACATGCAAGGAGAATCAAAATAGAGTGAACAAAATGAAATAAAAGAAACTAGTAACCTGGAAATACTGAAATAAACCTGGAATAACAGAAAACGCAAACTTTCTTTAAGGAAATACCCAATATAAACGGAAATCAATTAAATGTTTTAAGATTTGTTTATAAATAAATTATATACTTTCAACAATATTACTTAAGGGGAGGAAAATGCTTATGCTAGATATGCAAGCAGATACATAACACCCACGATGAATTAAATAGCACATCGTCTGCAAATATCCAGCTAAAATATGAATATATTCTTCCATAATTATGGCTGCTCTATATTTTTTATGACAAAGTATTCTCAAATGCAAAGGAATATACGGCAGTTCATGATGCATAAATCCTTCCACATAAATAAAAGACGTAGGTTGCATGAACCAGACTCGCATTGTTTCCCAGAGCATTTTCTTGAAGCTGATTTTTATGTGCTCTCATGCGTTCCATTTTCTATTTTTTTTCTCGGTATTGTCTTGAATAATCCTGTAAATATACATTTCCTTCATTTTAAGTTGCATTGTAATGTAAAAAAACAACAACAAAAAACTAACGTTTATGTGGATTATGTTTTTCCAAATTTACGAGAAAAAATAGAGAATAAAATAATACTGATATTGATAATTTTCATCAAAATTCATGAAAGAACAATATTGCAGTATAATTTGCAATAATTAACAATATTTATTCAGAAAATTTATAAGCAGAAATTTCAAAAATCCTGATGTAGCTTTGCATTGCAAAAACATGCTATAATTTCTACAAAATTACTGAAAACGGGATATAAAAAATAATTCGATGGTAATTTGATGTTAGATATTTCTTTTATAATATTTTTAGCAGTTTCATTTTCTGTTTTTCTCTTAAAAAATTTATCGTTATAAACATTTCAATAGTGTAAATTATATTCAGTTAAAAAAAATACATAAAATTGAGCTGACGCGTGTGACTTAGTGTCAATTCAATTTTATGTGATTTTCTTATATTTTTTTTAATTGAAATTCCAAAATAGTATGATATTTTTCCTCCCCTTTTTTCTTCTTATAATAATATTTTGCTGATATCCATCCAACTAATAGAAAGCGGGTTTGGTTCCGAGTTCGGGAATATGCTACGTGATAAAGTATATTTGATGCATCATTAAAACATCTAAATTTATTGTTAAATAGGAAATAAAATTTAATGTTATCTTTTGTTTTTAACAGGATGACGTTTCTATTATGAGGTTTGGTTATATCATTTTATTCCAATTTTTTAAAGTTAAATGAAATTATAAATATTGCTTAACTTTTCGTAATATATTAATTGTATTATATAGTATATAAAGAATCAAGCATCTTTACACAATTTTACATCTAGGAACATCTTCTCTGCATTCCTTCTGTGTACTTAGAAACTCTTTTTACCATAGTTAAAGGCATCAAAAAAAATTTTTTTTAATGAAATGTGACTCCACTTAAACTTTCTGGAAAGAGCCTCCATTTGCAGCGTTTGCAACTCATGGAGGACAATTTGCATACATCTTTTATCAAGCATTTTTTTCAGGAGGATCAAGTACTCCTTCCACCAAATTGTTCAGCGTTTAATTCGATGGTTTGTTGTAAAGGTATGTTTTAGGGGCCTTTTATGCACAATTTAACTTGTTACAAACATCTCCTCACCTGCTATTAAAAACGCCGAAAGCAAAAGGAGTAATTAAAGAACGGGGGACAATTTATGTTTTACCAAGTTAAGCAATTGCTACTTCTATGTTATGTTTACGTGCTGAATGAAGCACATCTTTCCTAGGCAAATTTCTTTGCATTTTTAATTATTTATTATTTTTTTTACTTGACAGAAATGCTACAGTCTATACTTTCCGCAATCTAATGCTTTAACAACAGTCTTCGTTGAACTTTTTAAGGTAAGCTATACATTTTTGAATAAAATGGAAGAAAGGATTATCAAATTTAACTCGTGTGTTAAACAGACTTAGTAAAATTAAGCAGTTTAGAGATGAATATCATATTTACATGTATAAATTTTTGTTTTCAAATGTTTTCTCTTCTACGGTTGCAATATTTTCTATAATATCTACAATTAATAATTGTTATTGTTATTTTACTATCAAACAAAATGTCTCACTATTCCGTAGGTTCTCTTTCTAATTCCAAAAATAATAATTTCATATTATCAAATGTTATCGATCTAAACCTATAATCTTTAGATTTTAAATTTAGAAGAAATTTGTAAAAAATACTAAAAATAAACTTTTTAATAGCTTATAGCAATCTTGTCTTAGCCCCTTGAAATGTGGTTATTGTTGGATAATAAACATTTGTTGTGACACCGCTCTTAAATTGCGCATGAGAATAATTTTAATGCATTACATCGTAATTAAATACCATATTGTCCCTATTAACTTGCTTTTTCATCTTTTGTTTTTTTAAATAATTTTCTTATAGCCTAAACCATCTCTAATTAACATACAAGCAATCGAAACATATTTTACTCTCTTAACGTGTTGTAAAAAAGTGTTTGAATGAAAGGGATATTATGCAAATACTATAATGTTGAGGTTATCACGTTAAACAATAATTTAGAATATAAAGACCTTTTAACAATGAAGAAAAGACTCACGAATGAGATTCAATAATGAATAAATATATTAAGTATGAAAAAAAAATAGTTATGAAACACGTCTGGCTTAGAGAGATTATATATATATATATATATATATATGTGTGTGTGTGTGTGTGTGTGTGTGTGTGTGTGTGTGTGTGTGTGTGTGTGTGTGTGTGTCTAATCCGAATGTTATCCATTTTTTATCCAAAAAATGTAAGGAACTGGGTGAAATAATAAAAAATAGGGAAGGTAGTACATAAACTCAATTTATACTATACTGAAATGACATTTTAAAAATAAATATTGCACTTAAAATGAAATCTACGTTATGGGCCTTCTAGAATTTTACTAAAAATATTTTATAAAAGAATATAATCTAAGCATTATGCCCTTATGAGGCAAGTTCTATCTTTTTAGTTCTATCTTCCTATCAAATGATAAATCTAAATTATCAATATCCAATAATTGAATTTTGCGTACAATTTTGTCACATTATTATAAATAACAGTTAAATTCCCTTCTTACGGTAGAAACTTGAGGGTATATTTCTAAAATATAATTATATGTATAGTTTTTCAATTGTGTACTATCATATATTTGTAATGATGTCATGCGGGATTGATTTAATTAATGTTTGAAAATATTTTTCATTATTCTTCCACCTTCCATAAAATATGTTTCAGAAATTCTTTTTCTTGCAATTTTAAAACGTGAATTTCTTATAGGTTTTGATTCATTTCTTCATTATATTACTTTTCCATTTTGGAGCTAATTTTCAATCCATTATACTACAAGTCTCTGAATCTGTATTGTGGTCAAATGGCGAAAATGTCTCTCTCCGAAACATATTTTTCTCTTCATTCGAGCATTATTCATGATCTGTGACAAATTTAAGTGACATAATTTTCATATATATTATGGATCTCTGCTACAAATATATCTTGAACTATAAAATTTCTATGTTAAAAACTTTCAAGCTTTATTCCTTGAAATAGACTATGGAGAAGTCTTTCTTCTGCAAAATTATTCAGTTATTCTGTCGCCTGCATGTTTCTACTTATTAAGCACTGTTAGGTTCGTAGATCGTTACTCATATGAATTAATTTTACAATTTATCGTTGGAGATTAAGAGTGATCCTTCAAAAATGTGTTATTCGGAAGCCTCAAGTATCAGGAGATAACATTAATTAGCTCATTAACAGATGAATGAGATTTCAAAACGTTGAGAATCTAGAGCAATTTGAAATCTGTATAGTTGAAAGATTTCATTTCCGGATGATGTGTCATTAGTTTGAATGAAATCTACTTTGGAAAATGCCATTAGATTAAGATCCTTAAATTTTATTCAGTGAATTATGGAATCATTCATTTTAAAGATAAACAAAGCTTTAAGTGACGATTTCTTTATTTCATAATTTCAATTGACGGCTAGGAAAGAAATAATATATACTATTATAAAAGTTTGAAACTTTGGAGGACATTCTGAATTGAATAATTTCTTTATTTTCAGTTGATTCGTTGCAAAATGTGTTCTTGAGAAAATAAAATAAAAAATAAATAAAAATTAAAAATATTCTTAGAATCATTAATTTAAAAGAAAGCTTTCCCTTTCTTTTTTATTTATCTACTTTCTTATCTAATTTTAATTATCACTAACATATTTTTCGATCAACTAAATCTATAAAATGGTATGCACAAAAATAAATAATGAAATTATCACGTTATCTTCAAAATAAATGTTATTAATTTTTTAAACCATTTTTTTTTCTAATTTAAATTATTTGAGATAATCTTCTTATTAATGCATGACATTGTTTAATTAAAATTTTCTTTTATTAATTGATGATCATGTTAAAAATTTGAATTGCATTTCATTCAAAAATGTTTTTTTTTTCCTTCAGATGTCAAATATGAAACTTGATATTTGTGCAATCAATTTCAAATTACTCTAGTTTATGACATTTGGAGTAATATAACTCTTTAACCTAAATTAAATGTTTGTCATTTGTTAATGATGTTAAGGATTATTTATCATCAGGCCGCATATTGAGAAATAACTATAATTTTTTTAAAGGAAATAATCCATTTTATTGTCAGAAGCTACACAATTTGATTCAGAAATGAGTAATTCGGGAATTTAAAATATAATAAAATAAATTGAATCGACCTCATTAGTAGAATTATTAAAATTTCAAAAAAAAAAACTATAAATTTAACAGAGTTTTGTGTGAATATGATTCGAAAATTTCAAGTTGAAGCATAATTAGTTTAAATAAAATTTTATCTGGCAAATGTCATGGTATAAAGGCCATTGAATTTAATTCAGCATCTTATGGAACAAAGCATCAATATTATTCCAATAAATATTTCATGTTTTGTATTCAGTGACGTGTAATATTAAAAGAGTTCTTAATACATAAAGATTTAAAAATAAAATTACTATCATCAGAATATATTTAGAAACAAATCATTTAACTGCAGTGTGTATTCTTCAAATATAATGAAATAAAATAATATTTATTGATATAGCAGTCATAGCAGATTTATAAAAACGAGGTTTCATTTCAATAAGCGTCGCAAAATAAGCCTGAGAACAGAATCTAGGGAATATTTCTATCTTTTCCAAAAGTATATAAATGAAAAAATAAGTTCTTTGCAATTTTCTTGCACATTTACATGTTAAATGAATACAACAAAAGAAAATCATAAAATTTAATAACATGAATTTACATTCCATAATTGATTGTAGTGTCACTCAAGCTATCAACCACAATATTCTGAACAGGATACAATTGTGCCTTCTGACTTCTATGACGAACAGAAACATGTATGAGCCTTGCTACAGATTCCTCTACTGAAGCATCAAGCCAAACTTGTGAAGGAATTTCTTATCGGCACGTTTTATTCCCAATCGGGAATAAAGTAAATGGCGTCTATTCCTCAGGGTTATTGGCCTCCAACGGTAAGACGTATACGTGACTGCTCCGCTTTGAGATCTTTATGTGTGAGTTTGGATGCTCAACCTTTTTATGTGCGTGGAGTTCTCGCAGCTGACTGATGTGTTTGTCCACTTGAACCGAAAAAAGGAAGTGTAATCGGTACACAAGAGGTAGAAGAGCAAACATAGAAGCATACTTCCAAATTTTTTTTTCTTGAAGAATGTTGTATAATATGTGAGATATAATTTAAGGAAAGAGTACCGTATTTGTGGACAATAAAAACGTCATAGAATATTTTTATAGCAATAACATCGTTTGAAATTCTCACGAAAATATATGGGGGGGTGTAAATATCAATATTTATAATTGCGATTTTCAATACTTTATAAATTTGAGCAAGTGGTTCCAATACATGGCAATAATTAATATTTGATAGATATTTTTGCCACTTTCTGTGAGTTTTTATATATTTGCACTCAAGGTAACACATTTTATATTTTCTATTTATACATATATTGTTGGTGCAGTTTCGTTTATTTAAATGTTGTAGCACATTTCAACATTTAATAGAGAGCTAATGAAAAGTATGGCAAGAGTGATGTCAAATTTTCTCTAAACTTTCGCCAGTAAAAAAAGATTAAATTTAGGATTAATCTTGTTTGCTAAATAGCTACTTGGGAATTTCCTGTATATTAAAATATTTCTTAAAAAATTTTAATTTTGTTTTTAACTAACAATTAACTTGAATTACTAATTTTTTATCATTACAAGTTCAAAACATATTATTACATAAAATTTAATTTTGCACCTCATTACAATTACAAAAACTTTTCAATGATTCAATATCTATGAACTACTTTGACCCAATTTTGATAAGGACTTTAAAAAAATGTTTTTAACATATTTTAGAAACTTTTTATTATTTCAGTTATAGTGTATACATGTGAGCATAGCAGTGATGTAAAATACATATTTTTTGTGTAAAAGATATTGTTTCTATAACTAAGAAGGATTTTTTCAGAAAACCTTGTGAAAGGCAGGCGAAAAATTAGGGAAAAAAATTTTTAAAGAGCAAACAAATCTGAAATATTAAAATGCTACAATATTTCGAAATAAATAATTGGAATTCCTTTATATTTTTCATTCTAATCTTGTACTATAAACATATAGCTTTGGTTGCAATTCATTGTCTTTGTATTCACATGAAATGCAATATTATTACTGTTGTCATTTTATATTCTATTTATGACATCTTGACATCACACCACTCCTTCGTCTTTAAAATTCACAAAGCTCCTATCCTGTTTAATATAGATCTTTGAAGGCTATATTAAATCAAAATGCATCATATAATATATCAAAGAAAAATATTTCAGTACCAGGGTGCAAAAACGTGTTTTCAGGAAACACACATTTTAAAAAGATATTTGTTATTCTTGCTAATCCGTTTGATATTCGTGCTTATATAAGCTAGCTTAGGTAATCCGACATACGAGGGGTGATCCAAAAAAAAAAATTTACAAGCAGCAGCATTTGGAAAGTAGAAATTGTGGATGGGAATATTGTTATCCAGAGTGGTGACAGATGGCGCTAGTTGTCTTAGATCGGTCGTTCAAGCAGATAGTGTTAGTACTGGCACTTGAAACAGAGACAGTAATGGCATGAGGTCTATAGAAGGGGTCTCGCACAGAGGTGCGAGCTGTGATACGATTTCTATGGGCCAAGAATGTATCCCCATTCGACATTCGCAGACAAATCGCTGAAGTGTATGGGGACGTAGCAATGAGTAGACAACAGGAGACGAAATGTTGTCATTCTTTTGAAGCGGGCAGAGAGATTGCTTGAAATATTAGCTGGGAGGTGTGGAGTCATCCCCCACACAACCCCTATTTGGCTCCCAGAGACTATTTCCTTTTCCCAGCATTAAAGAAACACTTATCCGAAACAAGGCTCATATCAGACGGTGATGTTCAAAAAGGTACTGAGAACTTGCTCAATAGACACACAGGACAGCACAAAGAGGACCACTACATACAGCATGGAGAAGACAATTATCTTCAGCCGAGGCGTGCACACAGCAGTACACAACAAGACTCTACTGCAAACAGTAGCGCACAGATTAGTTCAGCACTAGCTTGACTCCGTCGCTGCTCTGCTAATCTCTGGAAGACCCGTTGTTTACCATCGATTCCGACTACTACTGGCAGCTGCAGATCGCTTCCTTTTATAAGTCTCAGGAGGCGGGGCTAGAAGCCTCTCAACCAATTAGGAGCTTTCGAGGCGTATCTCGGTTCCCAATGGACGGATCGGGAAAATTCTCGATGTTTCGGGTACAATCTATTTTGGTGCCAAAGTCTTCAAATGGTTACCAAGTTTGTCGCCAAGCTCTGGGAACTCCGACGCGACACCCGGACTCCGTCCAATGCAGATGACTGTAAAACAGTCTTTATGATGATGGAACCCACTATGCTGAGAAGCAGCATCACAGATTCGTGACGTTATGTATATTTATATAAAGCTCAATGTGTGTGTGTGTGAGTGTGTTGGCGCTCTACAGGCCAGATCGTTTGACTTACAGCTACCAAATTTGGTATATATATATACCTTGAAGGTCGGTCCGGTGTCTTTTGTTGATAAAGCATCTTTCCTTTGCCTTGTAAACATTTTTTGGAACACCCTTCGTATTAGGAGATTGATATTCATTGATCTATTTTAGGACGCTCAGATTATTTTCAGTTTGCAATTCCACGCAAAAGCGGCAGCATAAGAATTAATGGAAATTTATTATTCGAAAATCTCAAAAAAATCAGATTTTAAGCGATAAAAGCGCATGGTCTTGAAATACTGTTATGTACATTCACGGTGGAAAATGTAGCTGCTCACTAGGGAGGATGCTGTAGCTAATATAGAGTGTAAAGTACTTGGGATATATCAAGGGTACCTCTTAATGACGTATGATGAGAGCTTTGCATTCCTCACTAATGTTCACTGCGAATTTCCATCCCCTGCCCATTATACTACAGATACTTACTACTATTCATCTCAGTAAGCATTGTGTAATATTTGAGTAACCATGGCTATCATGCATAGAATCCCTTTGTAAAGCAAAACGCCGTCATCATCTAACCTATAAATTGAACCGAAAGGTCAACCTTACACAGAATTTATATTCTATGTTCTCGATAAGAATCATTCGTGTTATTTTCTGCTAAGAATAAAGGTTTATTTAAATTCGTTGATAAAGGAATTAAATATTCATAATGAAAAATGCAAAAGTTGGATCTGCTCAGAATTCTCTGATTTCGGAGAAGAGCACTTTTCGAAGCTTGTGCTTAAGTACACTCACTATGTTTCATGCCAAAAGAGTTAACATAAATTTCAAACTTAACTTAAGCATAAACTTTAAACTAAATATTTTCAGAAGCTAACTACTCATTTTCGAAATCTCGCCTTTTATGATACATAAAATTAATGCTTTATTTAAGAGTAAATTATTTATGAATTATCACTTTTTGAAATTTAATTAAGGTTTGATAACTTAATCATTGATTAATAAAGTTATTTTATTAATATACTTTAAACTTATAGGAAGGAATATTTTAATAAATAAATTTAAGTAAAATATTTATGTTTTAAATAAATTATTTTAAAAAAAACTAGGATAGCTAATGCTACTCTATCAATTATTAAAACCATCAACATTTATTGTATTCTTTAAAACAATCATTGATACATAAAATAAAATTCTTTATCCATTTAATTTCAACATAAAAGTTAAAACTTATTAATGGCAATATTTTACTTGACGAATGTTTATTAAATATTAATACTTTTAAATGTTAAAATTTTAATAATTATTTTTAAATATCTCTTTTTACATATCTTACGGGCATTTATTTAAATAACAATTTTTTTTGAAAAATTAAAACCTAATCGAAATTTGATTTAACTAAATAAATTCTTAGATTTCATTTAAAAATACACAAAATAAGAATTAAATATCACCAAGGCAAAACTATTTTTTTTCAAAATTCAATTTAATTAAGGTATAAAATTAATTTTTAAAGGGTTTTCATTAACATTGATTCATTTTTTAACATTTATTAACATTTAATCATTTTTAGAGAGAAAAAGAAGTTAATTCTTAAAGGAGTTAACATGAAAATTACCAGAAATATGCAAAACTACAATCAGTTAAAATAGTATAGGATATAGTTTAAACTTTCAGTATTGTTGATTCTGAATCATTTATCAGTTAACATGTATCTACATGAAAAATATGGATATTTGATTTTATCTTGCATTGAGTAAAATAAACTTTTCCTTAGAACTCTATATGTACTGAATTAAGATTTC
This sequence comes from Argiope aurantia, assembly GCA_026543865.1. Lineage (NCBI taxonomy): Eukaryota > Metazoa > Arthropoda > Arachnida > Araneae > Araneidae > Argiope > Argiope aurantia. Next base: position 543,394 of record JAPMOR010020145.1, read on the forward strand.
AATTAGTTTAGTTGTATTAGCATTCCGTTTCTAATGCAGTAATATTTTAAACTTGACCACTTAGAACTCTCCTCCTATTTTCACAATATTCCCGCAAGGGAACATATATTTCCAACGGATTTGGTGTGTACCAGGCCACTGACACAGTGATTCTTCGATGGAATAGGGTCTCAAACCAGACCCCAAAGATCTCGAATAGAGACTTGAAAATGAACTTAAATCAAGACTGAATGAAAAAAAGGTATTATATTTATAGAATTATACATATCTGTGAAACCTTTTCTGTGGATTTTCAAACCAAAATATATATCAAAATTGTAAGGAGTCGATTACTCTTAATGAATTCCTAAGGGGCACCTCGTAATTGAGGATGATAAGCTTCCGGTTGGATGGTTAGACCTCGCCACCCTTGTAGGTACAGAAAAAGATGGAGGTCAGCTGCCTTCCATAGTAGACGAGACGTACTTCCCAAGGGAACGGTTGTACCGTGGCCGGTGATGATATTTTGGACTCAACCACAGTTTCCGTCAATGTGGCTGTAGCGCCGGTCCTGTCATTCAGATTTTTCCGTAGGCCTCCAGGTGGGTTGGAGTAACCTGTTATAGGTTACGCTTAATGTTGTTTTCATTGCTAGTTTAGTCACTGCATTTTTTTTTCTTCCCTACAAATATTTTTTTTTAATCCAACAAATACAAAAAAGAATTCTTAAAAAAAAAAACTTTTCAATTGAAGAGTCCACTTAGAAATGTGAAGGAAAAAAAAAGCATGACAAATATCCCCGAAAAAAAACGCCATCTTTTTTCTTACGGTTTCAAATCTTTCGTCAATTTGGACTATTTCGTTCCACTTTACCTCTAATGAACGACACTTTCGATACTTTATTTTATTTTTTTATTTCGCCCCACGATGCCAAGACATAAGGTGAGTTCTCGAAAAAAATTTATCTTTCTTATACTTGGAACTGTTTCTTTCTTTATTTCCTCTCATCCAGATTTACTTCCTTTTCTGTAGGTTAATCAATTGATGGGGAGGTCACGTGACAGTGCCTCCTCATTGTAAGGTCACCCGGTTTCTTAAAGATCACGCGGAAACTTCTTCGGCATCACGACATTCTATTGATTCAGCATGCTCTCAGAAACTATTATCCAATAGATGAGTCAGAGATTTATTTGAATGTCACTGCAAATTAAATTACAGTAGAGAGGAGAAAAAGGAATTCCTTTTCAGTTTTTTCGTTTCTAAAATGTTTAGAATTATTATATAAGAGATGAAAAGAATTTAAATATTTGAAAGAAGGAAGTCTTAAAATAACCTTTTAACAAACAAATAGTGCATACCGATTGATAGAATCAAAAGCTTTCTTTTTCAGTAACGCTTACTTTAGACTAATCATATTAAACCGTTCACCCGGAATTCATTTTGCACATATTATATTAATATATATTATTAATATATATATATATATATATATATATATATATATATATATATAT
>JAPMOR010020145.1:549886-569251 GCA_026543865.1 Argiope aurantia
GACATATTTATGACAAATTTCTTTTAAAAAATGAGTATTCCTTCATAATTAAAAAAACATAATTGAGATACTGAGCGTTTCAGTAATGGATGGTCATTACATTCTCTTTATCGTTAATTAAATATTTATTCAATCACATATTTTGTATTTAAAATTTTTAAGAATAATTTCAAGTTTTATTAAAATATTATTATCTCTAAATGCATTTTTAAAAAAAATTCTAAATGAATGACCATTAAACAATATAAATTTTCTATGATTTTTAATTATATCGGTATTTTGAAGGATAATTTCATTATTTTCATCTTTAAGTTTTTCTTAAATGTAAATTTCTATAAAATAATCAATTTTTATTAATACATAAATAAAGAAAAAATACGATAATGATGAATTAATGAGATGGTTACATTAATTAAGCTGAGAGTAACTAAAGGAAGCTACCATAGCTGCCAGGTTGAATAGAAGCATTTATCGATAGATTACTACTAGGTAAAAGAGAGATGAAATTGGTCTAATTGATTTTAATTGATTGGTTAGTTTAATTATGCAAGAGCCAAAAATACTAATGTTACTCAAAAAGCAAATTTCACCAATTTTTCCAAAATATCTCGTATATTCAGTAAGGAATGATTCATGTTTATTTTTCTGTTTAATTCAACTAGTGGCATGAATTAAAGAACACACGTGGGCGATTACACGCATGGAAGTATCGAATATAAATTAAATAAAAATATTCAAACAGAGATTAATCTCATACATGCGAAGCAGCCAAAACTCAGAAAACTCGTCACTCAAATGTCAGAAAACAGATTTTAGGAAAAAATAATCAATTTTGCAGATAGATAAATGATTATTGCAAACACAGATAAATGCCAGAAGAAACCCTTCGGAAGATTGTTGTGGAGGTATCACAGTTGACACCGATTAGTATATCAAGTGTTTTTAAACATCGTTGGTTGATTTGGCTAAAAACTGGCTAGATATGCTCTATTAACTGGCTTCTACTAATTGAAGAGATGTAAATGGTGCTTTGAAAAAGACATCTATCTTAATCAGCAGGGGGATGCACAATTCATACACGAAAAAATAATTATCATTCAATTTAAGACCTCAGTATATTTGACATGATTTAAGAATCTCCTTTCTTTCACTATCTTCCTGGTAGCTGAACATTATAAAGTCGGGAGTATTTTGATATGTGTGGATATATTATTGAGTATATCCTCTTTAAATATTATCATACATGATGGTGAAACAATTTCCAAAATGTCAATAATGCACTGCATATTTCACAATGATGATACCTTAGAACAGGTGTTTCCTTATATACATAATTTTAATCTTCAGTCTGTGTCTTTAAGCGCATAAAAACTTGTTCATAGCTGTGCATATTATTTTTGATTTCTTAATATTGCTAAATAATTTGCAAAAATTTTTGCGAATTATCACGACGAACAAAACCAACGTACTTTTTATGCTTGCATACATTTCAAAAAGTTTTTCACGATCTCTTACAAAAATTATTCCTACACGTAAATATCATCTTAGCATCAAAAACTTATTAAGCTGTATAATTTAAAATATGTTAAAAATGAAATAAAAATTTTTTGAAATGAAAAAAAATTATTTTTAACAAGATGGTTAGAAATAGAAACAGAAATTTCCCACATCACTAAACATCCATATTGTTACAAATTATATGTAAAAAATCAAATGTTTCAGAGAAATAAATATATCATAAAGTGTAATTTTCAGTGTTAATTTAAAAATTAAAATGAATTTTAGAATTTGCAGAAGTGTAAACATATTTGAATTATTGCTTTATTATCTGCATTTCACATGGGATATAAAAAAAGAAAATATTTTATTCTTTAAAAGCGAGCATGAAGACAAATCATAAGATGTAAACTTGTTTTTTATATCCAGACTAATACTTTAAAATAGCTATAATCCCCATAGCACATTATAATGTTCCTATTTTAAATCATGTATACATTTGTATTTAAATAGGTCATTTGTTGATATCATAGAATGACTGTTGCAATAACCATTGCAGTATGTTTAAAATTATAGCTCTTCACAATATAAAATTTATTTAATTCGAATTATTTATCTTTTTTTTATATAGTTGGTATTTGATTAAAGCTTATGCATATATATATGTATCAAATATCTTGATTTAAAAAATTGCATCTTAATAATACGACAATAATGCAAAAATCAAAAGTTTGATTGCGTTTTTTTGGAATGGCATTAAAACAGGTTACGTAAAAGAAAAATATTTCTCATTACTCCGGTTTGCCTTCAAAATTTTTATTTTATTTCGGTTTTTTGTTGCATATTCATTTTTGTATGTATGCTTACTTTGTTGTACAAAAATTTAATTTCTTTTCAGTTCTGACTTGAAATTATTCGTCTTGTGTTCATATCTTTTAATAAAAATTTATGATAGAACCAATTTCCACTTTGATGTTTAAATATCTTTCATCCAACGCAGTCTACATTTCATGAAATCATATTTCTCAAAGGTGTGTATTTATGTAAGTTCGTTTATTATCATTAATTACAGAACTGATCACATTTTAATAACAACTCTTAAAATTCCAGTTTTTTTACATACTAAAATTATGAGTTGACAATGTGGGTTAACAATTTCTGTTGCCTCGAAAAGTTAATAGTTAACTGAAGGCACCAGAACTTTCTTAATTAGAGTATAAATACAGAATTTTTTGCTTCGTTTTATAATATATTTGCATATTTTTAATTTTTAATTTTTTTTCGGAAATCTGCATTAAAGTTAGATAAATAATTTTCAAACACGAAATCAGGATGCAAGGAATTTTATTACAGAATATATTTTCTTTATAAACTTTTAAAGAAATTGGGTCTGTCATTACGACGAAAATCTAATTCTTATAACTCTGTGCGTCAGTAGTTATTTTCTTGCGTCCCATGCAAAAAGAAAAAAAAAATGTGACTTTAAAATGAGCAGGGGAATCTTGAGATTCCCACTTTCTAAATTTAGAATTCCAATCGCTATACTTCGAAGAAAGAAAGTAAAATAAAAATAAAAAAAATAAAAAATGGAAATCGTAGAAGTTCGACTGTCTGATCCGTCGAGTTTCAGTTCATTTGGACGTTATTCAACACCTACACCCATCTCGATTGTAGACGTCCCTTCAAGGTAGTGCCAAATGGGACGAGAGGCGAAAAAAATTGAAAGGAATATATACTTAATATAGATGATAGATCTCGAGTTGCAAGGATGGACGAAGATGAAGTGCCTGGATTAGCTGAAGGGAACCATTGGCGGCCGGATTTTCGAGGGGAATAGAAAAGAGGAGCATTCATCTCGATGTCAAATGGGTTTTTGTCACAGATTCACTAATAGAGTCTCCATACATTATATTTTTGGCACATTTGTACCAAGTGAAAATTACTTGGCTTATAATTTACTGCAATGTAAACAAATCAAAATATCTTGTATATAATTTGGGCATTTTATTAAATAAAATATGTTCTCACATAGAAGAATCCAATATTAGTCCACAAAAAGATAAACGGGTTTTTTATAAGCAATCCTGCGAAAGTCCGCTCAGGCAAGATAAATCAGAGAGAGATGATAGAGATATCTAAGTCCGTGGACTCTTATATTTTCCAACAGAGCCAAGAAAGCATAAATCAGAATAAGAATGCAAGAAATAGATTTAAAAGTTGAGGATTTTAGGAATATAGTAGAATCAATATAATGAAATTAAACAATAGATATGCTAATAAAATATAAATTTTAAAAAATTAAAAATAATACAATTATAAAGTAAAAATTGTTGTATAGCTAAGTATTATTAATGCATAGAGAAGTATAAATTTTATTTTTAAATGAAATTTCATTATATAATCTTAAGGTATATTTGTATACTTCTAAAAAATTATAGTTAATTAGAGAAAACTTCTAAAACGAAAATCAGATAATTCTTTTTTCTTTCAGTGGAAAAGTAATTTTCTATAAGCAGCAATGGTGATTTAAAATCAAAATATACACTTATTTTCTGTGCTTATGTAAAAGATCCGAAACCGTTTTGCCAAATTTGATATCAGAATCAGAAAACTAGAAAAGATAATTTGATAGTTTTGTTATTTTTTGAAATGGCAATGAATTTAGATTTTTTAAAAATAAAATTAAAGAATATGGTTCTGATATACTGATGGAATTAAAATAAAGGAACACTACAATTCAGTGTGTGGTGTTTCATGTTGGTAAATGTAGCCCGATAGAGAAAAATGAAACATCATCAGAGCCTGATGATGTCTACTACTAGTTCAATGATGTCATTTGCATTTAGACTAAATGTATATCCATATTTTAATTTAATTTTGATGCAAAATTTATGCAAATATTAATATGACATGTTTGCTTTATAATTAAATATCTTTTAATAACTTCTTTGAAATCACATGGATAGAAACTTAATGAATTTCAAGTTTATACTCATTTCAATCAAACGGCTACAGGTGATATTTTGGAGGAAATCATTTGTTAAACAGAAGATAAAGCAGAAATTATGGAAGCAATCTTATTTCACTTTATATATAACGGATTAATATTTAATTATGCCATTATATTATGAATTATTTCCATAAAGAATTGGTAACCCCAACACTATATTTCAAAATTTAGTTGTTCCATTTTAGTATTATTATGAAAAAGAAAAAAAAATAGCACAAAAATAGATTTTTTGATAAGTTTAGTTATATTAATGTCCCATTTTAAAGTTACACTAGGGCAATTTTGGGGCGGATCCAGTAATTTTGAACCGCTGTCAAATGACGAGGATGACACCTATGCTAGCACACATCCTCTCCATACCACAGCACACTAGTAGCGGAAAGGCGTTTGGCCCGAATGGATTAAGCGCGCACTAGAGCCGCTTACACAACAGTTCTTCAGTGGAATATGGTCTCGAACCTTAAACCCACCGGTTCGAAAGCCGAGATCTTACCACCAGACCACCGTGGCCCCACTGAAACGAAACTAGCTTCATTTTAAATAAAATGAGCATGCTAGATCCGAACCATAAGGTATAATTCCTTATAGAAAGTGTTTCAAATTTCAGTAAGAGAATTTATCTTTCAGTTGCTAATAATTTTTAGAAGAAAACATCATAGACAATTTGAATAAGAAAAGCAATCTGAATGGAGAAAAACTTAAATATGAAGAAAGAAAATATAAAATGCTGTTGTTCCAGCAATTTGAAAATCGGTTTTAGATATTCAGCATTTCAAGAATAGAATTTTGTGTAAGTAAATAAGAAAAAAATTTAATTTTGAAGTTCAGTTTGTAGTTTTTATTTTTTTATTTTTAGTATTCTGGAATATAATGCCCTAAGTCTTACACTATTATTTAGTAATATTAGTTTTTCGGTTATGAAAAAGGTTTTAAAATCTATAATATAAAGAAAAATAATGTTCCATTTGTATATTATTTGCCAAATGCTCGTGATTCGTGAATTCGAAAATTCTATTTTATAAGCAAAACTCACATTGTTTATAAGTAGTAAAGTGTCTTCCTCATTATGTGTTTGAATTTTTCTAATATACTAAAAAATTAAAGAAAACGAAATATGAAAAACTGTTATTTTAATTTGGGAAAGGGGAATAACATAGTTGAAATTTCTGGAATAAAAAATAAAACAATGATACATACAATTTAGAATTAGCTTTACTCTGATTAAGTATCCGGAATAGTTGAATGATCGTTGTCATGAAATCGAGATTGGAACATAAAAGACATTACTAAAATGGACCATACTCAATTTTATGATGGAATTCCTCCCATAAGATGAGCGGACTATCAATGAAGTGGACTGAACGAAAACCTGCTTCATTATCCAATAACCGCTTACACATCGTGCTGCTCAGCGTTGTAAAAATATTATATGGGCCATATTTCCTAAGATAGAACTCTCCTAAAGAATATATTCAGTCCATCAATTAAACATTTTAATGAAAAAACAGATAAAATAATACACAATTTCAACTTTTGAACTTATAATTCAAAAATTATCTTGTTTTTATGTTTATAAAATCATCATATTTAAGAAGATAATAGTTTAAAAATAAATTTTGAATAATGAATGTCTCAAATGAGTTTTAAAAAAGTATCATTAAAAGTTTTATAATTTTCTTTTACTTTAGTTTATAACAAAAATTATTTCTTATCGAAATATTCTGCGTTAATGATGGTATATTCTACTTTGTATATGATGATATATTCTGCTGATATATATTCTGATTTAATGATGATTTATTTTGAAAGTACATGCAAGCATAAGATTTGCTCTCTTCCCTCTACCTCTGTTGGAAAGGGGATTTAATGTGCCCTAGACAGATACAAAATGAAGGATTTTCGACAGTATCAGTTTCGGTTTCAAAGTTCTCCAATTCGGAAGCTAAAATCTATCTCTAGGTCATGACATGACATCATAATTAATTATGAAGTTGATTAAATCATGCAGAAGCTTAAGAAAATTCAGCGGAATTTGATAATTTTGATTTTATTAACTACTGTTGCAGAGTAACGGATATAATTATCTGATTTTGTATTCAGCACGAAATCATGCATATAATTTTTTATATCAAATTATTTGTACTTTCAACGCAATTAAATTTATTTAAGAGAAAGTAAAAGTAGATATTGTAGCTAATTTACCGATTCTGGGATATATTAGAACCTTTTCAAATTTATCAAAAGCTTTTCTAATGAAATCTAAACATTTTCAGATTTAAAATTACTTAAATAAACATCATTAAGGTGAGTCAATAATTCCACGTTTGCAATCCACAATATTAATTTTTCCAAAACACTAATCACATTAAGAAAGATAAACATTTTATATCAGAATGAAAACAATTAATTTGTTTGTGATATGCAAATTTCATTATATTCAAATGACAGATTGCTTATATTATATATATATATATATATATATATATATATAATTTCTATGTTATTTTAAATAAAATATTTAATTGAAAATATCTTTTTATTATAGTCATTTAATTCACATAAGAATTCTCACTTATTTGTGATAGGAATATATTTGTAATGCATTTCTGTTTCATATGTACATAATTTAGATGCTATATATGTTAAGTGCAAATAAACTACTTAAATGAATTTATTTCAATTGAAACAGGGTATCTCGACAAGTTATTAATTTAATATTCTCCAAGTTTTCGGAAGAGAAACTCATTTCATATTGAATTATTTTTAATCCCTGGTGTTGTAGGTATTTGAAAATAATACTAATATAAATATACGTATTGACAGAATATGCAAATAATCATTTGCTGAATATGAATGTCTTCATGTATTAATCATTTGCTGAATATGAATTTGCTGAATAGAATATTCAAAGACATATATTGCCTTTCCTTAAGTTCTCTCTTAGTACATTTCATTTGTTTATTTTCCGTTTAATATATCGGCTAAATGATAATATGAAGGAAATATATTTAATAAAAATAATCTATTTATTCATCAAATAGTTTTCATATTAATTCAGAAAAATATATTCTTAATATAAAGGATTTCTTCACTCTGTTTCGATATAGATTTGTGCAAATGTTCCCACATTTTAATATAAGTTCACAATTCTTAGCAGGGAATATTAGATGTATATAATTTTAATGAATTTTTTAAAGTATACTTGGTATTTACAATTTTATTAGGAATTGTTTTAATAAAATGTGATTGATAATTAAAAATAAAACACGATTTTTGAATTCTACCTTTTTATATGGGATCATTCACATGTCTAGGAGCAATTTCTGCCTGCAGTATCTGGCTAGTTCTTAGTTGTTTTAGTTTAAACAAAAAAATAACTCTAAAGATTGAAGAATTAGCTAATCCATTAACATTATTACGATCTTCCATATATAGGTATATGCGATTCTTATATTTTAATGAACATACCCACGAAAATATAAGAAAATATTGTAATATTGCGGTTATTTGAGCCCTTCTGTATACTATATTTGATCAGATATTCAATTTCTTTTAGAGTTATTATTTACAGATTCAATCAAAACTCAAATTATAACTATAATAACTATAATAGAAATTTTAAAAAAGTACTTTTCGCCTTTATTGTTTTATTTGATGAAATCAAATTGAATACCCATTAAAAAAATTGCGATTTGTTTCCTTATCTATTTTATTAGATTATTGTAATCGTTAAGAATTTAAAATATTTAAATATTTTAATAAAAAGGAGCTGTAAGTAAGCAAATAGAAGATTTATTTGAAGAGAAGATTTATGGACTCTGTCTGACAACAGTAGTTTTAATTATTTTTATTCAACCACGTTAAAAATAAATAAACCCATGAATTATTCGAATCAATCAAAAAGGAGCTTTGCAAATTTATCTGCAGTTTGATTCGCACAGACACAGATTACAGACCTATCAATAATGTTTTGAGATTGACTTATTTATATAGCATTTGTACCGGACCATAGGTAGAACAAAATGTACATCACCTCAATATTTAAGATCATGTGCTTACATAGAATTAGAAAGAGATACTTATTTGCAGATATAATATTATTATTATGTACTTATTTCCATAATATTAGATTTTAAAGCTGTAAGAGAACTAATGCTGTAAAATTTACTTTTGAATCTTGATTAGTACGTGGCGAAGACACTTAAAGTAGAATCTTGCTATAGTCAAATCTTCATGTAAGGAATTTTTATCAATTACCACATAATTCTTTATTTACCATCATCAACAGAAACTGTAATTTATAGAAAAAAATAGCCTCCGAAGAATCCTATTTTGAGCTGTTTGATTTTGAAACCAATTCAAGTTGTTGAATCAACATTATTAATATTCATATTAACACAATGAGCTTTAAAACTTAATAATTGTTTTGATATTATGCAACATATTAACGGATTATTTGAGATTTTTCCACTTAACTATTTAATTATTTTCCGGTATTTAATTAAATCTCTTTGTTTTTAAATTAAATTATAAGTTGTTAGAATAACTAAGATGCTTTTGGATTTCAAGAATTTTTCTAACTTTCTTTCAACTTTCCCATGGATGCCTTAGTTTATGAAATTAAGATAATTTACTGCTGGCATAACGGAGAAGGAAATCAGATATTTAATTTATAGCAAAACAATCTACTTTTCAATTTTTATTAAAATATGATTTCCTACTAACTTAAAGTTCTATTATTTCCTTTAAATTATTTAAGTCAAATTTATATAATCCCATTCTTTTCTATTTCTGATAATTACTTCTGATATCATTAACATTTTGGTTGTTGCAAGAACCATTTGACACGCTTGTGTGATTAACATGTATTATCTAGTTAGACGGCCCCTTTTATGCTATCATTAAGAGATAACACAAAAGGAGGTATTCACAAGTGTGAGCCATGCAATTAATCCATATAAATTACTCGGTTATCCTTTTACATATGATAAAATATAATTATTTTCAAATATTACAATTTTACTTAAAACTAAGTCTATTAATCAAGGAACATCAAACATTTTTACTATAAACTATTTTATCATTTAATTCTGAAAGAATTTATCATCCTTGTAGGATCCATCCAGATTCGTTTCTTTCCTTTATTGATACATAATAAGATACAGAAGATACAAAATATCGTATCATATTGTACTTGCTGAATTTTCTTAATATCTGGCAGCTGGTTCGATTCTGCGTGTCGCTTTTCAGATATGATTGATACTTCCAGAAAAGCGCGAAAAACGAACTTGATGCCTCGTGAGTTGATGATAGGGAAGAAAGAAAACATTTCCTAGCAGAAAAAGAAACTAATTTTCCCTAAGCCAACCGTTTTCGAAGAGTTTCGGGTGACGGGCCGATGATATATCGAGATATTGTACCGTGAGATATTCCTTCCTTTTCCCCAGACAGGGATTTTCGCTAAAACCTAAAAGAGCCGTCGGTGGCCAATAAACCTAACACGCGTAGGAATTTACTTCCAAGAAATCCTGAAACAAATAAAGTGAGTCGGGAGAGTTTACCTGCTAATACCCCTTAAGGAAATGTGATCTTCATAAGAGTTTTAAAAAGTTAAATAACACTTGTAATTCCTCAGGCAGTTTCTGATAATTATTACCCGATAACGAAGTGCGTAATTGAGAAAGTAGTCTGCTAAGAATTTTTCTGTGTTTTAGTTTCAGCATTTATTTAGAAAATTAGAATAAATTATTTGACAAAACTGTTTGAATATAATCACATATCTGGATATATTGATACGAAATTTCGTAATTATTCATTAATTTCTCCGAAATAATATTTTTGCTCATAATCACCCTCTGTATTTAATAATTATATCTAATTAATAAGATCAGAAAACTGATTTTTTTTTCTCTGTACTTCTGAACATATTCATAATTAAAAGATAATCAGCCAAAGATTATAGTCACGTCAGCTTTGGCATTAGTTTGTGAGCAATTTAGTAACGGAGGATGAAAGATTTGGCAATATTTTTGGCACAAAAGAAGGTTTTGGGTATATTATGGATATTCTCTGTTTGATATCGTTAAAACTACCCTTCTTTGTTTTCATATGGAAGAGGTAAATAAGTTAATTAATTTTTCATAAAGCTAAAAGGAGTAATTAAAAAAGTAAGGTAGTTGAAATGCAATCTTATCTAGAAAAAAATTTTGACACCAAGGTAGAAAAAAATTAAGAATTCGTGATTCGGATTTAGAAAATAGTTTATTAAAAGCAGCTTGAATTAAAAATATCCCAAATACTATACAAAACTATTTTTATCATTGAGACTAAACTGATAATACCAGGAAAGAACATTAATAAAAATATGCAATATAATTATCAAATCATATTTTATATTATGATGAATATCTCGTCCCTTGTTTCTAATAAGCAGCATTAGCTAGTTAATATGTCTCTAGACTATGGCCAGACGGAACAGCAAATATATTCAAATTTGTTGCAAGAAGAGAAAAATGATTTACTTATTATATTATCTTTAATCAAAGAGATAAGATAAGATTTTTCTTCTTATTAATTAGATATAAATTATTGTACTTGATCTATTTAACTGGTAATCACAAATGTGGAAATATAAAGGAGCAGCTAAATTTAAATGATCTTGATGTGACAGAAGACATCATATCTAAATTTTCTTAAGTACAATAAAATAATTATACATTTCAGCCTTACAGCAACCAATTCGAATCAATGTGGAAAAAAAAAGCTTTCAGTCCTTATATTCAGCCTTTAAGAAAGCTTTAATAATAATGTAAAGTGTGAAAGAAATTTTAATCCCTACTACCAAAAAACAAATTTAATCTATAACAAAAGTTTCCTTATTTCTAATTCTATCATCATTATCCTGTTTGATTTCAAGATCAGATCCAGAAACTTCATTCAGATTAAATAGAAAAATGATGAAATTTAATTTTAAATTCTAGACTGAATATAGAAAATGTTTTTGTATAAATAAAGGCGTTAGGAAAAAATATACATTCGTTAGAATTATCCGTACATTTCAAACTTTCTTCGTTAAGTAGTAAACATTGTTTAACTAAGAGACAAGATGAAATCGATAAATTACGTCTAAATGGTTTATAGTTAAAGCTTTCCTTTAGCTAGCACGCAACCACGCAGTAGCGTGAAATACATGACCTTATCCAGGTTATTTAATTATTTAGATTCATGTCTGTACTAAATATCCCTCACAATCCAGATTGAGAAATTAATGTACTTACTCTCGATTCAAAATTATAGAAATATTAGATCTTGAATACTTCTTGAAGGAATATTTCTTAGACGAATATATAAACTATATACTATGTATCGGAATATGCATTAAAATTTTTATCATGGCCTTTAATGAGTGGGTGTACTTGCGATCGCTGGTTTCTAGATTCTTATCATCGATAGCACATGTGATCCATTTATAAAGTTAAATGTTTCAATGTGAGAAGTGCTTACCCTTTCGACGCTCTCTCCTGTACACTGAAATTTCTGTTTTTTCTCTGTTTTCCGCAGCATTAGAAGAAACAAAAATAAAAACTGAAACATGTACAAAACGTTTTAAAATGTAGAGGAATGCTTGAAGCGCGTTACGGCAGTCCTGCAGAAGTTTCGCTTGAACGCGCTAGATGCGTTATGGACGACGAAGAGGTTAAACTTTGTTCTTTGTTTTTAACATTTGAGACAATTCCACATACAGACTTATTTATGAAAGTGAGCGTTCATTTACGTACAATGGGATAAACTCTATAAGAGAGATGAAGATATTTATAATATTTTTAAATAAATGTAAACTATATATTTCTTTCATAAAACACATTATAAAGTATCTATTTAAGATCGTATGAATTTGTTTGCCAATGTTAGTTTTTCACAATTGGTGTAATACATGCATAAAATGCAAGAAATGGATTAGATCATGCAGTAAGAATCGCAAGTATATTGTAATATAAAATAATAATATCCCAATGTATAGCCTGAAAGTTTTAAGAGTGAAATTCCATATCATACAGAAACAAAATACATTACTCTCCAAAATTTTCTCCCATAATCTTTAATAAAGATGCTATTCTAATAAATTCCTTTCATGACATTGGTGTACAAAATTACGAAATATTAACCTTTGGCAGGAATTTAGCATTTTTATTGAATCTATCGTTTGATCTTTAGAGTGTGTTTTGGCAATTATTTTCTGGCATGCGGTCAAAATTATTTAAAAAAATTGGATTCTGTACAGGTTTTTCCAGATGATTAAAAGAAATTGGCATAAAACTACACAAGTAGTTATAAAATGCCATACTGAACTTCATATTTTAAAATCACTGCGTTTTTGATTTTTCGCGTTTACATGTTTTTGAAAGTACAGACAGACATACGGTCAACCTCTTGATAGATTTCGATAAGTGTCTGTACTATAGACATTAAATATGTGTACCAACATTTATGTATCTAATAGTTATCGCCTAAAATTATATTCAAGCAGCCGGGCAGATAAACATCCTTATAACTGATTTTGCACAGAGTTTAAATCATATATATAAATGATTGCGAAACGATTAAGGAAATAAATAAAGTAAACAATAATACACAATTATTTACCTCAATATAAATAGAAATTTTTGAATCAGTCAAAAAAAAATTTAGATTTTTCCTGTAAACTTAGGAGAATCCCATCGTTTTGATCTTCACATTTGTTTAAACTCCTAATTGAATAACTTATCCTATTTAAGACATTTATATTTATTTTAGTTCATATAGGAGTTTTAAGGCAAGTACAGATTTTTATATTTTTAATTAATTGCTTTTATGAGATGTGAGTGAATTATTGATTTCATAATACAAGTTTGGGAATTCCTTACCGAGCAAATCATTGTAGACACAGAAGTTAAGGGAGAAAACAGAGAAAGATTCTAGACAATGAAAGAAAATGTATGAAACACTAAAATAATTCTTTTTTGTTTTGTCGTTTGACTATTTAAGCCAAATTTTTGCGCTGTAGCTTCTGAGGGTAAAGACCCCTGAGCACCCGAGGGCAGAAGTTTGACTTCTAGCTCAAAGATAGATACACACACACACTCGTTTGCATAACCCCTTTTTACAGAGGGGCTCATTCACGCACCTCACAGAGAGAACACAAGGACGCGAACAACCCTGCCCGCACAAGGACTTGAACATGGAACGCCTAGATCACGGGGAAAAAAGCACTACCCCTAGACCAGGACTCCATCAAAGAATCTGTTGTTACATTTTTAAGGAATACACCAATCTACTTATGCTTCATTGCCCATCTTCAGATCTGCTGGAAGAAGTAAATTATTTAAAAATTTACCATGATATCTAGTCTAACCCTAAAATTCATTATTTCTAAATAAAATTTTTCTCTATATTCTCTCACATAAAAAAAATCTCTTTCTGATTCCCTAAGCAAATCCCATCAGTTCTTAATGAATCTTCTCTTCTACCACTTAAAACTCAGCGCGCTCAACAATGGTGGAAACACCGGGACAGTTCCGACTTCAAGGTAGGGGTTAAAGAAGGCGATGCGGAGCCTGCTTCGCTTTCAGCAATTAGTATCCCTCCCTTCCCTTTTCTTGAGATCCGAGTCTCAATATCCCCCCACGGCCGACCTCCACGTTTAATTGCAACATTTGAATTCCCGTTTGACTCTCGCTGCCTCCACGCGATAAGCTCGCTCTATAATTACTCACAAAGATAAAACTGGGCGGAGGGAGCGTGTTGAGCTCGTTTCGAAAGCATTTTCGTCGGATGCTAAATCTACTTGCGAGACATAAATTTTCGATGCGAGCCTTCTGACAAGGATTTCCTCAGTCAGCGTCTGCAGAAGCATTGTGATGAATCCGAAAGATCAATTCGATGCAGGTCTCCATATCGGAGGCGGGGGACTGACAATGCGCATATGGTGCTCAAGCCTAAAGCCATTTGAGATTTGATGGCTCTGGGCAATTTCAAAACGAGTCTTATCTCGTATATGACAATGAACCCGATCACTGCCTGAGGGAGACTGTCTATATGTATTGACATATTTTACTATTATGTCAATACAGAATATATAACAACGTTGGCTTTCAAATTATACTAATATAAACAAAAAATTTAGGTAGAGAAATAAATATTTATATACTCCACTATGTGACCTAATTCGGCTTGAAGACCGAAAGAATAGCAAAATAATAATACTAATAATAAATAAATACATCTCGAAAAAACTAACGCTTTATAAATGATTATTCCTGTCTCACTCTTATGATTAAATATCTCCTCTTTATACTACTTCCCCACTTATACTCATATTTTCTAAATTCTTTAGTGCTCAAGCCTAAAGTCACTTGAGCGATGATGGCTCCGAGCAATTTCAAATTGAGTCTTATCTCGTAAATAACAATAAGAAAGATGACTGTATGTACCTGTGTGAAAGATGACTGTATAAATCCTTCCCCTCATATGATTAAATATTATCTCTTCATAGCAATATCCTCTCTTACTTATACCATCTAATTTATTTCTGCCACTTAAGAAGTTCTTGTTATGAACTGAACTGTGCGTTTCATATTATTTTCGAAAAAGTAATACATGAATACACCAGACATTTTAGGCTGTATTCAATAACTACTACCTCATTAACAGAAAAAAAATCATGTACGTATTACAACATGAATAAGAATATATTAGACGGACCAAGGACTTCTCAACAACGAAATGACAGAATATCAGGATTTAACTCAGTTTAGCAATTTTTTCTTTCAATTGAGTAAAATAAAGTAGAAATGAAAATTAAAAACATTTATAATAATCAAGAGAAATTGAATAATCTTTATTGAATCACATCCCCATTTTCCCGTCAAAACATAAAATTGGACACCTGGATGGAATAGATAGTTTTAATCGAAATCCATCCTTATAAGAGGCTACGACAGAGAAAGAAAATATTTTTATTTTAGGGCAGTCAAACTGAAGATTTTACATTAGATGTAAGAATTTTTTTTCCCGGGGGAACGACAAACAAGATGAAAAAGGTGGTACATGGTTATTTCATACCAGCCCGCACTCTGTCATTCACTCAGATTTCCACTCAGCATATAGCAGACCAGAAAAAAAATGTCTTTCAACACGGAAATTCCTTTGAAAAACTATTAACTGTTGAAGCAATTACATACTAGTGTGTGCTTGTCTCATATACACGTTTTCAATTACTTAAAATCGCTTAAAGAATAAAGTCAGTGAGAGATATATGACTAACTGCAACGTAGCAAAACAGGTAGGTTCGAGAATTGTTTTCGGTATCAGAATACATTTATTTTGATATAACATTTGATATATTCTGTTATATTTTGATACAACAGAATTAAGGCTGGAAGGAAAGATAAATAATTACGCTGGAATTACTTTTTACGTTTCAGTTAATGCAAAAATAAACATTTAGACAAATGACAAGCATTTCTCCTATATTCACAAGCATGAGTTTATATTTGCTTCTATAAAATCTCAATCAAAATGGGTGTTCGAGCAACAGGCGAGAATGGTACCATCAAGACAAGCCCATGCATTGAAGCTACTTTCACGTTTGAATGCTGTCTATGAATATAGATAATCACGAAATAGGGAAAAGTATTACAGCATCTATCAATGCGTGCGAAATATCAGTTTAAGTTGCTATTTCACATTCAGTTTATAATAAACATCGATTCGACTTCAGGTTATTAATCATTTTCAAAAATTTCTATCTATATTTTTTGTCTGTATTTATGAATTGTTAATATATTTATGAATAATTAGATATTTTTGGAGCACAATACTAAAATTATTTCAAATTTGAATATCTTTGACTCAGATAAATTAAAAAAATATATAATGAGAAGAAGATTTGAAAATGTAGTTATACATTAAATATTTAAAAGGGGGAAGAATTATGCAATTAACGAAGGCATTTTTTTCACATTTTAAAATAACAAGATATATTCCTACATTGGGATATTGGCATGCAGGCAAGAAAATGCATGACCCTTTTTTCAAACACTCAATGAATTCTCCCTTGTGTTTATTCATAGGATATAAATTCCTTGTAAACTTCCACAAAAATACGGAGAATTGAAATAGAAATAATAAGAAAACTTTTCTCGATAAATAATAAGAGAACTTTTCCCGAACAAGTAAAAAAAAACTGTAATTCCTTATTATTGTAGCTATTTTGGTAACCCAAACGAACCTTTCATCTGCTTACCCTGAAGTTTCAACGAGCTGCAAGTATCTCTCTTTTCTGCAGTATTTTATTATTTTCATGGTCTAGTATGTTTATTTTTTGCTATTAAGATTTGAGCTATATTATGATTTTACCGAGGAGTACATAATTTAATTCAGTTGGTCAAAAAATATTTAAACCAGCTAGCAAACATTGCAATGATTTAAAATAATAGGCAGTCAGCGGATTAAGAGGAGAAAAATTCTTCTGCAACATTCATTTATAATGCATTATCTGCACCATACATTAAAAATGAATATGCCATCTGTTATTCTGTATGTTCAGTTATGAAGGAGTTGGAATGATAGCCTAAAAATGCATATATATTCATGAATAGTACTAACATTAATTTCTATATTTCTGTATAATAAAGATTCAGCTTAGAATATTTGTAATATGCCTTATAAGAGAATAAATACACAACCATAGTTCATTTTATATACCGGTAACAGTTTGAATTCCCTACGTTATGAGTGTCATATATAATCAGAATCCAAGAATCACGGCGTAGAAGTTCTGTTTTACAAGTGATGATTGTGGTTTTATAATTTAAAGCAATGATGTCTTGTTCGCGAGATGCATGCCATATGCTTTGCTCCAATTTATTTTTGGAATCCATTGCATATTTAGAGAAATAAAGATGATACGATATCGCACAACACGGCATTCGACTAAGTCCTCTATTGATTTTATACGGCATGAGCAGTTTATCATCGGACCATGATACCATGCATTGCTTTCATTGTTGTGACAAATGAACCCTGAAAAATTAGGATCTATGGCTCCGTTCGAATATTTTTAATTATTACAGATGATAATTTAAGGATTTTAATAAAAGTTTTAATTTGGTCCATGTTATTAAAATGATTAGAAAGAAAATACACACAAATTGTACAGGTTAAGCAAAGCCATTTAATTAACCTATAATAATTGCTAAATAAGACTACTTAACAATGTCTTCATTGAAATGCTAGGAAATATATGTTAAATGGTTACTGCTATAATCTTAAATATTCCTTAAATATTTATCTTGAAGAAACGCATTCTTGATATATGTTCTTCGGTTGATATGATTCATACCATCTCCAACTCAAACACAGAAGGAACTAGTGATACATTTTTCGCAGAAACAGTTTCGGAAAGATATTTTCTTGGCGAAGCAAGATGACGTGCCGTCCTCCTGACTAAATAAGACGCCTGGAAGGATGCGTGACAATTTACATCCGTGCTCGTGGCCAACGGAGTCGGTCGGCCTCATGTAATCTATCAGGAGTAAGAAGATAATGCATTTTTCAATGGATTGTGACTGTATTCTGTGGCTTATATGAAAATTTATGAAACTGGTCTTCATGGTCTTCTCGTGAAACGCATATCAATACAAATGATCATACGTTCATATCTCTACTATTTTTTTGGCCTGTAATATACATTTTATGAAACATTTTTATCTAGAATGATTCCAATATATGAAACTAAATAATTTGTCAAGGTTCCAGGCAGATAATCATCATGCATAATTTGAATTTGTGTAATAAACGTAAGTAAAATGCTTGATTTCTTAGATCTAATGATGAAATTCGTTTAAAATTATTATTTTAACAAACAATTGCGAGCAATGCAAAAATTAATTGTCCGACGTATTTCTACCAAACTATTATTTAGAATTTCATTTACGCTAAGTGAAAAAAATTTAGCTTCAATCTCACTTTTTCACATTAAATTTTAATTTCTTATATTCAATCAAAGATCAATTTTCTAGTATTAAGAATTCACATTTTCTAAGGAAGAGGGCTTAAAAAAACTGATTTATCTCATGAAGAGATGGATTGGAGAGTACCTATAAAATCCTAATCGTTATCTGGGAAACTTATTTACCTTGTGTTAACCTTGTTATTCATAGTGATTAATAAAAAAATGTATTTATCTTTGTAATTGAATAGTAAAAAAGTTAAAAACTTGAATATGTATTAAACAACTTTCAGACTGTGTGGGTCCATTATTTACTTCAGAAGGTTTCATTTTAGAAATGTTAATTTTTTCCCAAGCTATATATATATATATTTTAAATCCAAAAATTTTGCAGCACCATTTCGCACCACCAAAAGTCTATTCATTTAAAAGTTACAAAATAATAAAAACTCACAATTGAAACTTAAAAAAAAAAATCAAAATATTGAAAACTGCAATCTCCATTTTCTTTAGAATGAGCAGCAATCATGGTCAATATTGATTTAACAAAAAGATACCTTTTCTTTTTTAAGCTATATAATCTGAAAGTGAATGCATCCTTTTGATCCTTTTAATGTAGATATGCAATATTTTAATGTGGAGGGGTATTTGCCTATGATGAATATTTATTTCGTAATATATATATATATATATACACACACATATATATACACATATATATGCATATATATACACATATATATGCATATATATATTTATATATATATACACATATATATGCATATATATATATATATATATATATATACACATATATATTCACATATATATATATATACACACATATATATTCACATATATATACACA
>JAPMOR010020145.1:569651-580235 GCA_026543865.1 Argiope aurantia
TTGACTTCTTAGCATAAGGAAATGTGGCATGCAATTTGATAACTTCGGTTGATATTTATTACAAGCTTACAGATTTGATGTTTTGACAATTTACCGAATACAGCTAAACAATTTGGAAAATGTACTGAATTTATTTACATAGTCTTATGCGTTTTTTAGATGAAATTGACTTGATATTAAAACGGATTTTGATAGACTTCATACAAAAATTTATATAGACATGGAGTGCTTTTTTTTAAATTTTATAAGCCAGTATTTTTATATTTTAAATATTGTATGGCATAAATAGATTTCGTTACAGTTCACACAGGAAAGTAAATATCCAATTATAAATACATTTTGTTAAATTGACTCTAAAAAGAAACTCATTAACTGGAACATCATTTGATACATAGATGATGGAATTTAAATTCAATTTTAGTTTTACTCGGGGGAGTAAATCCTAACCAAAAGACAAAGATTAATTGTCAACTAAAAGCATTTAAACTCCTTCCTTTAAAGCTCTAAGGAGAAAATTAATTCCGAGCTCATGATTCTGCATTGGAAAAACGCCGTAAACTTCGTTTGTTACTCCCTCATCCATTTTATATTTAAAGTTTATGTAAATTCCTAGTTCTTTGTCTCAAGTTCCAATTACCGAAGGGTGCTTGTTGGCCTGCAGTTTAATGTTTCTGAAACTTGTGATTTTATACCTCTATAAAAGACGTAATTCCCTTCCGCCCCCATTGCATTTTTCCTTTAGCTTCAAACATGCGGATATCATGCTTCCATTTATTTTAGCTTCGTCACTCAGAGGGATTTGATTTTATCACCCCCAACCGAAGCAAGACTCTAAAGCTGGAGTAATATAGCCGCTTTTTATTCATCCAGGGTAAACAGTGTTCAATACGAGGGAGTTCTCGGTGCAGGGTGGAGAAAAAAAGATTTTTAGTGTGCTGCAAAAATTTAAAACGACATTGAAACAGATCAGGTTTGGACAGTAAGGAATATATGGTGTATAAAGCTAGTAGTATTCTCACTATTTGGAATCGGTTGATACTTTTTTTGTTTAGATTCAAATGAATAGAGGAATACTGAAATCGTATGCAGAAAAGTGAAATGAGATTGCAGAGAAATCTGTTTTCTATAAGTGTATTTCTTAGCCTTATTTTAGGGCTGTGTTTTTTATTTAATACGTAATAAAATAATTTCCATCTTGTGGATATCTGGTACATTTTAGATTATTGATATCCACAAGTTACTTGTTAACTGGAAACAAAATATTTATATGTGGTTATTATTTCATGGCATATTTCAACGGATAATTTGCTTTTAATTTCAAATGAATTAATCGTATTTATATTAAAAGCGGAAGTTTTAGATAATTAGAGTTGTTTATAATATATTAAACTCAGTAGTTTTCAGAAAACTGTTTAGATATAAGTTTGAAAAATGGAAAGAAAAGTTTCCTGTTATTCTAAAGGAAACGATTTTATTATCCTCTACTAAAACGAGAGTATCTAATAACATTTTATTCATTTGGAAGAAGTAATATTTAGAATTAGGGAGTGTTTGTTGGCGCAGGATGGAGGAAAAAAATTCAACATGTTTCAAAAATTTTAAATGAGAAAAAAATGAAATCAAATACGAAGAAGTAAAAATCTCCCCTTCTTTAGCTTTCAGTTACAGAAAAAACTCATGCTGTCAAACATTTGTTGAAGCAATGATAACTGTTTGAATTTCAGAGTAAAATGCCAATCTAATTTTGGAAAATCATCAGAAAATATTTTTGACAACTCACAAAATCAGATTTTTTTTATTTCATTATTATCAGATTATTTCATTCCATCAGATAATTTTAAAAATCAGTATCAGATTTTTTCCTTTTTAATTCCATACATATGGACTAGCAATACCCCCGCGGTGACTTGGTGGTAAGGTCTCGACTTCGGAACGAGAAAGCTTGAGGTTCGAGACCTAATTCCACCGATGAACCGATGTGTAAGCGGGGTTGGCGCACGTTAAATAAGTCGATGCCTAACGTCATCCCGCGGGTGTGACGTGGAGGGGGTGCCTGCCCAGGTGCCATCCTCGGCATCTGACCGCAGCTCAAAATTACGAAGTGCATCCCCAAATAGCCCTAGTGTTTTTTTAAAAATGGACGTTAATATAACTAAGCTAATCAATGGGTTAATAATATTAGACACATGTTTCAAAAGGAGTCATAGATTCCGAGGCTTGTTCATTCAGAAATATCTGATAGTAATTTAACTTTACCTTGGAAGTTTTTAATTCCATTGATATGTAATAAATGATCCAAAAGTGTCGATAATTTTAAAAGAATAAACAGCTTTATATTATTTTTTTTAAAAAAATGTGGTTGAATCTGTTAATTGTGGGTAAGGTTCGTACAATTTATCTCTTTTAGATAAAATGCTCATTGCTCCAGGTTTTTCAATATTTATTTAAATTGAAGTAACAGAATAATTTATAAACTCATTAAACATATTTTAATTATTGAAATCATCATTTGTATGAAAAAAGTCTTTTAAAACAATTTCTTTTTTCTCTACTGTCGGTGCATTTTAGCCTAATAATATTTATAGTTTGAATCTATAATTTGCAATAGATCTCCTTCTTGGTTAAACAGAACGGCTCATTCTTATAGAATGCCCCATTTTAATTCTCAACGAATACAATGCTTTCATTCTTCTCACATTATTTTAAAAGACATCCTTCATAAAGTGCCTCAACTTTATCTTTTTAACTTTTTAAAAATATTTGATTTCATCTATTTTATATGAATATTGTTCATTCTCTTTTTATGTTTCAAACCCTATACAACATTTTAAATCCAGAATAAAATATTTATAACATTGAACAGAATTTTAAAGTCATCTTTTAAAATATAACCATACGCCTTTTTATGAACTATATGTTTGCTTATATCTTATGGTTGGAACTACATAATCAGAAATGGTTTTAGAGCCAGTAAACTCTATCAAACTCAAACTCAAACTTTGTTAAACAATAATTGAATTTTGAATTCCTTAATAATATATAGTTTTAAAATTTCTAAATCAAGTTAATTTTACAAGGTCCAGTCATATTAATGTGACCACCTATCAAAATCCAGATTAATTACCTTTCGCAGAGTATGAGCAGTTGCTAGACGTGCAGGATCGGAGTCAAATAGGTTGTTGAAGGTGTTCACTGGGATGTTGAACAGCTCCAGTGCCCTGTCCATTACGTGCTAGGTTAGACTGGTGAGAACCTTGGATGTGAACAACCCGATTGAGGTGGTCCCAAACGTTTTCGATTGGGTTCATGTCCGGGGAATTTGCTGCCTAAGGATGTACGGTAAACTCATCCTGATGCTCTTCGAACCTCGCACTTACACTGCGAGCTTTATGACACGTCGCATTGTCCTGTTGAAAGATGCCATCATCCTGAGGAAAAACAATTCGCATGTAGTGGTGAAAATAGTCCGCAAGGATAGATGCATACTTGCATTGATCTATGTCTTCCACAATGATGAGTGCGCTCACAGAATGCCACGAAAATATTCCCAGACAGTAATGCTCCCTCCCCTATATTAGAACTTTCCGGAAATTGCTGTAGGGTTCATTCGACATTTCACGCCGTTTACCTCAACGTCCATCTGTTCGATGGAGCATAAAACATGATTCATCAGAAAAAGCCACCTGTCTCCACTCATTTGAAGTTCAGTTGCGGTACTGACGTGCAATTTCCAGCCTTCGTTGCTGATGAACAGCAGTCAGCATAGGTGCATTAACCAGAGATCTGCCGAGGAGGTCCAAACGCAGCAACATTCGCTGAACCGTCGTTATGGAGGCACTGTTGGTAGACCCTATGTTCATCTGGGCGGTGAGTTGCTCAACAGTTGCACGTCTATTCGCCCGAACGCATCCCTTTAGCCGTAGTTCATCTCTGCCATCTATGGTTCGTAGTGCATCACATTTGCCACGTTGTTGATTTTGGATAGTGCCATTTTTCCATGGATTTTGGATAGTGCCCTTTTGGACGTCCGATAAATCCGTTCGGCATGACTGCAAGAACTGAAATGTTTTCCAAATGCCTACAACACACTTTATATACCCGCCAAACTTGCTGATAACACGTGCCTTCTGCGATTGGTTATTTATCGTTAATCTCAAAAGCCACATTAATATGACTAAACTGTGTAATATGAGAAAATATGAATTTATTTCAAGCATCGAATATGGTGTTGACTTTATTTAAAGATAAAAATTAATTTTTACATTAGAGTATAAAAATAAAATGCCCATTCAACTGACAAATTTAAAGTTTGGAAATTCCTACATTTGTACGATTTATACATTTTTACCAAAATTCCCTTGCTATCTGTTTCCGGTTTATTTTTAATTCTGAATAAGTGGTTTATGAATTAAATATGGAAATTGACTTAATTCTCCTCTTCCCGTGTGGTCTTTCAAACTATGCAGACGTCTGTGACCTCTGGGCTTTGATGTACTATTCTTATTTAATGTTGAAAGAGTTTGATATGATCCCTGTATATTTAATAATAAAGTACTGTATTTAATCTAGTGAAAATTTGTAAAGTTTTTACAATAGAAGTGTTTTATTATCTTTAATTAATTTACTTTGAAATGGAATATACTTCAAAGAGAAAGGGTAAACGCCATGCCTTTTTACGAACATTTTATACACTGATTATCGCAGTGTATAAAACCGAACATTGCAATAATTCTATTTCTGTGGGAATAAAAGGTAAATTATAATAGCTTCAAAATAATACAGATTGTCCACTTTAGGTAAGCTCATGAAAAAATTATTTTGGCTAATATTTATTATTAAAAAATATTCGTTCTTTGATAGACAGTTAGTAGATTGTAAATGCACTATATTTTCGTGTATATCTCTTGAAGAGTATAGAATGTATACGAATCCTCTGAAGAGAATAAAATTTATTTTTGTACCACATCATTAAAAGCTGGAACATCCATAAAATTACTATTTAATACAAAAAAAATCTTACAATTATCTTATTAATATTTTTGTTATAGAAGCATATGAGATTCTCAAACATGTACCATTTTTCAAAAATATTTAGAAAAACAAACTAGTTTAATAAATTGGCAGTGGTGCAAAAAAAAAAAAAAAAAAAAAAAAAAAATAAAAAAAAAAGCAGTTAAATTAAATTTTAAAAAAAAAATTAAAACAAAAATAAAAGCAGAAGCATTATTGTTTATATTATTTCAGATTGTTATTGTTCTTAAAAATGCTTTTGATAATATACTGCAAAGGAAGGTTTCACTGCCTAAATTACAGTTAGCGAAAATGTAACCGTTATACCAAAGCGACTGAATTTTACAGTAAGCAACATGAGTGTTATTTTGAGACTGCTCTAATGATTTTGAATAGTTGTCATATGATGGGTGCTGTATCTAAAATTAGCTTTTCCTCTGCACATTTTTAATACTCCTAATCCATAAAACCTGAATTCGAGGAAAATAAATCATTTGGCAGAGAAGTATGTTCTCTATAAAAATATGTAAAGTGAATTCTCATTTTTACATAATCATGTTTGCATAATCTTTAAATTTTCCAAATGCATTCTTCATCTTTTGAAAGATTATTGAGGAATCCTTAGATATAGAAAGTTAGGCAAATCGTTTCAAATTACCAGATATATTAAAGAAAAAATATTTAGGGACTGTTTAAATTTATTGAAGTTCAACATATAGATTTTTCTATTGTTACCTTTCATCGCTTAAGTTTTGATTTTAGTCGTTAATACTTTAATTTCAGTCTAAGAATTTTAAAGCTTATATGGTGATAAGACATGACTAAATACGAATTAAAAAAGTTTTCTTTGCATATTTAATTACAATAGATAAATGAAAGTTAAATAGTATTCTCGAGGCATATCATTTCAAATAATAAGGGATTCAGAATAAGTTTAATAATTTATTTTTAAAAAATAGAAGCAGCTGAAAAATAAAAGGCAGATGCTTTTCCCTGAAATACTCCTTCATAATTAAAACATAAATAACAGGTTTTCATTTACAAGCTTACACGAAATGAAGCTCTAAATCACTTTAAGATTTTTTTTACTTAATCTTTTATTACCAGAAAAAGTATTAAAATAACGAATAATTTAGTAAATCACTTTTTTAGTTTACTTTTAGTTAGAAGATTATGCTTTAAGTTTTTAGCAGAAGCTTTCAGTAAACAGTAGGAAAACATATAATGATATGATTCCTGTGCTTCTCTTATGGTACAAATTCTGTTAAATTTAATTAACTACAAACACACTAGCAAATTTCAATGAAAAACCAGAATAAGAAAAACTCACTGAAATGGGACATCAAATATTATAAATACTTTATTGATAATCAATTATATCACTGATTTGTAAAACCCTTTGCTTCAACAAAATGTAACAACTACACGAGATTAATAAAATGCATTTCTGTTGCTCTACTTTGACAGTAAATGTATCAAAATTGCTGCGAATCTACAGGAAGAGTCCTCATGCATCAACAGTTACTTAACTGGCATCTCAGGTTTCTAATTAATAACACATCTGCGCATCCTCACCAATAACAACTCATCAGCGAGTTGGTGGTTGCTATTCCTTTGGACTGAATTTCAGGAATGCCGAGCAGGAAGGGTTATTGATGAACGACGAAGGATACTTGACACCCTCGCCGTCAAGGAATCGCCTGTTATTTATTAGATTAGCATTTGCCGACGCAGTTTCATTAGTTGGTGAATAGCGACTGCAGGTATTAAAGATCTCGGCAGAGAAGCTCGCTATTATGTGTCTAACTTCCCAGAATATTTCTCGACCCCAGCTATATTGCGAGAATCCAATCTTCCTAGAGATATGAAGGGAGGTAGGTGTGGCAGAAATAAAGAAGTGTGTTAAATGATTATTAATGTCTGGTGAATCTGACAAACGTGGAGAAAAAAAAAGAATGTTTGATTGTTTGTAAATTATTTTTATTCTGATGATACGATTACTACCAAACAGATTTATTTTAACCTTTGGTGTGCACACTTTTTTCAAACATGAAATATTTTGCCGAATGTGTTTGTTTATATTCTTAAAGACGCAGCATTCGAAGAATCTTTTTTAACATTAATTTGTAATTAATAAAACCAAATACATTCTAATCGAACACTCCTATGGCGTGCCTCAAAATTTAATGTGTGATTCATTTCCATTTTAAAGTTAGAACCATTCGGATACCTCCTTCCCAAATGGCCATTGTAGGTTAGTTATAATTAAAACGTATTCAAATTCTATTTTTTACAAAGCTAAATACAATAAGGTTTTGATGCTTTTCCTAATTCAAATAAATATTTCAATTTTTTACGTACATGAGTATTAAATGAATGAGCATAATTATTAACTACTCATTTATCAATATTATTCATACTTAGGGTGCAAACATCTATATTATTACTAATCACTTATAAAAATAAAATTTATGATTAAATTTTTCAGGGAGTTCACCGAATTAACGAAAAATCAACGCTTGAATGAAGAAGATAAATATGCTTTCATAAGTAAATGGATTTTATTTATTAAGATATCGTAAAAAAGTGTGACGAATGATTGATTTCATTTCTATAGACAGGAATACAGCACTCTCAAATTTAACCGTTTGTATATGTAGTTTTGGCCTGGAATAAGTTTTTCACTTTAGAAGGTTCTAGAATTCGTGCTACTGGTACAAATGAGATAAATTTAAACAATATATAGTTCAAAATATGCACTTAATATTTATTTTTAAAAAATCGTTGAAAATGCCAATAGCTAGTGCTGTAATGCATGCAGTATATTTTATGAATTTGTGCAGTATTTAATTTTCCTTAATGAATGTTAAACAATAAAAATAAGTAGCATTATTATTTCCAAATATGTCCTTCCTCTTCATGTATAACAATATGCTCTAATCATAGATTTATATTTATAACAGCTGATTGTTGTAAGCCTATTAGAATCTCAAGAAAATGGAGCCGAAGGCTGTCCTTCAGATATGGCTCCCATGTAGGCCATGCAGGGTTTCATTTCGGGAAATTCCGTAACCAAAAGTTACAAGAGATCATTTAATGAGAACTATGAGAACATGCTAATAGAAAATAATAACTGATCACCTGCATACGTGTTAAATGCTGACTTCGCAATGCAAATACTTTATAGAACGATCATTGTGAGGAATTGCGCCAACCTGTATGAAAATGAATAATATGAAGATGATATTCTGACGCTGTTAAAATTGTGGATTATAAAATTTATCAGCATATCACGGTACCAGAGACGAAACATATTTGGATTCCAAATGGAATTATCTCTTCAAAAGAAAAACGATCAAATGATAAAGGTAGTAATAAAACTTCCATCATACTCATACTTTTTTTCAAGATGAAAGGGCTATTCCTGGATAGCGTAAAGGCTTTCCACTGCACATATTCAAAAATTAAAGGTGTTAACTTACCCATTGAGGAAAAAGTGAACTTTGTTACTCCACAGAATGATGCATTCCAGCATGAAAGTGAAGTGTAAAAGTTTAACGAACCACTGAGTCCCTTTCTTGTAATATGCGTATACTCTTGATTTTGTAGAGATAAAAAGGGAATTCCGATTAAATGTGTTTCATACGGAATATTCAATACACCGGAAACAATTAGTACAGCTAAGTTGCCATGAGACGATGAACTGTGGCTCAAACCACCTCGGTAACCTCATTTTTGATGGTAGAAGATGAGATTTGTTTTTACCCTCCCCATGAAAGAATGTCAAGTTCTTAGTTCTTTCAAATCTCCGTATTATCTTGTGAGAGTATATGGAGACATTGGCCCTTTTCGTACCCGCTTCGTAAGACGGAATCTTTTACTTCTGAGGGAAAGTTCTGCTAGTTCTGGCTGAACAGTTTTTCTTGCAGCTTAGGTAGGATGTGCAGAGAAGTAACTACTGATCGTACAGAGTTCACCTTGGTTTTATCCAAAGAATAATTGTAATAATGCTACGCAAATAATGTTTCATATTTTCAGTTTATATAGATAAGTACTACTTGTTTTATAGATCCATCTGTCGGTGAATTTTGGACTAAATATTTTTAATAAATGTCAAGGGCATCATTTGAATTATCTGTTGTTAAAATTGTATTTCATTATTGATTTGGCAATGCAAACTTGAAGTCTAACTTTACCTAATAATTGAATCTGAATTTTATAACCGAAAACTATGAGTTGGAACTGAAAGCATTGAAATTGAAGCATGTTTGTGGACTTTAGGATAGAAGTATGGAATAAAGAGATGTCTCGGTTGTTTGTCTTTCCATAAAATTTATCTCCATTAACAAATATGTTGCTTAAAATTCAAACATCAATGAAACTAAGAATTCAACAAATATTTGTGTTCTTTAGTGTCAATTATTATAAAAGTAATAAGATTTGAAAACAAAATAAAGTATTATTCGGTGTGTGAAAATTATTATCATTATTTTTGTTGAGTTATTTTTAAACTAAGACGTTCACATTTTCATATATATTTCTTGTTATTTTACATAGGCAATAAAATATCAGTTCATGAATTTAATGAACTTCTGAAAATTTCAGGCAAATAGAATCTATTATCCCAATGTATTTAAAAATAGCTGATTCATTCACAAATCTCTAAAGAACGACTCTCAACAAACGTTTGTGTGCTCAAGTTACTAAAGCACAATGGATATAAACCATTAAAACTATTATATAAAATATAAATATAATAGAAAGCAAATGAATTCAGAAAAAAAATTAGATTTAGTTTCATATTCCCCTAATTTTTTAACCGATGATGGATTGATCAAAAATGACGAAATGAATATACTGATAAGAAATTTAAGCCTCAGTATGTTAAAGCGCAAAATCTTTGCTAAATGGTGGCAACAGAAATAGAAATTATTTTGAAAAATTCAAAAATTTATCATCTGGGAATCAACATTAGCCACATTTTTGGTGCACTAGTTGATATGCTCAGCGTTTCGCGGAATTAAATTAATGTTCAAAATGTTGTTTTATAAAATACTATGAAAGCAGAACCCTTTTTAGAGCATATGGACTGAAATAAAAGATATATTTAAAATATAATGGTAAAGCAGATTGGAGTCTTTAATATTTCACAACAAAGGACTACCTATAAATTTCATTATTTTAAAATTATCAGATTAAATTTTCAAAAGAATATCTAACAGTAATAGGAAAAATTCACACAAAATGAAATTGCCATTGTTGAAAAGTTAAAAAGTATAGATTTTATAAATCTCTCTCTGAACATTATGTCGAAAAAAAATCAAAAATAATTAAATTCCTTTTATTCTTAAGCTGCTGCTGCCATCAAAAGGTAGTTTTTTTTCATTTTATTTTCTCGTAAGATCTTTACTTTGTTTCGGTTACTTTAAAAGCTGAAGAAAAAATTGCTTATTCTCTTACCTAAAAAAGTAAAACCAGGTGAAATAATATATAAAAAACAGAACAGAAATAAAACAGAAAATTAGCAAAAATAATAGAAGGGTATTTCGAAATTAATATTAATTTAAATGCTAT